>JAYKKI010000003.1:27727500-28327500 GCA_039881145.1 Druceiella hillmani | reverse complement strand
GTAATAAAAATAAAAATGAAAAAAATATTTCCCTCTTAATTAGGGATTAAGGAAAGTGAATTAGTTTTTCCTTTATATTGCTTGTGTGGTGTTAAAAAATCATGTCTATCAGTTACTTTATTGTAACATTGCTTCCGTTTGTGCACTTGTTTTTTAAATAAAAATGTTCCTGAAGAAACGAGGTTTTCGGTGGTAAAAATCAACCTATGTCTATACAAAACTATTTCTGTGCAAAGATCGATTGATCGATACATCGATCTATTGATTACTATTTAGTAATTGAAATATAATTTCAACAATAAATACTCAATTATAAAGTTTTGTAAATTGTTGCCTGATATATTATTGAACGTTAAGATAAATTTACCTACTTAGAGTTAAATAAGTGGTTTTGTTATTCAGCTTTTTTATGGTTTCATAATATTTACGTGACAAAAATTGTGGACCAATTTCGAGATTTAACTACTGGTTCCAGTGATTGTTATTACTTTGATATAAAATCATAAAACTGGCTTATTAATTTTTAATACCACTGTCACAGAACTATATAAAGAACGGAAACTTACAGTCAATCAAATTGATCAATCCTCATTTCGTTAATTTCTGGAGATTTTTTATATGAAGGAGAATCCTTCTAATTATTTAAAATATCGATTAACCATTAACATTTTCAACCTTTTTAAATTATATAATATAAATACAGACAACTTGTAAAAAATTATAACAAATAGCGACGGGTAAGAATAATTATTGAAAATAAACAATTTATACTTACATATATAGTTGCATTTTCGATCTCTATGCCACACTAAAGAAATAATTTCTTCAGACGTAATTTTGTCTTAGCCTAGTTCTCGTACAGGATACATAAGTTTTCTTAAGGCTTATTCCAATTAATTTCCCACAGACATATACAGATGTTTTTTTACCTTTTAATATTGAAATTTCAATTGTCTCTGGAATCTATACCTAGTATGAATATTATCAGTGACAATAAGTATTAGGATGAGTGAAACAAGAATTGCTTTCTAACCCCCTGTACATTTGCAGTATTCGTAATTATAAAAGTCTTAACGATACAACATACTATAATATACATTTTTACTGTATGGATTAAATCTTCATGCGCTCTAATTAGAAAATTGCCACTGTGAATAATTATTTTAATATAGGATTCTAGTTTTAAACTCCATTTAAATTTTAACCTGAACTTCAATTTAATATAAAATAAACAACGGGTAATTGAGTGGAAATAATAAAATGCTTCAATTTATGCACAATTATGTATTGACACATGGTAAATAGTGATTTTTTAAACCTATAATTTATATAGCGTGAGCATTTTTAAGTTTATATCAACTTGCTGCTATAGGGATTGGGCCAACGGGTTGCTTACGATACAAAGTGACCATTATGATTTATGAGGAAGAAATTCGCTATGTTGGCTTCTCGGCAGGGAAGAGTAATAATCAGAAAATACTGCTTATTGCGGCATTTCACTAAAAAGCTTCTTTGTAGAGGCCGACGCGAAGGTTGCTTGATATTGCTGTTTAAAGTCGCGTGTTTAATTTCATATGATTAGGGACACTTTGAACGATTTACTCGTTCTGTAGGGGTTCGTAATCAATGTCTTGATAACAATTCGCTTACTTAAAATTGTAGGGTTTTTTTGTATTGTAGAATTACGATATACATTTATGCAATGATTGTAATCCTTGCATAAATATACAAGGAAGAAAAATGGTACCGAATTGTGAATAAATATGTAATATTTTTTCTTATTATCCATGACGGAAAAGAGTTTTTAGAATAAAAAAATAGGACTAGCTCGCCAATTTGTAATTTATTTATTGTTTTTGAGAACAGCCTCTGCAGTACTCAATACCTATTCCGTTTCTTTCCTTGGAAAAACTGAAAGAAGCAGATCTATTCTTCCACGGCCTTTACAAAGGCAGTTACTGCTACTTGGGCATTAAGAATCGTATTCCCCGCAGTTTTTTTATATTCTTGGGTATAAATAATGCATGGTGTGAAGGCGGTGTCATCTAATGACTCTTAACTTCTACACCCGACACAGTCAAATCGATCATTTTTCTAATTAAGTATGAAAGAGTGTTGTCGTGGGCTGGAGGACTATTTTGTAAATAAATAATTGCAGGTATATTAGTCTGGGTAACTGTTTTTTCTTACTTTTAGAACGACTTTTTTTTTACTCTTGCAATGACTTTGCATAATAACGCTTCTGTCCGATGACAATTTTTAAATAAAAAAACAGACATATTTTCCAAAACTTCGTCCTTTTTTCATCTTTATGGAAAAATCTTCAAATAGAAACCCACAAAGAAGACTGACGCTTAGTTTCTTGCACGTAACTATATAAGTAATCTCTCTTACCCGATTGTGTCGAATGCAGCATTTAATGACTTCACTAGATTTTCCTAACGAAGCACCGATAGTTTCTTATTTCGGCACACCAGTCAAGGCAACGGTGTTTTGGAGCTTTGGTCAAATATAGGGGATAAATAATATAGCATAATGTTTCTTGACGTCCAAAATTTCAGGCAGTAAGAAAGAGGTATATTTGTTTTATTTTGAGTATTTGGCCGGACCTTAAAATTTCCACTTATATATTTGTTTATCATTTTATTTAAGGTAGTGATACTCCAGATCATTGGGTCAATAGTAATAATTTTAAAAATATTTTAAAGAAATTACCTATAATTTATGTATCCCTGTAATTATTTAAAATTGTATTTTTGCACTCACGTTGACTCGGCTAGTAAGATTCTATATGATTATAATCTCAGATAGCGATATAGAAAATAAAAGTAGTAATTAAAATTGTTAAATGCATTTAAAAATAACGGAGTTACGCTGCTTTAAAATTCAAATTTGGCACTTTGCCCCCGTAGCGCTAATGACATTACGCGGCACAATCCATCAAATAATCGTGTGCGCTAAGATTTTAAACAACGAACTTCTATTGTGAATAATAATTTTTTAGTACGAACAAGTAATAAATAACGCAGCAATAATTAAACAAGTAAAAACCTGTTCTTTTCAAATACTTTATATTCCCTGAGTATAAAGATACTGCTGTTCCAGTTCGGACAAATAAGTCAAACAATAAGACATAAGTAAATATTTCGTCCTGAAAAAAAATGACATTGCAAAAAGTGATAAAAATTATAAAGACACGTGATATATGATTATATCGCTACAAAATATATTCACGCTGCTGTGAATATTATTTGGACGCCGATATATCATTTAATATAATAATCGTTGTCACGAATAAAAAATTAATTTACTAGAACTACTGACAAATATTGAAAATACAAAAATCTTTAACGGTCTTTACAACACAATAAACTTATTTCTTTTGAAAAATTATTTTTGTTTTAGTACAAAAGATATTTTTAGTAAGAATTTTTTCTTAGACTTATTATACGTGGGGGTGTTTTTAAATTTGCGGAATGGAGGATAAGAAGTAAGAATAAAAATACAAAATAATTTTTTTTTTCAATAAGTTTACCTATTACCCTAATACATTTTTCAGATCTTTCAATTGGCTTATGTATACCTTCATAAAATATGTTTCGTCTTTGCCCGAAAAATAAGCTGAAACTGCGTCCTTCACTTTTTCATCGCTTGAAAAATTCTATCCACGAAGTTCTTCTTTAAGGTTTGGGAACAAATAATAATCACTGGGAGCTAAGTTAGAACTGTAGGGTGGATGTTCTAAAATATCGAAGCCCACCTTGTGCAGGGCGGCCAGCGCCACGCGGCTCGTGTGAACGGGCGCGTTGTCGTGCAAAAGCAGGACACCTTTGGCCAATTTTCCCCTTCTTTTCTCTTTGATTGCTTCTTTTAACCTATCTAGAATTAACGCATAGTATTCTACGGTTATGAAAACACCTTTATCTTTATAATCCGTTAACAGGATCCTTTCTGAATACCAAAAGACTATCGCCATAATTTTTCCAGCCGACTGTGACAGCTTAAACTTCTTGGGTGGTAATGTATCTTTTTTGTGCCACTGCATCGAGTTTTGTTTAGACTCAGGTTCATAATGATGAACCCAAGTTTCGTCTTCAGTAACAATTCGACACAACAGTCTATCCTTGTCTTTACTACAGAGGTCCAAAAACGCGCGAGAACACTCCACGCGGCGTTGTCGGTGTGAACATTCAGCACCCATCTTGCGCTGATCTTTGTCATGCCAAGATGATTATGGAGAATTTTAAAAATTGTTGTATCCGATACTCCAACTATCTCTACAAGCTGTTTCTTCTTTAGTTTGGCATCTTCCAATACCTATTTTTCAACTTTTTCAATAATTTCCGGAATAGTCATTTCGGTCGGCCGACCTGGGCGTGGGTCGTCTTCAATTGAGTCTGTACCCTGTGTAAAGAGACTACGATATATAAACCATGGTTTTACCCGGGTAAGAGTCCCCGTAAAGGGATGCCATCTCTTTCAGCATGGTTTGAACTAACTTTCCTAGCTTGGTAAAGAACTTTAAAACGACGCGGTGCTCGATTATTTCCATAGTTCAGACTTTCTTCCAGATTGAGTTGTTTGTTCGACAATAGTTCAAAGACTAATGATCTGATTATGATAAAACTTGGTATTTATACTAATAATGAGTTACTTAACTAGCTATCATTCATCACCTTTACTAATGATAAATTTATCGTTAATCTCCTTTACTAATGGCCGACCTTTCCATTCCGCGAACTTAAAAACGCTCCCTCGTATGTTATCCTAAAATTTAAAAAAATGGCAGACATAATCACATTCACTTCAAAGCATTTATAATTTTTTATTATATATATATATATATATATATATATGAAAGGACACACAATAATGCCTATAGATAGGTTTGAAGAGGTATCATAATTTTTTAGACTTCCGCACCTAAAAGAAAACAAAGATAATTTCACTTATTACTCACTTGTCCTATCGTCTGTCTGCCACAATGATTTCTTCAGATAATGCTCAGTGCAGAAATTTGAAATTATCGTAAATATAAAATAACTGCATGCTAATTTTAATGTCCAAGTTACATTTAAATCTCAAAAATATTTAATTTGCTCTATCCCTACGTTGAATTTCAAGTTTGTGCGTCAAAAATTTAAACTTTTCTAAAAAATATTGTGATAGATAGCTTGAGGGACACGTGAGAAAAAGTTTGGTTTTTTTAATGCATGGAACATACAAACGTACAACGTACAATCGACCTTCGTCTGGAATGAATGGAGGAATTAAGCGCGATCAAATGATGTAATTCAATATTACCTTAGTTTAGTTTTAATGCACCTGGAAGCGCAATATTTCACACCTACCTGACAGCTGTTTCGAAAGTTAGACTCGTGATCGGCCGTGCCTGGCAGCACGTGATAGTGATGTGATAGTTTGTAACTTCAAACACGTTTTCAACAATTTTACACAAATCAAAATTTCCACACAAAATATGTCAATTTTTATTTATTTGAACATTTTGCTCTAATAGAAATAACTTAAAATCACTATTAATTAGCATACGAATGTTGTTATTAACGAGTAATATTAAATTAATAATATATTATTTATATTGACTTGAAGAGTCGTATTTTATGTTTTAATACGTTTTTATTCGGTCGTTTTCTATGTAATTCAATATGTAATGTAATCTGCAAAACTAAGTTTCACGCACTTTTAATTGTTATATTTTCATGTAACTTGGCAGTTGTGTGTAATTTTGATGACAATACAATAATTTTATAAAATAAATAAAATTTTAAGTTAAAAAAAAAGGCTAAACAAAATATAATAAATATTTCTATTATGACGTAAGTAAAGACATAAATATTAATCACTTGTTTCCTCGTTTATTATTTAAAATACGTTTGGACAATTTCTTCGCAACTAGCGAAACTGGTCATAGCTTGCGATTGACTCTTTTTTTTTCTCACATAGTACATGTATTCGTGTTGATAGTAGCTCACCGCCCTTCGTACATCTTAACACCTCCCCTCGAAGTCGTGCCAGAATCTGATTTATTTATCTATCATTCCAAGATTACGTAAGAATTCGTGATGTTTCGTTGCACTCAAACCTTTCTTAAAAACATCTGTTTGCATTCTCTCTGTAGATAAATATTTCAAGCTAATAACACCTTTTTCGCATATATCTAGGATAAGGGGCGCCTTACGTCAACCTGTTTTGTTCTCGAATGATAATTTCTTGTCTGAGTAAGCTTCAAGGCAGGTGCCTTGAAGCTGTTATTATTGAACAATTTTGTTGGTTATTATTGAACAATGTTACAATCCTGCATTCTATCCCCACATTTCTCAATACGTCCCGTAAATACATAGCTTCCGTAGTGATCTCAGATAGTCAGCTTTGGTACTAGAGAGAGCGACAGTTCTCTGTTTACGTGCCTTCCGACTTACTGGAGCACCAGCCAAAATAAATACATATTCGGAGTATGACATACGATCTATAAGAGTTTATTCCCCAGTCTGCATCAACTACCCCAAACTAATCCTCTCAAAAACAAGTCCTCTTATACATTAACCCATAATTAGACTTTTAAATATCTTAACATATGTTCCGCCGCCTTCCAATGCTGAACATGATAATTATTATTAAATTTACTGAGGTAATTGATGACATAAGTAATATCAGGCCTTGTGGAAATGAATGAATACATTAACGCACCAATCAAATTTTGATGTGGTATCTGCCCCATAATATCTTTCTTTATCTCTTTAGGCTTCTCTAACTTGACGAGACCATCCATCGGAGTCGTTACAGCTTTACACTCACTCATACCATATCGATCTAAAATCTTTTCAGTATACAATCGTCGATTTAAATGTACTCGGTTTACTTTATCTTTTTCAAACTTAATACCTAACCAAGTACTAATTTCCCCTAAGTCTTTCATATCAAACGCATGTATCAAGTCCTTTTTCACATCATTCATCCATGCATTATCATTCATTGCTAATATTTTATCATCTACATACATAACAATTAACATCATTTTGTGACACAAATACACATAGATCTTGAGACATTGACTCAGAACCTATCAATTTTAATATTTTTATGCTATTGTAAACCTGACTGGCGCAAACCACGCAATGACTTCTTTAACAGACATACTACATCATCACATTCGTTCATCTCTGTTTTCCACAATTTAGCTATTTTGATAATCTTCTTATCTTGGATTATTTTTCCAAGTGATCCAATCTTCTTTTTAGTAATGATTTTATTTAGTACATCACCTATTTGATTAGATATCTCTACATAGACTTCTTCGTTTGATGTACCATTCAAATAAGCAGTCACTCCCTCCATTTGATGGATCTCTAGTTCCAGTACTGCTGATAGTATTGCTATCAATCTGATAGAAGAAGATCTTACAACTCGGGACGATATCTGTCATTGCTCTATCGTCCTGCTGATACTGATATTCCTTTTGGGGTCTCCTTACCATATCTGTTCTTATAAGTCTCGGTATCTCTTTCCTCTTTTTACAGGTTTTATTATTCTTTCTCACAACACTGTTGAATTTCTTTTTCTTGTTAATCTATCACTTGGTTCAGTTTCCAAATCTTCATATACATTCTCAAGTGATTTACTAGCTCTAGATTCACTTCTTATAGTTTTTATGTATGATCTGTGCTCCTTTGCTTTCTCTTCATTAAGATGTTTTTCATTCTGACCTATATTTATTCTTTTATCTTCTTTATCTTCACTGTCCAGGATCTTCTCGTATTGATTATAACATTCACTTTCTTTTATGAAATTAACGTCTCGTATTATGACAATTCTCTTAGTTTTAGGGTCGCAAATTCTGTAAGTTTTAGATTGTTTGCAATATCCCATGAAGATTCCAACTTCAAAATTTTGCTCAGAATACTTTCGTATAAATTACTGTAGGCTTCTTTCTTTTCCATATAGTGTAAGGTATTTCACCTTTCAATGCATTAGTAGGACATCGGTTTCCAAACAAATTAGCAGTATTTATGGATTCGGCCCAATAACCTGTAGGGATTCCAGCTTGACGCATCATGCATCGCGCCATGTCAATCAGCGTTCTATTTTTTCATTCGGAAACACTATTCTGGGTGTACACGGTACAGTTAATCTTCGTGTAATGCATTCTTTCTTCAAGAACTCATCAAACTCTTTATTTATATACTCTCTCCGTTATCTGACTGGAAATTCTTTATCTTCTTTTCTGTACTTTGCATCCAAGAAATACTTTGCATCCAAGAAATACTTTAAAAACGTCACTTTTATTAGCGACGAAATAAACTTCACACCAGCGACATTTAACGTCGATAAAATTGACAAAATATTTTTTCTTACCAAATGACTGCTACTACGTTTCATTGGGTCACACACATCTGTATGTACTGTCTCTAATAAAACATTCGTGCGATCTTCACTACTCTTAGGAAATGGTTTACATGTCAATTTTTGAATTTACATACTCACACTCTGAAAATTTTTCACTGTCATCGAACTTCAGGCCATGTACTAGGTTATTCTTAGCCATAGCTTTGAAGTCACGTTCAATAATGTGTCCCAAGCGCCCATGCCAGATGTCAATTGGCTTCCTCATGAACGTCTACTTGGCGTTTTTATTTTTATTTGCATACTCTCGTTGTTTGCCAAATTTAATTCATTTTCTAGTCGTATAAATCCTTGCATCGTGTGCTTATCCTTGCACATATGTCCCATACATGCACTGCCGATACACCAAATAGAATTATTCTGTTCACCGAAACGAGCCTCTTAGGTCATGCTAAACATTATCGCGTAACCTTGCCGCTCAGAACTACAGCGTTCTGCTTGCTTTGCGCTTTGCTTAGTCTTATTTAGAATTTTAGTTTTACTTTATCTTGTAATATGTCCTCGATGACTACAGCGATAGCATTCTACTTGGCTCTTGTTGTTGTATAAAGTGTGATCATGCGTAAAGTCCTTCTGATTTACTTTGTTGTGCGTTTGAGGAACATAGCTCCCTGGTCAGTTACTGTAACTTTTATCCCTTCATAATCTTCGACAATCTATACCTACAGTATTTCTATAGACAGTAGATTATCACGCAATTCCATTGCAGTACGAAACAGAGCAAATAAATCTCGTAGGCTATACAATAGTAAAATTGCCAATAATTCGTTAATCACCACTAAACCGATTTTTTGAGTTTCTTAATGGCATCAAAAAAATCTGCAATATGCTGTCGGAGATTATCTTTTTTCTTCATGCGCGTCACTACGAGTTTCATACATTCATACACTTGATTCATACATTGATTTCAACTTATCCCATATCTGTTTCGAGGTATCCTAATCGTCTAATGCTGCGAGCTCACTAGGACTGAGCGCCAACAATATATCCCATTCTACCTTCCAGTCCATTTTCACCAAATCTGCATACTTATGATCGGTACGAGCCGGTTTCGGCATAATACTCGATACGAAATCCCACAAATCATTTTTCTTCAAAATAGCTCTCATGTGAATCTTCCACGTATCATAATCATCTGAAGTTAATGGGTCAATTTTAATAGAAGTAGCCATAGTAATGTCTTTTCAATACTAATTATCTATAATCGACGAAATTTAAAAGGACGTGAAACTTAAATCAACTTGGGTGAGTCCAGTTTTCAACACGCACCAACTACAATGAATGCGTGGAACGGGGGAGCCCATTATTTATTATGTAATTCACCACAGTTTTTCACTATAATTACTGTTCAAAAAAATCATGGGATAAATTGTATTTAGGTGTTTGGGCCCAAAACCTATTAAGACATAAGTAAAGATACAAGTATTAATAACTTATTTCCTCGTTTATTAATTAAAATACAGAATGAAAATTTGTTCGCGACTAGCGACTAAATCTTCTTTTTTCACATAATACATAATACCTGTGTTAGCGTTGACACTGGCTCACGGCCCTTTGTATTTCAATTTAATTAGGAGAACAAAATTATTAAACATTAAGTTCGGTATCAAAAGAAAGCGCCCCACTCGCTTACACTCAAAAATTATACTCAATAACAAATATAGCTTGCACCAAAATTTCTTCTTAATAGACTTACAAAACAGGTTCAATAATTATTATTTGCTTGTTAGTGCAGTATTTTTTAAAGGCGCGGTTTTTTAGTTTTTTTTATTATTAGTTTATTATTTTCTGTTTTGGTGTTTATTTCAAACAACATCAATAACGACATTTGTTGACCGTACAACGCAATCAATATGAATTAAACAAGGAAAATATAAAAAATGTGTACATGATCGCAACCGTAACTCCGAAAATTTATATTATGTACTCTGATATTAAAATAACTTGTAATTTTTTTTATTTAAGCAATTTTGCTCCAAATATTAATCAGTTGGGGAGGGTCGAAATTCATCAAAACCATTTTTTTATCAAACGTTAGTGTTTCACCGCTTTTATTTCTTTGTAACAAATTCATAAATTAAATAATATTGTTATAAAGCACCAGTGCATATACAGCATGGCATACTTAGCGATTGCGCCATTTAAACTACTTGTGCAATTAATCACATAATCCGGTAGACAGTTAATTTTATTGAAAATCGTACAGTTTAAAAAACAATTAGGTTTAAATTTTACATGAAATCACGATTACGTCTCTTGTATAAAAAGCGCTAATAATCAGTTTGGTAACGTGTAACGTCTTGGCAAATATTATGTTGACAGATAATTTGTCATGAAAAATAAAAACAAAACGTTCATTCTTAATCTTCTTTGCATAATGTAATACTACATTAAATAAATAAGGGATAAGGGAGACGAGCGTTTACTTTGATACATTTCCTTCCTTTCTCTCGCTCGCAAGTCGTTTGGTCGCTTTTTACGTTTATGCGCGCAAGAGTATATAGAATTAAAGTTAACATTATTTTTCTACGCGTACGTTATAGAAATTAAAATTATTTCGTTTTAAAATAAATTTGTAATAGAGCAAAATACAAACTGTTCACATGTACTTGCTAGAACAAACTAATTTTTGTCCAACGTGGACTCAACTGTCAATTACAACTATTATTTTATAAGTAACCGATGAATATCATGTCGTAAATAACCAATGGATATCTCTTCAAACAGATTTAATGGATCTGATTGTTGCTTGTTCTTTCTAGACAGTCAAATAATCATTGTGATATTTTCGTGGATGTATCATTCATTATTGAAAATTTTTTTTTATTGGCATCCGAAATGTGCATAATAATTTTACACTATATGATTTAACATTACTAAGAAAAAGGGGCTATTACCAATATATATTTTTATTTGTTCGCTCAATGTAATCTTAGAAGAATAATGTGGGAATATCCAGTATGCATAAATTTCACATGGAAACTTTTCTCGGCTGTTATATCGTATTTTATTGTACATTTCGATTATGTTTGAAACTAAATGTTTTAATAATAAGAACAAGTGGTGGATAATTACCGTTAATAGAAATAACAACTAAAGAAATTGAAAGCTCTTAATGAGGAAAAAATAGAACTCTTAATGAGGGTTAGAATGTGCATTTTACATTATACTGTACTCCAAAAAGACTTCCACACATCTTTATCTTCAACATAATCCCTGATGCTATAAATAGCCTTTGGAATAGGCACGGGTTGAACATGCGTTTTAAGTTTTGCTATGGGAAGGTTCATTATATCGTCAGGTACCCTTTTAAAAAAGCGGACACCATTGCCCAGGAAAACCTAATTAGTAATTTATAATCTAAATGAAATATTATGAATTTTATTTGCGTAAACATTAGCCCTTAATCATTTCATCATTCATCAATGACATCAATCCGAATAGCAGCCTTTTTAGAGATATTTATCAATTGGAAATCCTATTTTAT
The DNA here is from genome assembly GCA_039881145.1 of Druceiella hillmani. Classification (NCBI taxonomy): domain Eukaryota; kingdom Metazoa; phylum Arthropoda; class Insecta; order Lepidoptera; family Hepialidae; genus Druceiella; species Druceiella hillmani. Next base: position 28,315,592 of record JAYKKI010000003.1, on the reverse strand, counting down.
AATGATTAAAATCACAATGAATCAAGTTTATAAAATGATTTTTGATAGGTATTATTTCTTTATTACTACAAAATGTGCTACATTAGTCCTGTATTACTCGTATGTAATACAGGACTAATGTAAGACATATTTTTTTGGTTTTCATAAAATGAATTTCAATCTGCGTTCAATTGATTTTAATTCAGATGAAAATAATACTAGGCTGCAAAGCTGAAGAATTGTCATTTAACTATTTATTTATCATTCAAATGTTATACTATTTAGTTGCTTCTTCTGTTGATAATTTTCTTTACGTTTAACCATGGGAGTTGGTTTACTACGACGCTCCTGTTTAATGTTTAACCTACCTATATGTATTTCTAAGGATATCAAGTTTACAGTCTATTTTTTCTCACTTTTTGTAACCGATCGCCTTACGATTTTGCATATGTTCTTGGTACGCATAACAGTAGAGTAATACATTAATCATTGAATATGATAGTGGTTTTTTACGCTCATAGTCCGATTGAACTAAAAATTATAACCTGTAAATTATAGGTCTTCCGATTTTTCTATTATAATTTGGAAACTCGACATTGTGACGTCAAGGAAAGTCAACATTTTGGCGTCAAGATAGCGAAAGAATTTTAGATCACAATAGAAAAACGACAAAGGAAAACGTTAAAAGAAAAGTTATTTTAAGAGAGAGAAAACTTATTTTTTTGGTGTGATGTTAGAAAAAAATATTTAATTTTTTGTACGAGAAAGGAATGAAATGTGTTGAGGAAAAAGAAGACCAGTAAATAGTACTCTTAACGAATAACTAAGACCTAATGTTTACTCAATATACTTGAGACGAGTTATTGCAGTATATGTGTTAACAATTATAAGTTCTAACTATTTGCGGATATGTGTTTTAATTTTTTTTTTAAATTTAGTTTGTTTAGATACGTTAAATATATAAATGTTTATTTTCAAATCTGCTGCAGAATACGAAAAAAAATCATGTTTAAGATATGTTAATCAGGCATTTTTGTATGTAACAGACAGTTTTAAATAAACTCATTTAGAGCAGAATCGATTTTGCTTACTTTACGAACGAACAAGCTTTATATTTTATTTATGAAAATATTTTTCGATGCCTAAATTTAATTAAAATATCACAAAATTGTAGAATTATAAATAACATTGTAATACAGTGTTTCAATTAGTAATTTGATAAAAACATCGCCAAGGTAGACTTATATTAAAGATCACAATGTTAGTTAAATTTCTTAAGTAAGGTTTGCCTGGAAATTGACCACTTATATTTTTACCTTTTTTATTCTCTTTGTATGATTATACAAAAAAAGGAATAGTTGCTTAAGTAAAATTCATGGTCATCATCCCGTCGTCGCATCCCTAAGAAGGCCTAAAGTAAGTCAAGTTCACGGTCGCATTGCTAAGAAGACACACACCAAGTAAAGTTCATGGTCGCGTCACTAAGAAGGCGTAAAATGAGTGATCACAGTTGCGTCACTAAGAAGGTATAAAGTAAGTCAAATTTACGGGCGGATCGCTAAGACGACATAAATTAAGTCAAGTTGATGGTCGTGTCACTAAGAAGGCATAAAGTAAGTAAAGTTTACAGTCACGCCACTAAGACAGCATAAAATTATTCAAGTTCACGGTCACATTACTAAGAAGTCATAAAATAAGTTCACAATTGGGTCGCGAAGAAGACATAAAATAAGTCAAGCCTAATTTTGTCAGATTTGCCAGTTGCAAGGCCAATTTGCGAGGCAGATTTGCCACAATATTTAAGTGCATTGAAATAAAAATTATTATAGCAATGTCCCAATTAAAAAAATGTATCATTTGCAGGTGTTTAACTACTGGAAAGTGGCAATATGGATAAAATATTGATATAAAGAATTTACCGAATATGAGTCTTCACGCGCTTGTGACAAATTAATGTCACATTTTCTCCAACCGCGTTAAGAAAAAAACTGGAAAACATGAAAGTTTACGTGAAAGACCAGAATTTATTACAATTCCTCTTAATGTTTTTTTGATGAAAACACTTTTCCTATATAAACATGAGGGTATAGGTTATGTCATATTTAATAGAACAAGATAAGAAAAATATTAAAATTTTCTTCTAGGTTAACTTGTGTTAATTCAAAAGCCTGACTCTTCGTAAGGGAATAGTTCAGATATCATTCTTGAAATTTTAACAAATTAAACAAAAGGGAGAAATATTTCGTGAATGAATGAAAAAGTTGTATAAAATATCAATTATCACACAAGTTCTAAGAAATAAGATATAAGACATGCACATCTATTTAAATTCCTTATAAATATTGTGACCATTAATGATGAATAGGTATCGCATGGAAAATAGAAAAAGAAATCATTTCGGTTATTTGCGTAAATAGATATCGCATATTTCGCCGGTTGGATCAACAGATTCCTCGTATTTTGAAATATTATAGATATTTTGAAACTATGATGTTGGTCGGACTAATAACTCGAATCGTACGGTGAAATGAAAAATCAAAAGTCTAACAACTAGAAGCAAATTCAGCAGCCGGTGTTAGCAGAACGTCTGATGGGAAATAAATATCACGATCAGATTAATATGAACAGTAACAATAACACCCAAGGACACATTTAAAAGAATCGTGTCTAAAAAAAGAAGTATTTTAGAACTATTTTTTTTATAATTTAACTTACAATTACTCTAAGTTAATGTCTCGTGTTTTTAAAAACATATATAGAAAATTTTGTATTCGCTTTTATTCATCAATCGATTCAACATATTACTTAAAATATATTACTCTTAGAACTCTGATTACCCTTAAATACAAATTACTCTTAGAAAATACATTTTTTTTTTCAATGAAATAAAGCCATTAATTTCAATGACTGCGCTTGTTTTAATAACATTAGCATTAAGTTACTGCAACGTTGTGTCGAGTGTTCATCAGGCAAATTTTATGGTGCATGAGTTAAATTCAACACTGACTTTAAATTACGTTCATACACGAAATAGCTCGTCTGCAAGAGTTTTCATTAAGGTTTACGAAAAATACAATTTTTCAAAGGAGGGTTTTAATTACTCGGTCCATTGTTTTCTCTATTAACTCCCTCCAGTCCTTTGTCAAAATAGCCTTGGCTCATCAACTTTTTATGTACCACGGTACAATTTTTTTCAATTACGCACAAAGAGAAATAAAATATTGTTTATGCGTGATAAATTCGACGCTCGCAATGAAACAAGAGAGAATTTCCTTATTCGCCTTTAAATCATGTGATGAGGGCGCTAGTGTTTTTAACAGCCGCTTGATATTTTATGTGCACTGTTATTACATAAGCTAGAGCAATTTATTTTTTGGGAAATCTGTTAGTGAATATTACTACGATAAATAATTTATTTACGACGAATTATTTTCTTTTGCTTAGTTATTTATTTTCCTTCAATTTTTCGTTAACTGTTTTATACTTCAAGTAAGATAAACTAAATAATGTATTAACATACATAAGTATGCAAAGTTTTGATTAATTAACTATGATTAAAAAAGGACACCAAATAAAAGCTTTTAAAACAGGATCTATATACTAAAACTTTACAATGTCTCAGTTTGTTTATTAAACTCTATAAACAACGAAATCAAGGAAATGAAAGCACGTACCTAAACAGGATTGTTCTTTATTTCTCGTATATAAAATAAAAACAAAATAAAAATTTTCTAAACATAAAGCAATAATCACGTGAAAATTTAAAACTTACTCATACCTGTGACTCAGAAAAAATTAAAACGATACTGTCATACTAAATCTGAGATAACTATTTTTATATGTATTTTAAAACTCGTCCCTAAAAATCGTGATGAAAAACCTGGACGGAGGGTGAGGGGAAGGGAGAGGAGGAGGGGGATGAGACGGGGTTGGCTACTAAAACTCTCGTTTCTCCGACACTCAGCTATTGACGTTTGCGTGTATGGTTAACGTGTATGTAACCCACTTCTCATCGCCAGTTACTAACTGATTTAGCCAGTCGAAGTTACGTTTCAAGATGAAGTTACGTTTCAAACAACCCGTAAGTTAGATTTACTTGTTACTACTGTATAAATTCATAAATTGTGTTTCAGATAACGTGTTATGTGGCTACAGAAGGATGTGAATTGAACTTTCATTTTATTTATAATATTTTAAAATGAACCCTAGTCACATATATTTTATTATATGTATTTGATCACAAATATTTTATTCACACCACATTTTAACCTTTCTATACTAGCGCCAATTTTTGTAACACCTATACTCGCGTACGGTGTCACAGACCGATAGTTTTTACCCCTACAACATATTTTTTTACTAAGAAGCCCAAATACTATTACTATTATTTTAAAGTTTAGGATGTAATGAATAATAATAATAAACATATCAAAGAACATATTTATCTATGTTTGGCTTAGTTTTGAGCCTCACCATAACAATCTGGGCATACGGTTACAGCATGTTCCAAACAAAAGTGTTTTTTGCAGGTGGCACGTTGTAACGTGTTTTGCGATTTTTTTTTGATATTGCTTTTTGACTTTATTATTGTTAGATGTTGCTAAAGACTCGGGTCCATCTAATTTACATATTTCTCATGGTTCTCGGTAAGGATGTCATGAGAGCCCGTCGTCCAAGTTGCGGATTGATCAGATCGTATGCTAAGGCTTCAAGAAAGATCCTGCGGCTAATTTTCTTGATAGGATTGTTGTGCAAGTATATTATAAACGTATTTATACCCGCTACATTCATCAAACTGTAAAATATCACCATTGGCCATCTATTTGTCCCACGTGCAACGTTGTAAGTCTCACACATTTTGTCCACTGTATCAACTCCACCTTTGGTTCTATTGTAGTCCATTATAATTTCCGGTTTACCTGTTTCTTCATTGATCTGGACATCATCGTGCATGCTGGATACGAGAAGGATATTTTTGCCTTTTTTCGGTACATAGGATACAAGACTGCAATTGCGTCGGTGCCCGAATAAACTGGACTTTTCTGCTCTTCCTCGTATATCCGTGAATTGTTTAGGCAATTCTCGTTTGTTTTTACGAATCGTCCCAATAACTGTCAATTTGTGTTGAGACTCAAGCTTATCTATTATCAATGGCATACTAGTGAAGAAGTTATCACATGTTATATTACGCCCAGTATTGTGAATATTTTCACTCAATAGCAAAACCAAAGCCAAAGCGGAGTTATCAACTTGATATGGACCGTCTGGTTGTTTCCCAATGTAAACTTCCATGGTATGGGTATAAAACATTTTGGCATCTGTCAATGCATAAATGTTTACTCCAAATTTGTTGGGTTTTGAGGGAATGTACTGGCGAAAGTTGCAATGTCCTCTAAAAGCTTCTAGTTTTTCGTCAATCGTAACATACTAAGTAATATTTTTTGAACGCTCCCACAACTTCATCGAACAACTCTCTAATAGGTGCCAGTTTATCCAGTTGTATACTCTCTTCTCGCGTATCTTTATTGTCAAATCTGAGACAACGCATCAATAGAGAGAACCTGGTAAAGCCCATAGTCAATCAAAATATCTCCGGGGATGACCCGTCAGTTTTGAAAAAATCCTTGGCATTTAGACGACCGTTTCTTCTGACTCCAGCAAACAGTAAAAGGCCTAAAAAAGCTTCAATTTCAATGTTGTCCGTATTGGCGCAGTCTTTTTCTCTTGTAAATTATGTTTCAATCGATTAATTTGTTCGTTGGTATACTTTACCGTCAGGTTGATAATGCCCTTCGAAAAAAAAGCCGCCACAGCTCATCTGGTTCCTTCAAATTTCTAGCTTCTCCCCTAACACCTGGAAGTTGAGTGACTATGTTTATAGCACGTCGCCTAGTTGGGTTTGAGGCAGGAGATTTATTCCACCTTGTCTGTCCATCTTTTCCCAAGTAAAAATCACAGGAATTTTCACTGTGTTCTTCTTCAGATATCTCGTCATTGTCGTCGTCTTGCTCGGTGTCGTACGTCTCTTCTTGTACCTCCACGTGGTCTTCCACCTCACTGTCATTTTCGTCTTCATAACTAGAATCAGAACTAGATTCGTCCAGCAACAATCTGATTTGATCATCGTCCATTTTGATATGAAAGATAACCTAAAAAAGAATGATAAATTGGTCAAAATATAATATAAAACAACATACATACATACATTTTACTATACGTACTTCATAAAGTATTCAAAGTCTGTAAAAAATGCATTAAATATATTATATAACATATAAATGCATTAAATATATTATATAACACACTAAAAGTTGCACCTATGTTCGCCTCGGTCTCATGGACCGATTGGCGCCGAATGCTACAACACGTACGTTTCGCCCGAACGCGCGGCGTGCACTAAAATGAAGTTAGTCACAAATCCGGCAGCTATCAAGGAATCACAGGATTTACCTGCATAAAAATATTTACGAAAATGTGTTTTGTCGGTCTCACAGACCAACGCGCGAGTATAGGAAGGTTAATAATATTATGTGAATATATCCATTTCTCTTTAAACTTATTTTATTTTACACCGCGTTTTCAATATTTTTTACGGTTTCATACCTCAAAAAGAAAAACGGAGCCCTTAGAAAATTACTCACGTATCTGCCAGTCAGTATATCACAGTCGCTTTTCTCAAAAATCGCTTGACCTGGACTTAAAATTTGACACAATAAATTCAATAGTTATCGCTCAAAATTATTAATATTAATACTTTAGGGAGGGTGAGGGGAATAAAGTAAATATTTGAAACGTTTTTTTTAAATTTTGCATATAACGTAGGTACCGTTTGAACAATTTATGAGAGTGCTAAATATACATTTTTTATAATATTAAGATTTGATCTTCATAGATATAGTAAAATATGTGCAAACCCCCTCTTTATTTTTATGAATATTCAACTGAAAATTATGTAAAACATTATTTTAGAAGTCTATATAGAAATTATAAGAAATCTACAGCAATTGTTATAGATGTAATTTGTTTTAAACACGCACTAAATTTTATCTACATATATTCAGGTTATGAAAAATTAAATATACATGTATAGAATTTAATAGAAATATTATGTACTCTTAAATGTAGAAGGACCCTCGTACTGCTATTTTTTCGTTTTTGATAGGTATTTAATTTTCGTGGTATTTGGCAATATATTGCAATACGTTAAATTGTCAATATTTAATTTTATTTTTTACAAAAGTATAAATATATGTTAACTCACTAAAGTCAACCATGCTAAAAATATAATTAAACTTAAAACGATTAGATAGTTTATAATTTCAATATAATAACGAAAAGAAAATTTTTAAAAAACCTACGGAAGCAATATCAATACAGTGCTTCAGTAGGTTTTTTAAACTTGGTAAGAAGAAAGACAAATAAACAGACAGTATTTCACTTACTAAATTAGTAGGGACTGTTCCTTTTTAAATTTTTGTGTATGTTTTGAATTTGGTAAAAATGGTCTCACTTCCAAATATTGAATTTTAGCAACATATAATCTGGAATTTTTTATCCATTTTCCTTGTATTGGACACTTTATATCGGATATTTCTCTAGCAACCGCTTGGTAAACTAACGTATGGCAGACACTTTTTAAACATCTGACTCCTAGTATTGCGAGTTTGCCATAGTTTTCAATTTAAACAATTTAGGCTATAATTTAATTATTACACCTTTATATACTTTATAACAAAAATATTACTGAGATTAACTGAGAATCCGATTAACTGAGAAGTCCGATTTATTTGACATTAATAAAATATATTTATCTAAATATATTTTATTATTATTTATTATTAATGCATTGCACTGCGAATCTTTTACTTTCATATGCATCCCACCGCTGTCCCTGTCGCAATTATTCACGAAAATATTGTAGATTTATAATAATTTACATGACTATAAATATTTAAAAAAAATAGTACTCATCAAAATATTACGGTTTAGTTGTTTTCTTGATGAGTTATTTACCTCATGAAAAATTATTTTTGCTCTGAACGGCACCTGTAAAATGATGACTTTTATATTTTGTTAATGAGTCATTTTGAAACAAAATTTTAAAAATCTGAACAAATTTTTCTTTGCATTTACAAATGAATGTATCATTTTTCAAACAATAACATACATTGTTAGTTTGTGCATTCTATCCCAAAATTTAAATGGATGTTTTTATCCTTAATGTTTAAAAATAAAATGCCACATTTACCTACTCTATCCCCCATTATCGTCCTCACGTATTTTCAGGGTATTTTCTTGGGGACATTACCCGGTACTAGGACACATACCTCGGTAACTAGACGTATTAATAGGTACCTCAACACATTATTCGATTCCTGGACTCATCATAGTGTCCAAAGTATTGAATAATATGTCCAATAAACCCTTTATTTGGTACTTGGACACGCTAGTCGCTGCTTGCAATATGTAAATATAAATCATTCGATTCATTTTAAGTTATTTTTCGAATTTAGTCTCAATTTGTTTTAGTTTATACGCCCATTATTCTCTTAAGTAGTTATTTATTTGCGATATTTGGCAAGTACTTATAATATCTATTCGGTCAAATCCCAAAAATAACTTTGCTCTATTTTTAAAGTATCGTTCAGTAATATGTGGTCCGGTTTGCAAAAATCACTTGAATTTTAATTAAAAGCAGAGCATGTTTCAGATAATGAATCTAGATGATGCCATGAAATCTTTGTAAGTCTAACTGATGACATACAAATTATAACAATAACGCTATATTAATTTTATATGAATTAATATCAACTCATACCTTATTTAAAATTTGTAGTGTTATCATAGAAAAATTTCAATTTTGCCTATGTTTTATCGATAATATGTTTACAGGAAAAAGTTTTTAAAATATTTTTAAATCTTAACATCATTAGCTGACGGAACCAACGTTTCGTTTTACTTTTCCAAAATAAATTAATATTAGAAATTCCCAATTTGTCCAAAGATTGTGTACTATGCAATGTTTAAATATAACATCATCTACTCTAGCTAAAGAGATCATCTCCAAACGGATGCAAGAGCGTGCTTTAAAGTGTCAGAGTCAAATTACAGCAATATAGCTTTAAGTTCGTAGTTATATACTTCTTTTGAAAATTAAACATATTTTCAACTGATTTTAATGTCAATAATAATAACAGAGTTGCTATTATTATTACGCACTTTGCCCACGACTTTCCACGCATTAAGTTGGGCTACGCGACCAAAAATAATTTCCTTTTGCCGTAGTCATAACAAAAATAGTATGATATCAATTAGATTTTGCACCTAAAAACTCAAGAATACGTAACATAGGATTGCCCTTGCTTGAAAAAATACGCTGAATCCTAATTCGAATATTAATCGTCTTTTCAAATATGTTTAATCTTCTTTTCTTAAAACCTTGTGTGACGGATTCGGATTTTAATTAAGAGCAAATCATCAAATGAATTCCATAACTCTCGAGATTGTATTTCATAATAGGAATATATGTAAAATATTTTTAAGATCTTACAATCGAGTCACTAGAAAATATTACATTTGTTTTTGTATATTCAAGAGTGTGAACTTATTGCCCTAAATTTGAAGCATCAACTTGATAAGTATGTAATATTTGTAAAAGTTACAAAGAAAAAAAATTTATATATGTATATATATATATATATATATATATATATATATATGTATATATCTTATTTTAGAAATAATTCTATTACTATCTATAATTTTTTTTATATGTGTTTTAACTTTAATAGTCAATTGAATTTTTACTTAAAATGTATTTTGGGTATTGTGATATAGTAGAAAGGATGGCAGGATATGAATTAATCTAACTTAGGTTTTAACTTTAAACAAAGATTTCTTACATTAGGATTAAAAAATAGATGTAAATAATATTGTAAGGGAATTATGTTGAGAGCAGCGTCGCCTAATCGACGAATATAAGCGCGACTTCGTTGTCATTGCTCACGGATTAAAATCGTTGTAAATGTTTTTTTTTGCTTTCAACAAATGTCAGTTCAACGGTTAGCGATTACAAGGATGCAAATAGTATGCTAAACATATCTTAATTCTAATATAGTCTTTTTCAACTCAGTTCGTTTCTGGTTATGAAAATCTCAGAAGAGATTGTCCACGAAAAGTTTAGTACACTTTACTCTAGAAATGTTGCACACTGATTGTATTATGAGTTATTTTGAAGTATAAACATTAAGGAAAAAGACAAATGATCAATATGTTACTATATAGAAAATTGTTTTGGTGTTGAATGTATATAAATACTGAATTTAAAATCACAAGAGAGACCAAAATCACATTTAAATAATACTTTAAATTTTCAATTTGTGTTCGAAAATTGTACAATTAATATTTTGATTAGTATTTCTAATGATTTGATGAATATATTTATTCTTTAAACTTTAAACAGATATGTTTAAACATATATATTTAATTCTTTAACGAAATGTTCGTTAAAGAATTAAATATATCTGTAAAATAGTAGTTTTTTTTAAATGGGATATTATAGGTAAGCAAGAAACCACAGCAGATATGATATAAGATTCTTAGGTACCATTAGGTCGTTCTTAAAGAAAACACGTCAAGCGTGACTTTTCCATAATTAAATAAATTTACAAAATGTTTTTTGTGAAAAGCCCATTTTCATGATAATATAATATTCATTTTATAAGAGGAAACAATTAGGACAGCAGAAGGTGGTGAAATTTTATAAAAACTTTTTCAAAGAATACCTGTAAATTTTAGTATTGTGATGTGAATTTAGACGTGGTACATAAGATTTCAATATTGTATTGTGTAGAGGTTATTCATCAAATAGTTATATGTTCATAATTTTAAACAAGAGTGAACGGCTTAACGTGTAATTATATATGAGAGATATTTTAAATAAAATGGGACACAGAAGGAAACAATAACAAATAACTACTGGTGATCAAATTACGCCCCGATAGTATTTGTAAAATATTGAATTGAAAGGAAAAACAGAAGAAGACAAGTAAACTTGTACAAAACAGAGCAAAATCAATACACGCAAGTCAAGATGGTATGTGAAATTTTATATCTAAAAAGATATATGTAGAAGATAAAATGAAATACGCAATGAAGTAAAGACATTAAGTAACATTGGATACAATAAATCGTTTTAAAACCAAAAAAAAATTATCACATTGAATACTTAGATAATAAGTAAAATGTGCCATATTTTCCATGACGCATTAAATAAACATTTCATTATCGCTCTGTAAGTAGTCTTCAGAAGACTTTATCTTACTGCAACTGTTTGATGAAAGCGATTTCTTCGACGCGATCTTTTTTTTATAGTTTGTGTGTGAGCGTTACTAGATCTTCTTTAATTACATATCAAAATTATGGTAAATCTGTAATAATTAAGTGAGATGTCCGAATATGATTCCGTTTCAAATTGTATAAGACACTGTCAACTCAATCGTCTCATGGTATATGTTATTTGCAACGGTATTTGCATAGTGACTCAGGTAGAAGTGGTAAAATAGATGAATCCATACTTGATATCGATTAAAATTTATTTTATTCCACGTAATATATTTGAAGGCTTAGTGCTGTGATTAACCGTGTGAACTTTGACTATACATATTTTTATTAAAATATTTTAACCAAAAAAAATTTACGGCAATATTCTTATACCGATTTCTTACTTCAAAACATATTAGCCTACTCAATATACCGTCACGTATGACCCTCCACAGGTACAGTGTTCTTATATTTCTTAGTAGAGAAAGGAAATTAAAATATAAAAACTATGTGTAGGCTTTAAAAATTACAACATTTAGGTTCTTCGGTATATATCTCCTTCGACACCAATCAGCCGATGAAACTTATATCCCGACTTAATTGGATTTAAGATAAAAGCAAATTAACTCTGATATCACTGAGATATAGGTTTTATTTTCTATTAGGTTATCATTGATATGGCTGTTTAAAAATAAAATCTGAATAATAGATAATAAATGCACATGGACACACTCTCTCTAAAACTACAGTTTTGTCATGAAAAAATTTATGTTTTAAAACTTCTTCGTTAACTCTCGGATTGACCTAAACCTTTGGGCGTATACAATTTATGGAGGAGTGTTCTTAAAATTTTGTCCAAACTAAAAATAATAGAGAAACAACATATTAATTTGCATTAAATATAATTCTAACTAAGGATGAATTGTGTGCCATATTTGATTTCCTGCAGCAGTAAATGTAAAAAGCAGGCTCTGAACAGAAAAATTAAACTATTGCTTTGTTCTAACATTTAACGGCTATAATTAGTAAGCGCCATCAAACTGAAGACCGACGAGTTATCAACATGCATATAAAAAATTCACGTTGATCTTGAAGGGATATTCACTTCTGACCATGCCCTATAAAAATGTGAAGCAAAGAAAATAAAGGAAAACCAAATCGTAATATGAAAATTAATTAAATTTGTCAGTTTCCCTAGTATGAACATAAAAGTAACTTCATATAGAGACCAGAGGGCTGAATTAATTTTAAGAATACTAAAGATTAAAAAACTTCATGGAAATTATGGAACATTCGAATGATAAATCGTGGCACATGCCTTCTGACATGTTTCCATGATATCACTATCTAATATGATGTAATTACTCATAATTCTATCGAGATCCAGTGCGATAGATCAATGGATCGAACGTAATTCTATTCAGATCATAACTTAGAATGAATCGGGATATAAGTGAAAATACGTCATTATTGCTGCATATATCATAAATATCTGTAGTAAATAAATATTTATAGTAAAATAGGACGTATTTAATATAAACGTCACGAATAAGCTTAGCGTTAATTCAAGTCAGGAAATTATATCTCTAGCTTACACTTATCCACTAATTAATATGGAAATAGCTTTATATTTCATAGCTTCCTTAGAGTTTCTAATTTTATAGTGATTATCTCATCCAATTTTATAAATTTTTTCAGCTTTACGACAATTCAACTCGACAATGATATTTTTAAATGTAAAGTTTCTACAAGTTCTATTCCACTTCGAAGATATAACACTAAACAGGATTTAAAAGGAAAGGAAATTTGGTGGAATCACTAATTTATTCCGTCAACACAGACAATATTTTCTTCATTGGTATCATCGTAAAATTATACTTTAAAATGAGTAATACTTGAAAATAATTGTTTTTTTTTCAATAGTGATGGTTTTTCTGTAGATATCTCATGTATTTAGACTTCTCTAAAAAAATTCAAAATGTCACTTTTATTCAATTTTATTTTTAATGATTCAAACTGTTGGCTTTTCTGTAAATATGTCCAGTAATTAGACATATCTCATTATCAAATGATTCAAAATTTAACTTTCAGTTAATTTATATATATATATATATATATATATATATATATATATATATATATATACATATTATATATATATATACATATATATATATATATATATATATATATATATAGAAAGTTTTAAGTCATTCTGTGAATTTTTATTGATGTGAAACATCTATAGGCGCAGGTATAAACCGGATTGTTGGCGTGGCGACGTTTGGCGACGCTTGCCGTGCACACTATACTTAGGTATATATATAGTCTATATGTAGTAGAGTGTACGATATGGCGTCGTATCGCCATGCGCAACCGACTACGCGACCCCCTCCTCACTCAGTTCGACGCTGTTGTTTACTAAGGTACACATAACCTGTGCTTTATTATTTTTGTATTAATTGTAAATAAATGTTTATTAAATAAAGTCACCATTTTCTGTAAGAAATTCATAATACTTTATTTTTTCATTACGCTATATTTAGTTCCTGTAATAATCTTGTCTTTTATGCATATTACTTGCACGAACACGATGTTTCACATCTGCCAGGTGTCCCGTGATGGCTCACTTTTTTTATATTACTAACTGAACTGACTGAAAACTGTCCAATAAAATATTTATGTATTTTGTAATTGAAGAACTAGTCTGGATATCTGTTAAAACCTATGGATGGTATTTATCCTCTTAGTTTATTTTACAGCGTCAATTAAAAAAAAATTCCTAGTCTTTAAATTTCGTGAATTTTCCTCAATTTGCCATCACAAATATTTGGGTCTTTCACTTTTCCTATTTCTAATGAAGGAACTGCCTCATGAATTTTTTTAAATTTTTTAGCTCAAATTTAAATGTCCATACTTTTTATTAAACATTCAACTTATCCTCTTTGATTTTCAAATATCTTCTGTGTTAATTTCATTAAATGTATTTTTATGTGTTTTCATTCAAATAATGAGAGAATTATGTTAACATCCGGGGATATAATTAAAAGAAGAAAATTATTTTCAAAGGATAAATTAGTGGATAACCACGAATGACATCGGCGTCTCTGTGAATATATTTAAATATATACGTACGTATGTACATGTGGTAAGCATCTGATTTTCTAAGGACTTTTTTTATTTAATTATGTTTAGTAGAATGAATAAAACGATCTCTTCGTCTTTGGAAATGTCTACCCCTGTCTTATGCTACAAGCATTTAAAATTAAAGAAAAGCTATTTGAATTGAACAGACCAGATTTGTTGGTCTGCAGGTAGTATTAAGTGTTTTTTAGGTTTAATCGATAAAGTAGTTCTGGAAATAAAGGTAAAAGCTTTATATGAATTATTATGAAGTTATTGGGAAGCTGCATGCACTCTTGTTGCAAAATCATCCAACCATGTAACGTAGTACAAAGTTGGTTGATATAATATTAAATTGTGATTATTTCACATATTTATCAGTATGATTTATATATTGCTTCATTTTGATGATAGTTTGAATTTTTGCCGGATCGCGTGTTTAACATTTCAGTGTTAATTGTTTCATCTCTCAATATAATAATTTATCCATCGCAGGAAGAAAATTTGTTATGCAATTAAGAAGTTAATGAAAAGAAAACATTTGAAATTTAAAAAGGAGTTGAAAAAGAATTGTTGTAAAAAAGGGTATAATACTTTCAAGAAATATGTTATTAATAAATCTCTATATCTGCAAGTTACTTGAAGTAAAAAAATTGGTTTAATACAAAAATATGTAGTGAAAATATATTTTATCCATAAACAGAATGAGTAAACTGTATTTTCGTTCTCAGCTTGTTACATATTTCAAGGTTTTGACTCGTGAATTACGTTTTGATTTTAACACGGACTTGAATAATCATTCAGGTCTGTGTTGATACCAGAACGTAACCCACGAGTATTTTGCCTATTTCTTTTTATTTCTAAGATATTTGATTTCTGTTGTCAAAAAAACCAGCAAATTCCTTTTAATTTAGTATTATAATTTTATTTGAAGCTAAATAAAGTGTTGACTAAATCCTTTCAACGGAGTTACGCATTAAATTTATAATTAAACTATTTTTATGCCGCGTTAACGAATCATTGTCAGTCATTAGTTCTTAGCATCTTTTCTTTCCTCTTTATCTTTAAATCACTTTATTTAACAATTTCAATAGTAAATGCAAAATTTTTAAATGTAGAAGTAGTACGAACGATGTAATTTTGCGCTTGTGCGTATTCAGGTTAATCTAACGTTTAATATCATTCTTCGTCTAGGTTATCTAGACGAAGAATGATATTAAACGTTTTAAAACTCATATTTATAAACATCAATTAAGCATATTGTGATGAGAATAGAATAGGTCTTGGTTACTTCTAATGGAGAACATTGAAACTATTTTGAAGTTACTTATTTCATTGTGTCAATTCCTATGCACAAAATTTCGTGCAAATTTGGTGAATAATAATATAGGTTTTCTTACCGTTCATTAAAAGGAAGGATCGTATAGATAGTATTTTTTGTCAAAGATATTTTTTTAATTATTTTTTAAGCTCACCTCAGGCGTAGATGTCGTGGACGCATAATGAAGGTATCTCAAAGCGTAAGAGAGTTCGTAGCTAAATAATTGCGAACCTCTCATATAATCTTTATAATCTACATTTGGCATTAAAGACATTAAGTGACAAACTAATGCGTTGCGCTGCTCAAAACGATATGACGCTCTTTTATCGTTGTTTTTGTGTTTTAGATGCCGAAATAAAATTAAAAAAAAATCTAGTATTTAATACGATGTCATTATTTTACGCCGACAAGTTTTGTTTACTGAGACGACTTTAGTGTGGTTCTATTTGACTAGCGCGGATAAAATTAAAGAGTTATCCAATCTTTTGTTAAATATTTAATGGCCGACGATAATATTGTTTGAGTTTGGTAGCAGAGTAACGGAGCGGAATCTAATTCTTGTAACGTCTTGGTCTTGTAAAAGGGTCTTGTACTCGTAATTTTTGTGATCGCTCATTAACCGTGCTTTTGTATTCCTCGACTTAAATATAGTTTGACCTCATTTTGTGTAGATTAATTTAATTTTGACGTTTTCTTTCATGTTTTTTTATGACCTCCCTCTTACGTACGTATACTCAAATTAAGCTCGACAATGGCGATCATGGAATGGCAACATCAATAAAAGTGACTTGAATAAACTTTTTCTTTCATTCTTTTAATGATTATTTCTAACCTTATTTTCTAAAAATTTCTTTAAATTCTGGTACGTTGGATGTAAATAAAATAACAAAATTTTAAAGTGAACTTAATATGATGATTGTATTATTTATATCTAGCATCGGTGCCTGCACTGCGTAGTGACTTGGGTACATCATAACCTTTTTTTTATATTAAAAGTTATTATTTAACTTACTGAGTTGTATAATATTTTAATAGATATTTCTTCCATTTTCCCTTGGACTGGAAACCTGCCTTTCATTAACAACATATTATGGAGTTATAATGAAACTTATTACGGAGCCAAGGTTTAATAATGAAAGTAGGCAAAAATATCTTTTACACTGAATGGAAAACACACCTATTTGGAGCTCGTTTCACTTCTTTTGATTAGTATTTTTTACTTTTTAGTAGAATTAAAAACAAATATTAGTATTTTTTTCATTGAATTCACTCATTAGCATCATTTACGTGTTCAATTAACTTACTTTACTTTTCTCTTTCTTCCTATTTCAACATATCACTTTCTGATAAGTAACATATTTTTTTATTCATAGTCGAATCACGGATGACTTCCTTTTGTATTGTATTATATTACCACTATACTGGTTTTTAGCAACTAGTTTCCTGTCGAAATTTTAGTTAAAAGTGAATAATAACAATATTTCTTAAGAAGTTTTTTATGCGCTGCGCCGCACCACATTAAGTGCAGTGATGGATTCACATCGCTGAGCTGAATTTATAAGCAGGTGGCCGGGAAGTTAGCCAGATATTCTTAGCACAATATACTACTTTATTATACATGCTACCTACGCAATTTGTATTGCGTGATGCGAAATAAAGATCCCAAAGGGAAACGATTTTAGGTCTCTTTTTAAATATTAATTGTTTAGCGTTAAGTTATAAGTAGTATTTTTCTATCCTTATTTTTCCTTTACTTTAGCCAAGAACAAAGCTGTAAGACCTGCTCATGTAACGTACAAATGTTTATTTATCTGTTTTCTAGACAATGAAATGTTCAAACGAACTAGCTTACGGACTAGTTTGCTAGACAATGAAACTTTCAAACAGTTAATATATCCTATGATACTAAAAATAATGATTCAATGGAGATATATATTTGCTACAATTTTAGTAAACTATTTTCAGTTAGCATTTGATTGCAGAATCCCTTCCATTACTACCTTTCCGTCTCGTTTCTAAATGTGAAATAGTTGGCATGCTACTTAAAGTGGCCCACAGTTAGAACATAGTTCGTATGAACGTACTTAAGAAAACATAAAACCATTCAAAATAACAAGTGACAAATATTTTTGGAAGGTGTTTAAAGGTTAAAAATTAACTACCCTTTCCATTTTTTTGGGGGCAATAAATGGACCATAAATGCATTTTGTTTTAATTGTCTTTCGTGAATAATAATTGTTAAAATATATAACATTTTTAAAGATGTATAATAATTCTTGATATATTTAACGAATAAAATACCAAACAAATAGCCATTGAAACTCTTGATATCACCCAGCAGAAAAAATAAATACGATGATTGAGTAACGTTTTTCCACACCCTCTACTATAGACTATAAGAAATGCACAGGAATGGTAAAATGCGCAAAATCCAATGTTAATATTTCAACATTGCAAATTAATTATCAAAAGTATTCTTAATATATTAGTTATTTACTATGTACTATACCCGAGAACAAAACTGCATCACTCCGTCTTAGAACATGAAAACGCTTAGAGCGAATATTCTTCAATAATACACACGGTTGAACTACTCAGAAAAGTAAGCTGATATATTTTATTCCTAAATAATTCTTGTTTATTTGGAAGGGCAATTTATCAGCTAATTTTTCTTATAAACAAAGCTTGGTCTATGTTACTGTTTGCTTTTAGATTGCGAGAAACTAAGTCACCCTTTGGATTCAATGGTTAATATGCTAATGAGGATAGTAAAATTGTAAATTCAAGTAGAAATATGGTTGATAGATCTTGATTTCCTTTTTATAAATATGTAATTGGTTGCAAAATATGTCCATCACACGCATCTTTGGCAACACTTAAATGAATGAGTTTAAAGAAAAGTTTGGGTGCTTATACATAAATACGTATTTAAAGAGTCTCCGCTATAAAATTTTACTCCAAATTAATTGAAAGTCTCTTAATCTGTACAGTTGTAGCGTCAGGTTTTATAATTTTTCTACAGGCCTCTGCTGATTAAAGACAACCAGTGGAGTTGGACTGGATAGAATACAACTATATAATTAAGTATTAGCTATTCTAGAGATGTTATATATTTTATAAATGACGCCTGATTTGCCTGAGAAGATGTTTATGTCTAAATGTAACATTAATTGGTACGCAAATTACTTATTTATAAATATTTAATGTTTATCTGTTTATTTTTGGCTTATAGCCAATGATCATACATTATTTTTGCTTAGGAAATATCCAATATCCAATTCTGGCCTTAATTTCATTTCGAAATGTTGGTTAGAAGTGAATAGTAACTTTACTTCGTAATAAGTTGTTATATCGCTGCACCATAGTAAGTGCGGTGTCACATCGCATAACTGGAATTGTAAGCAGATGGCAAAAGAGTTAGCCATCAATTCAAATTAGCATATGATTCTTTGTTATGCACCCTGACTTGCAACTGATGTCGCATGACTCAGAGATGAGAAATAAAGAGACGACTCCAAAGAAACACATTTATATTTATTCGAATATAAGTATATATTTTCTTCTTCTTTGAATTCTATAGTTTACAGTGGTATCAACGGTGCGACTACGTAGGGCCGAGTTGAATGCCGAATTATATAATAGATCAGGGAAATTAAGAAAGTTGTGAAGTGTGGATTAACGCGTTCGCAAGTCGGCATTATTATAACTAAAATAAAGAAAGGCGATCAACTGGTGAGAAAGTCATGGGTGATAATAGCTTAGCTGCGTTACATTCTCGTTTTGAGTTGGCGACCAGCAAAGCCGGCGCTGGTACCAAAAATCACGGGCAATGGGCAGCCTATAAGTATAATAGGGGTGGTCGTGATGCCTCCTGATGTGCCAGCGACGACGTGTGCACCTCGCGCAGGTAGCGGCGAGGCCGTATGTATCACTGCACCGCGTCGCTAATGAACGCACCATTGCACCTTCTAGAAGATGCGTCAATATATGTTTGTCCAAAATAATGCTAATAGATTGAAAAAAAAATTCCATAATGTGACCATGCTTTGAAGTTTTAAAGGACACAAATTTTGTGATAACAGTTTTTCCAGGTTTTTTTTAAGTTAATAGCATGTGTGAAATACATGGGCATAATAATATAGAAAGTCAATCATTTGAAAACTTTAAACATAATCGAATATTCGAAAAAAATTGTGTTTGTTTTTATGAAGCGCCTTAAAAGTTACAATAAAAACTTTATTTAGCAGGCAAATAATTAATGGAATAAAATAGCAAATAGCATTGGAGTGGGATTATAAATATAGGTGGTAAAATCTGAATTCAATGAAATAACTAAATTTTAAGGATATAAATTCATTTTCCCAGAGAGAGTAGCAAACAATTTATAACCAGAATGACCTTTATAACTCGAATTACGATCATCATCATTTAATTATTAAATAACTTCAAAAATTTAAAATCTCACACACACACACATATATATGTATATATATATATATATATATATATATATATATATATATATATATATATATATATATAATATAGAACAAATATAGAATATATATATTACAAATAGAAATAAATAAACGTAATTTCTAAATTATATCCACTGCCGTAGCTGTTTCCGGTATTGACGATATGAATACCTTTGTACTGACGGTGTCAAGATATCGCATAAATATAGCATCGTGTTGCTCAAATCTTAAGAGCATTGTTGATTGTTAAACTTACTTGTTTTTGAAAAAAGGATAAAGATGACGAGCAGCGGCAAGTAAAGGAAAGAAGCCGTCCCGAATATCTGATAGCTGAAATCTTGTTTAACGAAGCACTATAAGATCTTTCCAGCTGAGTAATAGTGTGATGCAAACTAGAAAAGGGACCGCTCACATGCATGCCATTAATATACCGACGTGCCGCGCCGTGCGAGCTGAATATAGTAGATATTCGTTATCGCTCAGTTCCTGGATCACTCACCTTATACTTATCTCTACTCCAGATGTTCACAAGAGAAATGAAAAAATAAATTCTGATCACCATCCGAATGAAATAGTACTCTTTGATTAGAATGAAATAAATATAGCATTAAAAACCTATAATGGAAATAAATTATTTGAAATTCCCTTCAGTTATTCATGCAGTGCAATTTTTTGACACTTGTCTTCGAGGAAATAGAAAAAAAAATTATGGACGAATTCTTGTGCAAGAAAATGTCGGTAAAATGTTATATCAATCATTTGATAATCGTGAACTAAATCATAATAATTGTAGCTACAATGAGGGAATTTAATTGATTTATAAGTTTATTTTAGATACTTCTACATATCCCGCAGAAATAATTTTATGAACTCACGACTTGTAAGATTTTCATCTCTTAAAGATTCGATACATAAGATTATCACAAAATCGCATTGACTGAATTTATTATACAGTAAACTTTAGGTTAGATAATTGTCAAGACCGATGTCGATGAGGTGCAATATGAAAACGGCGCAGCTGAGCTCGTCGAACTAGATAGCAATGTCGCAAAGCTCGGGACCGATAGACCACCGTTGGATAACCTCATAGATGGTGCCCATCGGCATCATGAAGCACGTCACCAGGAGGACCGTGCCGCCAAGGATCAGCTGGTTTGCGCGCTCCTCAAGTGCTACTTCTGCAGGTTAGCAGACATCACGAATACAGTACCTATTTGGAAACGGATTCAACTTACAACATTGGAAAAAGAAAGTGTGTGAAGCACTAGAATTAGTCTGAAAATTAAGATATGAAAAGTTAATCCCGGTTGATTTTGACTTGGTGCCAACCAAATTTTTAAGTTTCAATTTAGTTTCCATAATAATTTAATATTTGCAGTTATTTGTAGACGCATTAATTTAAAAAGAAATATTTTCGTAATTGTTTCTGACTGGATTATATGAGTTTTTTGAAATTATTAATAAAAATATATCATTTGTTATATATTTTTAAGAATGTGTAATTTAAATTCTATTCTTGTGGTTTCAATAGTATTTTCAAAAAAAAATTATGTTCTTAGATCTAATTAAATGTTTCATTTAAAGTAAACTTATTTAAAATAAAAGAAAAATTATCGAATTTACAAGACTCGAAGCAAAGGCATTTGTTTTTCCCACAGCTTCATGAAGTGTTTTTTGTTTTCTTTCTAGTTACAGTATCTTAAAAATTATCCTTTCTGACACAAGATAGGAAAATTCTATTCGAGCATTAGGTAAAAATGTTAAGAAACAGTTGAAGAAGAAAACAGAAATAATATATATAAAAAATTTGTAATTAATTTAAGAAAATTTATTTCATTTAATATACTTAATGATACTTTTTTTAATTACTTTTCCAAGGCATAATTATTTCAAAGAAGAATATTTCTACCTTATAGTGCATGGAGCAAACGTTGTTTTTCATGATGAACAGTAGTTGTAAAAATACTAAGAGAGAAATATAGTTGTTAATTAGGTACCATTATTTAAAACTGTTGTAAAGAAATATTAAAACAAAAGTATATATAGAGCGATATCACTTTTCACTCCATCGTGAAAGATGCTTTAATTTCTGTACTAGACGGATTTCGTAGCTCTGTGATGCAAATCATATTACCATTATATCCTTTGTTCATTCATTGCATATGTGACGCTCGTTTTATTTGGTGTCACCATACACACAGTAATCGGCACCTGATTCTTGGAAAAAAATGTTTCTTACTCGCTTAAGCCATAGCATGCTTTATCCTATATCATTTCTCTCCGTCTTTAATCATATTTGGTGTCATGTATAAAGTAATTGTTACCTGATATTTGACTGAATTGACCTGAATTATTCCTATACTGTACAAATTTCCTCCGTCTTTCACTATCGGTGCGCCATGTTTCCATTTCATCTAATCGTTAATGTGTAAAATTATTATTTAATTATTCCTTGAATACTTTCTAGTTACAGTATCTTAAAAATTACTATATTCATGTTGTAAGCCCGTTTATGAGAAACAGTAAAAAAATATGTATACCTCAAGTTCCAAACTAATCTATGTTGAGACACACTACAATGCCTCCTACAATACTATTCCTTTAAACTGAAAAGTTGTGCAATAAAAATCATAGATACTCGAATTGAATATGCATGCTATTAAAAAAATACTAGAAGGTATTTTTCAAGTCGTTTTTTATTATCGCTTCATATATTTTATTTCTGTTACTACTTAGTACAGATGTAAAAATTCTTTAAAATTTTATATTTTATTAAACCTTATTAACATAGTACCTGCAGTAATAATTAACACTTTCGTAATAATTATATATGTTAAAATTTATACTAAATTCTTTATTATTATATACCAGCTTGGTTAATTAAAATATTTACATTTAATTGTATGTCAAATAGCTTTACCTATATAAATTTGATAGATAATTGAAAATAAGTTTGGATGTATATATATCGTCCCATTACCTTTTTTGTGTTATTCTTCACGTATATTCTATATGTTCAAGAAACACCAATAAGAAGCATTGTATTGTAGATTTTTAAGTCGTTTTACGAAAATATCGTCTTTAAATGTTCGACTAGAATAATTTACATTTACACATATAAGAAATTCACAGAACACCTTAGGGAAAATCTCTTTCGTGCGGCAAAATATATTTATTTATCACCTGCTTTTTCATTCAAGTTGCTTCTGAATTGTAGGTTGTTCCCTTATGTTTCCAATCTGGTTTTGATCTCTTAATTGTGAGCTCATATATTGTAATTAATATCTTATTTATGAGCTTTATAATAAATTATAAACCTGACATTTAATATTAAACTAATTTAATCCTTTGCTTCGCTCGCGAATAAAAGGGTGGGTATATTTAAAACAATTTAAAATATTAGATCTTACCATTAGAAATAGCTAAATACTTTAAGATGCACAGAATCAAAGTAATGACGTGAAAGGATGAAGCCTGTCTTCTGCATACTAGAACCATGCACACGTGGTACGTTGCCATGATCTTTTTTCTCTTAAGCGAAATTAAATTTGCATTATATTTTTGTAAAATACTTAATAAGGTTTGTTATTTAAACCAAAAAAAAGTTTTGCTCTCTCGAAAACTTTCTATTCCTGACATATAGCCCGGTCTATCCCGACTTCGTCTACCTGGGACCATTAATGTATGTATTTTCAATTATTCTTTTAATTTATTATAAAAATATTTCTACAAGTTATTGCATATTTATATTATTTCATTTAATATTTAGCAAATGTAGGCGCTAAGTTTTAACTTACCATACTTCCCTAGCGAAGCTCTTTAGATAAGAACTTTTGCTTTATCTCATTCTTTCTACAGTAAACTTTTCAGAGAGGAGCTTGGCCGTCTTTCCAATGACGATTTTAATGGAATTTTACTTGTATTTTTTAAGTCGTTTAAAGTCTAATGACTGACATAAATACAATTATGATAATCTTTTATTTAAATTCTAACTCTTTTTGTTTATTATTTTCTATATATCAGATCTTCAGAATAAGACATAGTACAAAATGTTTAGTAGCACCCTACACAGAATAAAAAATAATATGGAATAGTAAATCGTACTAACCCTCAATTTCTTTTTTGAGAAAATACTTAAATTTCTATGGAATGAAAATCCACTCCCTAGGTCCTTCTTCATCCATTGTATTCAAAAATATTTTTGGGTCTTAATGTAATTGAATTGATATTATTTGATTGAATTAGCTATACTTTTCTTCTATTTTATTTGACCGATTTTTAAAAATAGAATATAATTTTTCCAAACTATGAAAATTCCAATGTCTACTTAACTTTCAGGCCTGCATGGTTTGCTTCATCAGTTCTCTGAACATTAATTGATTCTAGAAAGGTTGTCAATTTATTTTATTTAATAAAGTTTTATTAAAACGTATTTCAAATATCATTAAAATTTTTGAAAGTATGCAGTTTATTCATGTCGACACAATATAATTGACATACATCAACATACATACCTACCCTTCAACATACATAATCATAATTTTTCTTCTCTTTTCTCTCAAACCAATATTAGAATTAAGTTTTTTTTAATGTTTTATGTCTCTTTTAATGAGAGCTTTGCACCGACTTGAATGAGCAAATTTTAGCAAACTTTCTTATAACCAGTTTTCCAGCTATTGTTGATATAACTTGAACTTATGTCTTTTCACATGTCTTCTCAGTTTGTCTCAAACGAATGCAGGTTGTTGTCATAGTTTTTCTGACCGATTATGTCACTGGATAATTAAAAAGTTCTAGTATATGAAAGATAAATGTATGGACGAGCGTTATTATGTAATCACATGTAATTTATCTAGTAAATCCGCAAAAGAGAAAATATGTTCTTCTGGTATCTATCTGGTGTATGTTCTGATAGTTAATGCATGTGCGTTTCTTAAAATTCCTGACTTATTTCAATAGGAAAATAAGGACCAAAAAGAACATGAAAGTCTGTGGTGCTATTTATGTACGTTTGTCTATTTTCCATATCAGTTTGATCATATATTCTGTGGGCTATGTATATTTTACATAGTAAATATATTGTCGACTGACTTTTGTATGAGTTTTATCTCGCGTAAAGTTGTAGTGTTAACCTTAACCTCATTCTGATTGAAAGACTTCCTTTCCGGCATTGAACTACCATCGCCACCACCTTCGCACCGTTTATAGCACTGTGTGCTTACTCGTGTTCCAGAACACGCTCCAAAAATGTTAACATACATAATTTCGTGGCCTTAGGACCTACTATACTGATGTTGTAGAAATAATACTTTCAAGGTAAATATTGTATTTATAAAAAAACTGATGGTCAGACATACAGAGACACGATATGTTTTATATGTGTACTTGATGAGATATAGTCTACATTGGTTGAAAAATTATGACCTTCTAATAGTGATAACATTTTTACATGCATGCATTGCGTTAGTATCAAGGCGGGCTTCAATAAATGTAAAGGAAGAAGAGCATTTTAAAGAAAATATTAATGAAGTGGTATGAATTATATCCGCAGGTACGTACATTTGTGTGGTTTGAACGGCTTATAAATCCGAAAAAACATCCTATGGAGTTTTTTATAGTGCTCAGTGAATTATACAATTAGTTGCCGTACTTTGAAATATGACTTTTAATACGGAAAAACAATTTGCACTTACATCAAAATTATAAAAATAATGCATTAGTGTCCGAGAAGGTGATATGAATAAAGTAAGAAAAATGTATGTACATATGTACGTACGTAGGTTCGCTTTCAATAAGTATCAAATATGAAGGAATCATCCGCTTCACTATATTCTTTTATATTTAATAATGCTCAGCGGAATAAACAAAACCATATATTTTCGAGTCACAAAAAAGTTCAAACTACATGAACAGGAGAACTATTATTTAAATTGAAATTTAATTAATGGCAGACTAATTATATTGGTCTATGATATTATATCCAACAAGTTTTGCTAATAATACTTGTTTTTCGTCTTATAGATTTAAAATCACTGGAGCCATTGTGGCTTTAATAAAGTGAAATAAAATGTTAGAAATAAAATATTGATTTTAACGGTATCTTATTTATTAAAATCGTTTCATTGTTACAAGGAACAAAAGACCCCAGGGCTTTATCATTTTGTTATTTCTTATAATCGGAACAATTTCTCCGGAGGTAAGGGCAAAAAGATTTTTTCCATGCACTAAATAGTTGCTGGCAGGTTACGCGTCAGCAGTAAAGAAAGATGACAGATGTGTTAATGCTATTGCTGTCTAGCAGATTTATTCTGTTTTCTGTTACGGAAAAAGTCGGCTAATTTTTACACGACATTGATCAGTTAGAAACATAATAAGATGTTAATTCTTTTAATATTATACTGTTAGTGTATCACATTTTTATTAGTGTGACTCCGCAAGGCCTCACTTTGACGAAAGTATCATTTGGGGCGAAGTTTCCGCCAGACCTTTCGTTTACAATCGATTTAGTAGTTTATCCAAGTATCTCATCGTAAGCATATAGACTGACAAACGTTCCGTCTTTATAATATCAGTGTAGATAAATGGCAATATGTGTATCTAAATATGTAAAGTGGTTTTATACAAGTAAAATATTCTCAAGAGAAATTGACGATGAATTGAAAATTTATTTTGCATATAGTCACTTTTATAAAGATTCCTATTTAAAAAACAAACTTAATTTTGTCACAACGGTTATACTTATGGAATTCCCATGGTTTTACACAATTTTTGTAAGCTTATGGTTTATATGGGATTTTAATTAATATGTGAATCGTGCTGTTCATATATAGACGTAAAGTGGGACCGAAATAGTTTTTTGTGCATTTCATTATATGGGTGTCATTAAATAGGTCTTAAATAGAAATTGAAATTATGTTTAATTTAATATTGTTTTAAATTTTAAGTACAGTTTGTGAAGTGGTAAGTTGATTTGGCAACGGCGTAGCGCTCATAGTGCTACAATATCGCAATATTAAGTACACGCACTCTGTATAAAATTGTATATATATATATATATATATATATATATATATATATATATATATATATGTATATATATATATAAATATCGAATGAGAAAAATTTCTGCTTATTGATGTTGAGCACCATATTGTAGAAAATTTCCCAAATCGGCGGGCGACGCCCACGTCCCGTTCCACGCCGATACATTCGCCGTGATAGCGTTCTCTAGATGCACATAGAGCCACTGTAAGCATGCACTGTAGTCATACATATTTATAATATTTACAAAATTAGAAGACAATCTTTGAAAATTTTTTTAGGTTACCTCCCATGTAAACTGAGGTGAATGTTTTTGCATGCCCTGTTGCATATATCAGTGTATATCGTGAACGCTTTTTAGATACAGGGAACCTGGTCATTTTTGTTACAGTTAAATATCCATACCCACTAACGGCTAAACCGCTATTTTCCTAAATATTTTTAAAGTATTCGCAACGAAATTAAAGGGCAAATTGTTAGAGATAAGTAGGTTCTATTTCTTTTCATTTATCTCTGATATTTAAAATTTCTTCTCATAGTATTCTTTCTGTTATATTATCTGAGTTCCATTTCTGAAAATTTTTGAAAGGACAATATTTTCTAGCAATGAAGAATTTTCTATTCCACTTTAGAATTTATTACGATAAGTAAATTTTCTTCTGAAGTAAGAAAGGATGTTCGCTTGGATGATCTAGCATCTCGCGTGAAGTAAGACGATATTCTTTGGACAGATAGAGGGGATATATATTACACGAGCTGCGTAGAAATGTTAAATCAGAATATATTGCACAAACGGCTTGAGACTGCAAAAGAGTTAGAAAACACAGAAATCCTACAACTATGAAAAATCACCAAAATGGATAAAGGGATTTTATAAGATACCTTTTAATTATGTTTTTTAACTTCAAAAATACCCTAATGTTATGTTGATTGTTGTATATTTCAATTTAGTAAATTATTTTTTTAACTACTTTATTTCTTTCAGCTTTAAACAATTTCTAAATTCCATAAACCTATAAATCTTTGTTTTGCGTCATATTTTGATTTGGGCTTAAGAAAATTCTTCTACATCCAATAACAACTAATAAAATCTAAAGCGCTGTCGGTTTTTAACACTAATACTAAATTTAACAAAAAGCAAATCCGATATACACATTTCTGCTAAGTGAGAGAAATTCTGAGTTTAATATTTTAGAGAAAGATATCAACAATCGATTAGGCAATACAGAATTTTTTCATAATCCCGCAATATGAACATTTTGTCTTCACAATCTCGTCTGTCATAAAATTTTAGCGTAATTTTTCAATATAACCTGGTAAATATTTCTTAATTATAAAACAAAATAAATTGAAATAATGTTTGGTAAACATAAACAACAAAGTAAATATTAAAGTAAAGAAAAATTATGAACTGTCTATAATTTATCAATTTATTCTCCTCCTTTGCTACATTTCCACAATTGTTGAACTTAAAATGTAAGATATGTTAAACTAATACTACATACAGGTATTCAAATAAAGTTGATCTCAATCTAATTAATTCATTTATTACT
Source organism: Druceiella hillmani (assembly GCA_039881145.1). NCBI lineage: Eukaryota > Metazoa > Arthropoda > Insecta > Lepidoptera > Hepialidae > Druceiella > Druceiella hillmani. The sequence goes on along the minus strand of JAYKKI010000003.1, from coordinate 28,286,775 downwards.
TATTGCGAAAATAGATACAAATCATAATGAAACAATGATAGATTTTTTGTGTCAGAAAGATTTAAGATACGTTGAGGAAATTAATACACAAAATTTATTAAAAACTTAAACTATCTTAAACATTACCAATAATACATTAAAATAAATTACAAATAATACAAAAAATATATATTAAGCTAAATTACAGAAAATGTATATCGAAATTCAACTGTCGCATGTAGGAAATAAAAAAAATACAGATCAATCATTATTTATTAAAAATTAACGAAAATCGTTATCAATATCAGAGCACTAAAAATATTTGCAATAAAAAAATTAAAAAATAAATAACGACATATACACATTTAAAAACAAAATAAACCTCTAAGATTTTAATTATGAAGATCAGAAAACAAACAACAAAATAGCTTCCGAACTGATTAAGTAAGTCATAAATATTTGTGAAATTATATATTTGAACACCATTACCACCAAATAAATATAATTTTAGAGACTTTCTCCCAAATATAAATAAGCTTGGAGAAACTTCACAGAAATATTAAATGCACCAGTTAAGTGACACGATAACAATGCGAGAATGAACTGTACGAATGTATAAGGGTACAATTTATATTTTCTAGATGTACGTTTCGACTCTATTTATACTTTATTTAAAAATAGCAAGTACAAAAATTCAGCACATCATTTTATAGACTTGTATAGTCTTCATTCCGCAGTGTATAAAATTGTAGTAGGAGGTACAAGACTGAAATAAGCTGAAGTCTTGTCACGTACGCTTAAGCGTACGCGTAGCTTTCCTTAGATAGTTTTCCTTAGTTGAATGGGTGCGTGTTGATATAGAGACATTGAATTTGTATCTCATTGCACGTATAACAAATATCTTTTTTACAATTACTATATCTTTAACTCTTCGGAGCACGAATTCAAATTAAGAGAGAAAAAATATTTCCCCCTATTTAACTATTTTTACTATAGAGGAGACGAATGTCCTATATGCTTCCTTTACAATTTATCGTAGATTAGAGAAAAATCATGAGTCTACGATAATTTATCGTAGACCCATGAATTTTTCCCGAGATGTCATTTTTCTAGCAAACAATTAGTTAACTCATAATCTTAAAGCAATAACTGATTCATCGTCTAGCCAAGACATCATTTAAATCTATATTTAAAATAAAGAACTTTTCCCTTCAATTAAATCTTTCAAACAAGCTAGTAAATTTTTTATGTGCTTGCTTAATAGAACAATATTGAATTCGACATATTTTGGTTTACATTGAATGGAATGCATATTATGATTATATATAAGACGGTGTTTAGGCATTTTTCTCATGTCAGAAATAGCTGCGTTTTAGATTTTACTTAAAACATAAATAGATTCTTCATAATGTTTTATATAATCAGTGTCGGAGCTATAATTAATATTGTCGGTGCTATCTTAATGTTGATGGAAAATTTAATACTACTTTATGATAATTTCTTCGATTTTCTGACTTTATTGAGTAGCCTGCTGTTGAAAAAATGTATAACTTTCCAGAGAATCATTATCGTATTTTGGTTATTTTATACCACATTTGATTTTATTTACTTCATATGTTATTGCAAAATATTGAATTATTTTAGTTTACAATTTTATAAAGAAAATCTTAATTAAATGCTTACTGCTATTAGTTAAAATAATAAATACGGAATTAAAACATGATAATAATATGAATTCTATACAATTTTTCATTCGATCCCAGAATTTGGTTACTTCAAATATTAGGATTATTAAAAGCATTTCGAAAGTAGGCGATGAAAATTATGATGAATCATAAGTTGGATCCAGACACAATTCAATATACATCTTAAAGCAACCTAAGGATTAGGAACTGAAGGTACGAGCGATGCGGCCTTCATTTGAAACTGTCATTAATATAAAGGGAACACACGCGATTAACTAAATCCTCAACTGTATGATTACAATTTTAAGTGAGAAATAAATCATGGGCAGCAAAAGGAGTCATTAATCACTGTCATCGTCTCGAATTAACGTCAATAGACGTTGCGGCGTCCCGGAGTGTATGTTGTATCAAGCGACGTAGCAAAAGCGTAATTGATCGAATCAGCCGCATAGTCGTTGAAGATGCCTTTCATGCTACTTATACTTTCATATAGAGTCATTCACAATTAACCTGTAAAACATAAAGGAAACATAACTTAAAATGTGAGGTCTGTACTGAACGTACCTTTACACGGAATATCGTGTATAACATTTAACTGAGGGTCTTATGCAAATCAAATATTGAAATAAATTTTTCAGGGAGAACCTGTTGCGACAACTTAAAAGAAAATATTTTTGGGATTCCTTTTAATATTTGAAAGTTGAATAATTTTTAAATTAAAAACATCTTTTAGCTCACCCTATCCAATCTTTTTGATAGAAAATATTTGTGATTGGCGTAAATTGTTAGGCGCAACGAAATTCTCAGTCCATATATAGATGCTTGTGTTTCTTTTGTTTAACTTTATTCAAAGAAGTATTTTTTTGTTACTTAATTCAAATCAAAATCACTTTTGTTATCATATCTTTTGTCATGATACAATTTATTTAATTTTTCATCAGTAGTTAAGTGTTTTCAGTAAATATATATATATATATATATGTATATATATATATATATATATATATATATATATATATATACATATACATATATATATAAATAATAGCCCACCTAAAGATGTTGTAATACAACGAAACCTAGATCGTGGTAAAGAAATTAAAGAAAGTAGAAATAATTCTATATCACGTAGTTTCATTTAATTGTGGCTTATGATTATTATTATAACTAATTTTTTTTAAATTTATTATTTATTTCTACAATATTCATGAGTGTAAAGTTTAATGAAACACATAATAGATGGCGTTAACAATACCATATTATATCAATGAGCACATAGTTTACTGAAAATGCTAATGTGCGGCGTTGACGGTATCAATTTCGCAATATTGACACAATTCACTCAAGTCAAGTTTTTTTTAAATCTGCAGTATACAAATAAAAAGTGTCCTAAATATTGCAGTAATATTCTAAAATATGATAAAAAATATCCTTTATGCTGCTTATAAACCATTAACCATTATCACACCAAATTTTATTAAATGCCGCGTAGATTTTGTATGATTGAAGACCAAATTAACAGAGAGAAAAGTGTAGACCGACAAAAAGTATATGACAGACACTATTTTAAAAATATTTTTTATGTGCGGAATTCGCTCTGTGAGAATTTTATTGTATGTACAAGATTAATCGAATTTATTCAAAATTTCCTCTCAACCGCGTTGGGAGTGCACTCGCTATACAAATTCCAAGTTTTAATGAAGATGTATACTTTCTCTATATACAAATGTGTTTATTTACTATTTGGCATATTTTGTAGATAAATGTAAAAAAAAAACTTTTTCAAATTAATTGAACAATTTTTATGCATTAATATATTTATGTTTATTATGATACTATCTTATGTTAATGTCTCCGTGATTGTTTCGGTAGTACACTTCGGTAGTAGTTAATTTGTTTTTTTAATTTCTTATTTTAATTATGCGACCGTAAACTTAGTATGACACGAGTAGACAAATATACTCTACTTTCCCCGCATCATCGAAATTTAATTTCTCTTGTGTGCATAAATGTACATATATATTAGTGACTACAAGTGATGCTTTTCCCTGTCGGTATTATATCGACAGCATAAAGAAAACACGCTTATATAGCAATAGTTCATTTGGAATTTATTAACTAGGGTCTATAATTAGAAATCAAACTAAAATTGAACTCGCTCATGTTTTTGAGGATGATTAAATTCCATACGAGTAACTCATGTTTCAAGAATGAATTATTAATAAAAGTTTTAGGCAATACTTTTATGTGGCATTTTCACTCATTATATTTTTTGTTGTTTAACCTTAAAACTTTTTGGTGTGTTATTTACAAGAAGAGAAAATATAAATCTGAGCATTTTTTTATGGGATATAAAATATAGAAGGAACAAAATGAAATGCAATTGTTTTGCACATAATGTTTGTTGTTAACAAAAATAATATTTTGAGCTCGTTATTTTTATCGATGGTGGAAACTATTACCAACCGCCACGGACTACTTAATATTTAGCTTGCATCGATCTATATGTAATGGTCGTATAAAACTTGTGCTAATGAATTACGGATAAAAAGTTGAAATAAGTTTAAGACACGATATACATAAATGTTTTACTGCTAGCTATAGAGGTCGTAACTTTGCATATTGGGCGGAAAACAATTTTTGAAAGACATACAATTTTTCTTTACAAAAATCGCATTTATTTTGATAGCAATCGAATCTGGTTGTTAGCGAAGATTTGCTAATAGCCCACCTGAAGATGTTGTAATACAACCAAACCTAGGTCGTGGTAAAGAACTTATGGAAAGTGGAAATAATACTCCATCACATAGCTTAATTTAATTGTGAATAATGCATTTCTACAACATTAACGCTACATATACGCAATATCAAATGTTTAAACTTTTAAACATACATAAGCGTGTACAAGGTTTGTTCTCGAAAGTACAAGGTTTGATCAAATTAAGATTATTTTTTTTCATTTAAATTGCTTTAAAATTAGCCCCATAAAAATGTTTTGTAAGCCAGAATAAATTCGAAATCTCAAATATTCATAGAAATAAGTGTGAAAACTTAATAAAAAACCATAAGTCACCTTATAATTTATGGTAGTGAATCTTTTACGCGTGCTTAAAGCAATTTGTAACGTAGTTCAAAGTGTGCTGGTTTATATTTTTGTATGCGTTTTGTAGCCTTATTACATCAATAAGTTTTAACCATCAGATCCTGATTTTTTTTCAGTGACATATTGAATAAAAAATTTGACATTGAAATAAATTTTTAATACTCGGAACATGGTCGCCGACATTAAGCTCACTATTTCATATACCATAATGACATTATCCATAAAAAATAGTTTTATAAGATCGATAATAGAAAACATAATATTCAGTTGCAATGTTAATATAATGACTGTGAAATATACGACTGTGAAACTTATTAAAAATAAACTTCAATTTGTTTGACGAACACTGTAAAGCAATATCAGTTCAAACTACGTAAGTTACTGCCAATTTGTGTAACATTATTCCATTAAAAACAAAAATAAAAGTCACAAACCGAGATTGCCCATTATACCCCTCGCCGCTAACACTATTGACCAAGTGATAAAAATGGCGTATAAAGTGGGCCATATACGAACCTTCCACTTAATCAGGCTGGCTGCTAAAAAGCGAGCCGTAAATTGACGACTGCTCTTTACAGCGGCAGAAAATTATTTTCTAAGCTAGTGTTTATAAATCTGCCATAAATATCTAACTGGTAAAAAACGTTTTGCACGGCTTTATTTATGTCTGCATAGATCGCAATTTCACACGCGGAACATTGCCTGTACAATTCACACAAAAATATGAACAAATCTACTGAGATAAGTACATCGTCACTTTGTATTTAATGGCAACAAAAGTTTCAGGCCAACCTATTTGTAACCTGTTTAAGATATGTTACTGAACGAGTGACCTTTTTATATGTTGTACTCATCTTATTCTAAGTCATATTTAGGGTTCTGTAGCCAAATTAAGAACTCTTACTGTTTCGCCATGTTAGTTTGTCTATCCATATGTACGTCAAAGCCGTTTATCTAGCAGGCTATTAGAGCTATAAAGCTAAAATTTAGCGTGATTTTATATATTTATAATGCCTACGAAGTTATGAACTTACAATTTAAAAAAAATTAAAATGACGCATGTAAAATGGGAGCGATTTTTTATTCGTATGCCCCTTTACACAGAGTCTTTGAACAATATGTGGGCATATCATCAATATTTGTCATTATCCAACTACAAAATATTAAACTTTAAAGTGGTCACATTTGTTAGAATTATGTCCCTGACCTCAACCAGTTGAGCCGCTATTTTTAAATACTTGTGAAATATTCAGCGTAGTAACAAATATTTAATAAATTAAAAACAATTTTTACTGAAAACCTTAAACCTAGTCTTGTAGACGATGTTTAACGATTTCCGTAGATGTTCCGCAGACGCACGTGTATGTGAGTGCATATGTGTGTTTGTACGTGCGTGCGTGTGCGCGAATTTAACTTTTTACTAAAGTTTAAATAATATTTAATGTTTTACGAACTTTACAAAAACAGATTAATTAGGTTGCAGTCGATATGCCCAATGTCCCAGAAATTAATAGGTGGTATTGGTGTCTTTTACAATACTCAATTTATCATTCTATAACGTTTTTAATAAACCTTTTTAGGTTTCTGCTCTTCAAAAGAAAAGCAATTGTCTTTGTAAGACCACCTACGTGTCCACCATTCGCATGTTACATCTATTTTTCTCACAAATCGTCAGACGTAGAAATGAAAAACTTGGCTGAGTTTTGGAACATATCGACTTGCGTATTTCGTAATAGTAAGAACACAAAAAATAAAAAAGGGATGTAGGGATTTTAGGACTTTTTTTCCGAATTTTAAATACGGTATCGTAAAATATAACGATATTTTTTCGTTTGCGAAATACCATACTGAGCAATACATTTACACGATGAGAAATATACCAATTGCGTAAATATTTACTTAGAAATTTCGACGAGATTTGAATATAACTGTTATGTTCCAAAGGTACCAAATCTAAGGTTACTTCAAATGTATTTATATGTTAGGTACCACTTTTAAATTACCACAATATTCATCTAAAATATCTTTCCCGACATTTATTGAAGAAAAAACCGCCTTTACATATATTTTAATATATACCTCCACACAACGTGATTTAATTCTTATAAATATTTCTTAATAAATAAACTTATGGAAAGACATTCATAAACCCAAATTCCACTAATCAATAAATGATAATTTTTTTTGTTGATATAAGTAGGTACGCCAACTAAACTAGATATCTAGATAGCGTCGTAAAAATCAACCTCTAATTAATCTAACACTATTATTTACATAATAAAATTAACATTTCTGAGAAAAAGTCAATACAGTTTCCACAAAAACCATTGGTATCATTTCACAGAATAAAAGAAAAATCACTTTCTTGAATTTTTGCTTTACAAATAGAGGTGCCTATCCAAAGTGGAGTTGTGAATAAATTAAATGAAATTGATTTATTTCTTATTTAAAAATGAAATGAAAGTAAATTAATGAAAGAAAGTCCTTGTAATTGGTTCGTATTATAAAATTGTCGTAAATGATCATAGGTAATGAAAAACTACGAATTTCACGTTTTCGATTGGCGTTTCCTATCACCGTCAAGCTTAATTGTACATATTTTATTAATGCGAAATAATATAACTACAAATTAAAAAAAAATTACTTCAAAAGAAAAGGTAAAGAAAAGAAAAGAATTATGGCTTCGTCTACTTAACCAGGTGAGCGACTTTCCATGGGCTGTTTATTACACGTTTTAAAGTAGATCATTGACGGATGCGCCATTTGGAGCTCATTTATTTGGCGTAGCTCATTTATTTGGCGTGGTAATATTCACCTCGCTCTATTGCGCCATACATCTCGTCATCCGATTCACCTGTGTATTTTTGTAATATAAAAAAATAAATGTCATACATACATATATATATATATATATATAAATATATATATATAAATATATATATATATATATATATATATATATATGTATATGTATATATTTATAAATATATATGTATATATAAATGTACTAGTTTATTTCTAAGCGTATTAAAATTAACAAAGTTTGATTCACGTGCCCATTTTTTCCCATTTCTTATTATTTTGTTGCTGTGATAAATTTTCGCACCCTTACTTTTGACACATTTTTTTTGAAGATTGGTTTATTAAATCCTAAATTTAATGATGAATTGTTCGTAAAATTTCACCCTGGCTATTTAAAAATAAAAACTTCAGTAGAATATATGAACAATTTTAAAAATGTATTTTTTAAATGATATAAATTTCTATTGTTTTAAGTAAAATTTTGTATCTTGTTTCCTTTGGATTTTGCTTTAGTCATTAAATTGATTGACTAAGAGGTTTAATCTTCAAAGATAAATTTAATACCAGGTAAAATATCAGCTACAGTACATAAATTACAACGTGTGTGTGTATCGGAAGACAATGACAAATTGTACGTACTAAATATGAATAAAATGAAAACTGATAAAATAATATGGTATATGTTTCGTCAACATAATATAAACGTAAATATAAAGGAAATAAGAATAACAGAAATATAATCGAAAAGAAATTCAAAGAAATTATACCTGGAATGGAATTAACATTTTTTTTTCAAATGAATCTCAATTTCTTACGTTGATGATATGCAAGTCATAGTCCAATTTATTTTAAAGTCCATAGGTATACAAGAAACCAAAGTAATATGTACTAAAATAAAGTAAGTGGAAGTTTTAACCATCCACAAAATTTTCGGCATTACATGTAAACATTTATATAGGTCATTAAAACTATAGAAATTTTGTCGCACGGACTTTTTAATGTTTGACTATCGTATCAAGTTTTATGGTAAGGCCATTTTAAATTTGTGGTGCTTAATGATTTATCCAAGAATTCAAAAATAGTTTCCATTTGAAAGAGACCCAATACTGCAGAATTGTCATAAGTGAGAAATTGAAAGGAATATGTTGGATATCACTCAAACATCCATCCTATAGCCCTGCAATTTTTGTCAATTCTGTCCACTAAAAGAAGATTTGGGAGACAAAAGATTTGACGACAATGGAGTGTCTTGTGAGTAAATTTTTCTTGACAAAGCCCACTTCTTTTTATGATGATGGTATGAAAAATTGCCAATCCACTGGAATAAATGCATTTCCAAAGCAGGAGATTATGTAAAAATATTGTTACTTTATTTTATTACAAAAAAAATTAAAAGAAAGGGTTTTGTTACATTGATTCGTCCTTGCAAAATATAATTTTGGTATATTTTTCTTTGAATCATACCAATTACTGATTACTAATATTTATTATCGAATAAAATCAATAATAAAGGTTTTACCGACAAAGTGATAATTATATTCCATTTATGTTTTCTAATCAGATAATACTTTCCATTATAATTCAATATCTATCAATTTTTTAGTTTAGAAATGATGCAGGTTGTATTAAAATTTATAGTGTTTTTAAAATATTTAATTTACAACATTTTGGTATTTAATTTACAACATCAGGTAAGGAGGAATTAAGTCCAAAATTACATTTCAATACCATCATTTAACTCCTTTCATAATAATTTATAATAGAGTCACGACAATGAATTGTTTGGTCTCATCACAACCAAAGGTAAATCCTTTTGTATACTTGACGCATAAAAATAGATTTACCGGTGCGTGCAACGAAACACACATTCGAACGCAATATACTTTCCATTACGGGAGCAATGCGACTGTCACATTTCGGACAATTTGTTAAACTGTGTGCACTTTGTATATTTCAATTTACTACCATTTACAATAACATAATATTCTCCGCCGGTGGAGAGCTTTTTGGTTTTATGAAAGCTTATTTTCTTCGCCGAAAACAAGTTGAATTTTCCATCGATAAACCTGAGGCGGCAGAAGCGGGCGCTGTCGCCGTCCCACGCGAGTCTCATTTACATTTATAGTAAACATGAAATTCAGCTTTAAAATTTGGTAATGTGGTAAATGTTAGTTACTAATTTCATTAAAATTATGAAATTGTTTATATGTTTCTAAGGGTGTATTACATATGCCTCATTTGTTATAGTTTTAAAATTATTAATGTATGAATAAGTTACTTGAAAGTCTTACCTGAAGTTGTTAGGAACTTCTAAAAGTATAGTTGCTTCAATGAATAGATGCAATAATAATTTTTAGTTTAAAGTATAAATAACCCGCTGCCTTACTTACTGTCCTAAATATTACAAGGAGTTATTATTACAATATGTATAATGGTAAATAAACTGTCGAAATTGTCACTAGAAATGGCAGTTATTATTAAATTCGAACGGTATTAGGGAGATAGTGAAATGGTGTAAAACAAACATAAATTTAACCATACTTGCAGAACAAAAAAAAATTGTTTGTTTGTGAATATGTCATTGAAAGTAAAATTACTTTTCAAATTATTAAAACAACATTAAAATGTACGTTTGTTTGTGCCAAATTTCTTTAACGAATATCAAAAATGACAAGAACTTTTCACTTTTCCAAAATTAGTGTCTGTAAAAAATCGTCTAAATGGCTTCCATAATATAAACCATAAATGAGGACTTTTTGGGGGCATGTTAGGTATTTATTTGACTGGTATCACTCATCCTTCATATATTTTGCATGCACGGTTTAGTATATTTTAATGGATGTGAAATAATACAATCCTTTTAAAACATCACATAAGAGAATAAATGAAAAAAAACACAGATCTATAATAATTATACCCAACATTATTGGTATAGATTTTCACAAAATTCTAAGCGCAGGATTTTTCTTAAAAGTTAAAAATCAAATTGTCATACGCCATGAACTGATATAATTGTAATTTTGAATTAAAAGTATTGTTTATGGAACTTCACTGTATAGAAAAATGTTACGTCCTACCAATAGGAAAATTGGTATAATTCCCATTCATTGCACCCTATTAAATTATTTTCATATGATCAAATAGAAATCTCGTACATTTTTGACTCAGCGAATAGAAATCTCGTACATTTTTGACTCAGCGAATTAAAAATACTCGTTTATAAATTTTGTATAAATCTCCGCAATTAAAGTAGATAACGACATAGGAATCAACGAGTTTACCTTTTTTTACATTTAGTATGCACGTTAACCAAAAGGACTAAAATATACAATTAATATCAAAGTTACGAAATAAAGAATGCAATATTAAACGGCAAAATTTTGTATAGCAATATTAAAGCTCGCATGGGCTTAAAATATAAAAGTATGTAGTCTTAACATTAAACTCTTTTATGATAATTCATTATCAACCTTAATATTGACAATTCATACAAAATTTAGGATCATTAAATTATTTAATGGACATATTGACCGATAAAAACCAAGAAAAAAGGTTAAACAATACGACCGATCGAGTTTTCATGAAAATTATTCTCAATATTTTATAAAATTTTCATATAATAATGACAACTTTATTAACTCACAATAAAATTTACACGAAATCAAATCGTGCGATATGATAAAAGTTTTTTGTGGTTCCTTTTTATTATTTATCATTATTATTTTAGAAATTTAAATGGCATTAAATAATTCAAAATTAAATGATAATATTTTTTTAAATTGAATAATAATATTTATTTCTTTTTAATTTATATTGTTTATTCTTTCTTACATAACATTTATTGTAATGATATTTTAATAAGCTATTTGTGCGTATTGGGCTTTGTAAGAGTGAATCTAGCAAAGATTCATTTAAACTTATTTTTGTGCCAAGATGTGATCTGTGTCCATAATTCTTATTCCGTATTTCATATTTGGTTCCGTATTTCAATGGAAAAACAGAAATAGTATAGCATCAGCCGTGTCGTGTCTATGTGTCCGTTTGTCACAATCGATTTTCCTAAACATCATGTGATATAGAAACTTAATATTTGTAATAACAATACATCGTAGTTATGAGTACACACATATTTCACAATGGGTTACATTTATAAAATATTCATATTAGAATTCAAGACGGGGTAAATAAAGTATCACAAAATTTATGTATATCATATTGGATTTCATTTGAAAGACCTTGTGATGATGAATATTTTTTTTTTCTTTATTTTTAATTCCATATTTAAAAAGATATAAAAAGTATGCAAAAATATAATACAGCCGCATTTTTCCCGAAAGTATTGATCCCCCGCATTTTCCCCGAAACTATTGATCCCAAAAACTGGAAATAAAGGGTTGTTAAAATATGATCAAGAAGTTACCAAAAACGATTAACCTAAATCTCATAATGTGATATCATAGGAAATATAATGTGTCATAGGAAACATGTCATAGGAAATATATTTACATCGGGAAGGATTAATATCTATAAAGAGTAATGTGCCCTTAAATGTTCATAAGTACATAAATATATACGAAATCCTCGTATCGTGAGTTTTATTTATTCTTAACAGGTCTAAATAAATATATATATATGTATATATATATATATATATATATATATATATATATATATATATATATATATATATACTGCTTTAAAAGTTGCAACTGTTTTAATCCCATTTTGAGGTAAAATGAGTTCCAATATAATATAAATATAATGTATATAGAAGTACCAAAATATTTATGGATTCTAACTGGACCAAAATGAAGCAAGGACCTTCGACGCTTATGGATCGCTGTCGGGTAATAGGAAAGGCGGGCGCCGCCATTAATATCCTTTGTCGGTCGAGTGAGCCTTCAGCAAAGGTTAAATTATGTAGCATGTCGGTACAGCGAATGATTTGCGGTGCACGGTGGTAGTGTTCCGTGCGTAAGCCTGCAAAGGAACGTTTCACTGGCCAGCCCAACTGTGCCCCGCTCACCCCGTAACGTCACTCGATTCGCGCTAACCGAGAAAACAGGGTCAAATTTGAATGAAATATGTGGCTTTCGTGTACATATATATTTATTAACGCACGAATGAACTTATTTCCTCATGTTCTTCTGTTACTTTTTGATACTTATTCCTATTCGTATCAGCGGTTGTCCATAAAATATGTCACACAAAATCTAAATATTTTCGACCCCTCCCCTCTTCCTTGTCACATTTCGTCACGTTTTTTAACCTCCCTTCAGATATAATTATATCACAAAAAGATAGATACGCTCCTTACACTTTTTTAAAAAATTAATGCCAAAACCATTATTTATGTTAATGTACTTGTTGAAAGAAAATAAATGATGGGTCTGCAAATGTAGAATGTCTTCTTGTTCTTCCATTCACCATCCACCTTCTAATCTTCATTCCACCATCCGTATTTATTATAAAATCATCATCTTTACCGGGAGTTACTTTTTTTAAATTTTATATCCAAGGATTTTTTTATATGTTCCGACACTTCTAATACTGGTTTCCGCCTAGTTATGATAATATCCCGAAAATTCGATGCACTGCATCTTCGTTCCTCTATGCATTTGTACGCTTCGTGTATGAAAGGTTTTTTTTAATTATTTACTCTTCCCTAATTTGAACGACAAGTAATTTATTTTAATCTAATTTAGTATGAGTCTCTAGCCTTAAGCCTTGCTCAGTAGTAGTTCTTAATTTTTCATTAGCTAGGTCGCTTTGTTTAAACACTATTTTATTATGTACATGACGGGTGCTCTGCTTTTGTAAACTTATTTCGCTGCATTAACTCATGGGGTTTATATTCCGCTTGGCTCATCTCGCTTGGTTCATGTAGTTCGGGAGCTGGAGGACTTTGACATTCACGTGAATGACGGAGCCATTCCTCATGATTACTGGCTTGTTTGGTGATAGTTTATTTGACTGTGTTAATTCCTAGGTCTCTGTTGATGTCCTTGTTCCTGATGTACTACGATGCATCTAAGATGTTCTTAAGCGTTTTGTCTTAAAACTTTTCGATCATTTATATAGTACTTTTGCTGGCACTTCCCCAAACTTGAATTCCGTAACACCACGCAGGTTTGAAAATCTGGTTGTACAGAAGCATCTGGTTGTGAATTGATAATTTGGATTTTTGCCTTAGTAGATGTTTAATTTTTTTGTATTTGATATCAAGCGCTCCTTGTTTCTTTTTTACAACTGCTTTCATCAAGTATTCTATTCAGGTATTTCGGAATAATTTTTATGAGATGTGGGTATAATTTATTCTAGTCAGATGTTACTGGGTCCTTATATTCGTGAAGTCAATATGAACGGAATGAATTAGGTGCAATATGTTTACTTGGTTTAATTGAATTTGCACGTACAATTTTTTTTCCAGTTGCATATTTGATCTAAGGAACTTAAAAGAATTTTGTATTGCTTCTTCATGACTGTTTCCGACTGTTAGGATTGCCGTGTCATCAGCAAAGGTAGCAATAGTACCTTTACTCAAATAAAGAATATTTTTATAGTATACTAATTTCAAAACTGGACTCAATATGTTTCTTGATGGGACTCTGGCTAAATTTTTTCCAGATAAAAAGACGCTTCTTTCCGCTTGAATTTGAAATATTTGTCTGGTAAGTATAAATTAAATGAATGTGACTAGTTATTTATGTATATATGATATACTATGTGATATGACTTCGCTCCAATGCCATCTCTTCCTGCTCGTCACATGTTGTAAATCTAGACCATAACCCTTTTCCCCTTGTTACGTACATATTTTTTGGATGATTTCTCTATAACTGATTTCAGGCTGGGATTCATTACAATATTTAATCTGAATTTATCGTAATATAGTTGGATGATTTAGTGATGGGACTGTTGATAGAAAGTAAAGTTGAACGAGCTTTGTAATTTATGATAATTTAATTTAATAGGTTAGCAACGAATAAACCCATTATCCAAATTAATCCGTATCAGCTCCTGCGGTAGACAAACAGAATATTTCCATTTCTCTCTTAAACCATAAAATTGCTTTTCTATTATAATATAAGATTATGGTGATATCTCTACTAGATGATGCGAATTAAACATTTGAGATTTGTTGCTTTGCTCGATTTTATGTTTGTTGCGTGGCTTGCCCTTTATACTGAAATAAATTCATGAAAAAAAAGTTTTCCTCCGTAAGGTTTAATATTATGGCGTTAATAATTCTTCCTTCCATTGGTATCATTTAAGATTCTAATCTATAATAAAGGTGAATCAGGATTTCGGGGTACTCTCAATCTCAAGTCTCGACTTTATTGGCACTAGATATATAATTATTTTTAATTGTATTAAAAAATCCTTTTCTAAAGACTGGTTTCCAAAAAAATTTACTGTTACGTGACAGATTAAATGGCAGTTATATTTATAATTCAGTGTTATAACGGATTATAGAACGTAAATGCGGGAGGTACGTGCAAATGCGGTTCAAGATAAATGTTAAAACTCCCTACTAAAATATCAATACAATTAAAAGTCCTGTATGTGTTTGTGTACTATCATATTACTTAAAATATACTCATTTATGAGAAAAAACAAATGACTTAATAAATTTATTAGCAAACGGATCTCGATTGGCTTTTTTATACTATTAATTGTTTTATAAATTTAATTTTTGGCTTTTGGTACTTTTTGTCATAGTTATTATCTACCAAACAATCTATAATAGAAATCTCATAAATTATTTTGAAGTCTACATAATGATCTTGCACTGTTATTATGGCAAATAGCCTAAAATTCTAAAACATTAGTAAATTAAATGCATTTTACTGCTTCATACTTTTATTTTTATTAATATTGAATTACTTATCAGACGGAGAATAAAGGTACGTCCTCGGCGGAAGATCGCTACTAGCCTCACCGGTTTCGTATTGACTGGCCAAATTGCCGAAGGATTTGCAATTAAACATTATTAAACTTCGCTTCTCTAGATAACGTTGTATTTTTTTAATAGCACATTTGGTTGTGCCTTTTAGGTGTGTATGGTCCGTCTGTCTGTCACAGCCATTTTTCTTAGAAACCACTTGACGTGAAAACTAACATTGGTAAATATTCACAAGGATGTCTTAAGAGGGAAGGGTTTTTTTAAATTTCTGTGGGGCTTCGTTCGGACTGTTCATAAAAGTTCAACCATATTCTTTTTCATAATGTTACACAGTATATTTTCAGAGATATGCTAAAAAATATGCTTCCACCTAATTATCGTAATTATGCAAAAGTTGCAGGAATATTACAGCGTTATGTTTATATGTAACAATTTTTGAAACACGCATCATGTTTTATATCCGTGAAGCAATATATTTAAAATATATTAATATAGTTAAGCAATATATTTAAGTTGCGAAAAGTTAATACTTTTGAACACTTTAATAAAAATATTATGTGCACTAAAGCGTTCATAAGAGCTTGAACGTATTCGAAAATCTTGTAGTGCGAATTCCACTCGTCCATATAATTCCACTATTCCACAGGTTTTATGCAAAATATATTGTTAGGGGTATTAAGCTCTAGTAATATATATAAATATAAACGAGTCCATAATTCAAAACAAAAGATCTTGAAAAAATTTAAAAGAAGACAATATAGTAACCTGCAGAAATTGCCTATTACATCCTCACGCCACAAAATTAAAAAATTCACAAATTCCATTCGATTTCTAGGACAGGTTTTTAGTTTTTGTTCAAGCGGCCTTGTTATACGTTTAAAAGCCTTTTCTTTTTGCCGTTTTTGTTAATATCGCCTTCAGTTATTTCTTCTTCCTAATTACTCTTTAAAGGTACTGCAGAAAGACATTCGACTAAAAAAAATTAACTAATGTACTGGGGATACCAAAAACTTAATATTGAAATATTTTAAGAAAGTAACCATTTTTGACGCTGCAAGAAACTATGCAGAATCTTTAAATATATAATAATTTAGAATCAACTCTAATAAAAATCTTTAACAATTTCACAGTGTACAAAAATAATTCCAGCTTTAAGAATTTAGTTGTATAATTGTGAATTTAGTTTGATTAATTCTACAATTTGTGAATTTAGAATTACTGGGAAACAGCTGGGTACGATGACAAGTTTTGTTTGTCGTGATTGAGGCCATATGATTATTATATTCTGCATTCCAAAGATCCAAGGATGTAGACCGTGTTACGAATTCTTTTTAAATTAATCATGAAAACTATATATTTCAAAAATAATTATTTTAACGAGTCCCCTATATTTTTTTAAAAAATAATGTAAGAAAAAAAGAGAGAAAATCATTTATGATATAATTACTCACAGTATTCAATTTTATAAAAAAAATAATAGATTTTTGTTTGAGTTATTGAGGATTGTTAAATTTCCGACTGAAGATTTTTGGTTTAAAAATCTTCACATAATAATGGGGTTTTCTCACTTATAAAAATAAAAATTGGTGATTAATTTTAATTATATCAGAATTTCTGTTTTCAAGATGCTGGCATATAAGTAACTAAATAGAATATTCAAACACGAGCATATAATTAGTGTTAATTTCGATTGCCTTTTAGTCGAATTCGATAGTTGAGTAAACGGCCTTGCTACAGTAAAGTGCCCAATATTAATAATTTTTTATCTTTTGAAAAAATTGGAAAAAACAATTGTGTTTTATTGGGTTAATCAAAAATTGGAAATAAGCCAAACACTCTGAATCTTGAAGATAAGATATTTTTTCCTGGCTCTCTACTCTACTTTTAATTAATAAGGCTACAAAGTCGAAGACTATTAAAAGTTTTTCTCTAACAATACAACTGGCTTCGCGAAGACCTTTCATTTCATTTCTATGTCAATAGATCTTGAATAAATAAAAAAATATCTGAGAAAACATGGCCATCAGTGACCGCTGTATTGCATTTTTACGATATCATGTTTCGTTTCTAAAATCAAGATATGTCTCAAGAGACCAAAACACACTCTTCCTGTATTTCAAAATCTCTATTGGAAAAACAGAAAAAAATGCTGAAAATCCTCATTTTTTTTTTAAAAATGAACTCTGATTTCCCAAGCTAAAGTTTTAATAATAATAAGCAGTTTCATTTGGAGACTTAAAGTAATTGCGCGGATGAAATTTTTGAACGACACATGTGATTTAATCAGATTTCTAATAGTATCGTATGTCTTAATGAATGTTACGTAACAACGAATAACTAAAAATTGTGTGTCTATTTTCATGATTTTAAAAATTTAAAAGATTCGTATAAAATAATGTCATATATCATCGAATAAACTAATGTAAAAATACATTAATATAAGAAGAATATTTTCCCTAAAAAATACGCAGTGAAAAAAGAGAAGAAAAATTGAGCATTTAATCGATAAA
Source organism: Druceiella hillmani (assembly GCA_039881145.1). Lineage (NCBI taxonomy): Eukaryota > Metazoa > Arthropoda > Insecta > Lepidoptera > Hepialidae > Druceiella > Druceiella hillmani. The sequence goes on along the minus strand of JAYKKI010000003.1, from coordinate 28,268,790 downwards.
AACATTAATAAATTAACCAATAAAATTAGTTCTGTTGTGCTTTTTATTAATTTTTAAAAGAATTGGCTTGTAATTTTTTAAATTTCGTATAACATATTTCGAAAAACCTGTCAAGCACGAGTTTATCTCGTACTACAAAGATTATATACACATTTAGACACTTTCTAGTAAACCAATCACAAATATTAATTTTTCGCAACGTAAATATATTGACTACTATATCTTGCTCGAACTTAAAAATATGACAAATTATAAGATATGGAACAACAGCTATAGTTTTTTTATTATCTTACGGTCACATTTTACGAACCTTTTTGTTACAAAGGTTCTCTATTTCCTAATATCTTTTAGTATATTCTTTTAAATACACAATCTATACTTCAAAATAATTATTAATTAATTTACTTAATTTATACATATTTTTTATAAGTAAACATAAATAAAATATTTTTGTATTCCCAATAACAAGCCTTTTGAAATAATCTATATGATACATTAACATTTAAAAAATAAGACTTTGTCCCTTCTTTAATTTTTATATAAATATTTTTTTTAAAAGGTCAGCTAGTACAAACTATATAGCTTAAAAAGTTGTATTACAAGTTCCATTATTAAAACGCCGGATTTCAAAATGATTAAAAAACTTGCGTCTTGCCTCACTAATAGAAAACCCGTTGTAGGAATACACTTCCACAGCATAAGCGTGGTGTACACTGACCACTGCGACATGATGAGTAAATAATTCGCGCCAATGGGCTATCGAAAGCCATCCCTCACCTCCCGCAACCCGTTTCTTGCTGAGATATTTGAGTATAAAAAGTTTAATTCGGCACTAAGACACCTTTATAAATCTCAATGTGGCAAATTAAAATAGTAGGCGATGGGAAATTATGTTTGAACGTTTGATGACGGTGATTTTAATATGCTTTGATATTTGATATTTCACATAATACTCGCTTAGTATTTTTAATTCGTTCATTATACTTATTACAAAAAGCAATTGTCAGCATTTAAAAAAATAGCAGCAGCAGAGTAGCTAAATAATCGGTTCAAACATTATATTTATCATTATTTTTCTACCATATCCATGTTACAACTATTCATGTGTATTGTGTGGGTATGTGTTCTATTTCAATTATATGTATATATATATATGTATATATATATATATATATATATATATATATATATATATGTGTGTGTGTGTGTGTGTGTATGATAAATATAACGTTTCATTTAAACAGTTTTCGATTCAGACTATGCGATACGATTCCATTATTGTATCGAACAGTTAGGTTCCGGATCGATTTTGATGCAGAGGTAAATATCGCGCATCTTTAGTTCCAGAATGATTTTCGATAGTATGTCTTATCCTATGATTCATTCCTCTTTTATAGTCCTGTTTTCACTTTTTATCTTATCGCTGCCTGTTTTTTATCTATGGTCCTAGCGTGTTGATAAACGAAGTATTTATTGCATTAACATAAAATTGCAACGAGGGCGGGTATATACGTGCGTTGAGAATGTTTTTAAATAAATATTTGATATAGTCTATTTGGCGATTACCCAAACCAAACCTGCTTTTTTTAAATACTCTTCTGAGAACAAGATTTATGTAAAGCATATCAAAACGTGATCATTTTAATTCTCGGTCTAGTATTTTATTGCTGATGAATTTTGTTGAGAGTGTGTTTTTCTTGCTGGTAGACCAGTGCCTCAAAAAAATGTGAAACATAGAAACAAGACGGACAAATATACATGTGTGTAAACTCATAAGGGTTTCGTTTTTCCTTTTTAAGTACGATACCTAAAACGTTAATATATACCATATAATCTAAATTGTAAGATTATGCGTTAAATATTGCAGAAGTTAATTGCTCGTGTCTCTGTAAAATATTAGCAATCAACTCTGATTAAGAAAATAATTTATAATTTTATTTTCATTCATGATTTGTCCCTAAAATTTGAGATTTTATGGTAAAATAACTAACGTTTTGATAAGAAATAAATGGTAAACCTAATTATGTCCAATACTATCCCTGCCGACAAATAACTATTGTAATTATCAATGTTTTACATTGTCACAGAGTCCAATAGATGTAGACAAGCGTACATTAGCAACATAATTAATACCTTTTTACGCACTCTATTCAAATATTATCTTCGACTTATTATTAGAAACCGATTACTGGTACAATGAATTAAATAATCAATGATCCTATGAAGTCATCTATTACATCAATCTCTTGCAAACGAGTTTGGAATTGTTTAAATTTTGCAATTTAACAAATCTAATTTATTAAAAAATATATAAAATATTTTAATAATTTTAAATTGATTGTTCTTAATTTCGTTTCTTTAAAAAATATGTAAATGTTTTTTTGATTTTATGTTGTCTGAAAGTTTTTTAGAAATAATATAACACATCTATAAACTTCTTCATAAAAAACTAGTCAAACAAAGTGTTATGAAAAATAAAATCTCCCCGTTTTTAGCTTTATGATAAAGCGGTATAGAGGAAACGACTTTAATATTTCTAACGGATATAACTTTGATAACAAAAAGACTCGATACATTCAAATAATATTGATATATTCTTTCCATCAAAAAGAAAGTAATTGAACCGTAAATTTTGCACTTGTATTATGGGACGCAAAAGTTATGTAAAGCTTTAATAATGTTAATCAATATTGTTTCGGTATATAATATTCTTTCTCTTGTCCTTTTCATAGACTTGAAACCACGTGAGGTGGCTGCCAGCGATTTGGCTATGCTGCCGATAATATCCTTTGTTGAAAATTAAAAAGTTCCTTTTTTGTCGATCTCATATATCTCCACTGTTAACAATTGGTTGTTTTTTCCATGGAAGATATTATCTATCCGCTTACGCATGACCTCGTTTTTAGTACGAAGGCAGCAATTTGGCTCACCCGTAATGCCGACACATTTTTCCTTTGAACTTTTTTACACTGGATGGCAACGGTGCCGGTAGCGGTGAAAGCACAACTATATGAAAATAATGAATTCGTTTTTATTATGGCGATCACCAACATGGCAAAGCTGTCGCTGAACCGTTTTCATTGCTACAAAGCTGGTGCCATCACGCAAAAATGCACATGTGTTACGCAATTACTCAAACTGTACTAGTGTGAGTGCTAAGATGATGGAATGCTAGGGAATATACAATATGTAGCACCATTGCACTTGATTATTGTGGCGTTTGATACATAATTTCTATTAACATCGATTAAGGATCATATTTAAATACTTTTTGGGATAGTTATGTAACTTCTCAAATATTATATAATGTGAGACTTCAAAATATTTTATTTCCACAATCGAAAAAGTTCAATATCCACTTTTATTCTTTAGATGCTAATGCAAATAAACGGTGTTTATATTTGCACTTTAAATTAAGTAGATATTTACAACAACGTTAATAACTTTTTTAAATAAATATAATAAGATAAATTTTAAAACCGCCCTTTCTTCTATGAAGGCCACTATAAATTTAAACCAGGCAGATGTTTTAGATCTCATTTTCCTACTAAAAATTGATAGCAGGATTGGAAAGGCCAATTACTGTATAATCAAAAAATTATTTCAAAACTCATAGAAAAATTGAAAAACCATGGCGTGAAATATTTGAATGAGAAAGTAGTATAATATTATTATTAAAATGCCGGTCGGGCAAATAAAGTCGAAGGCATAGATCATTTGCGTGATATCGTTTCCACATATGTAATTGTTCTCTTTCAAATTAGAAAAAGAAAACTTGACTCTGCCAGCACAAAACTTCATATAGCTACGTGGCAATTATTGACGCTTATGCAATGATAGTAATACATACTATTGATTTTAAATCAAAATAAGTAAATATATAAGTAGCAACATCTGTAGATAACTGGTTTAACTTTGTACTCTATGTCTATGACGATTATATTAGCTATGATTTAATAAATGTCAAAATATTATATTATATAAATAATGTTGAAAAAACTATAAGTGTGTGTTTCAATAAATTTTATCAATAGATTATGGGGTCCAGTAACTCAAAAAAACCAGTAAGACTAGGAAAAAGTGAATTTTTCAAGAAGTTTCCGCATATTGAATATTATTGAAACGTGGTTATTAGAGCGCGTCGCAAGCTAAGTCAAACAATGGCAGCTAATTACGAGTATATAGTTAATGTGCCTAAATTACGTGGAAGGGAAAACTACGACGAGTGGGTGTCCGTAGAAGAAAACTTTCTGATTCTTGAAGGCATAATAGGCATAAAGTGTATTAAACCGGAAAGTGATGCAAGTGGTACAGAAGTTCCAGTATCGATTGCAGGCGACACAAAGACAAAGGCGAAATTAATCCTAAGTAGATTCGTCACTGTACGTTCACATCAAGACAGTAAATACTGCGAAAGAGCTGTGGAAAAAATTTTCTTTATAATATTTGTCTTTATAATGTCTTTGATCTTACGAGGTGTCTTCATAAAGTGGATTTCTCTCATCATTCTGAATGTAAAATATTTCATGAATGTAATAAATTCAATCGTTTTCGAGATAATCGCCTTCAATAAAAAAACAATTTTCGTCATGAAATTACATTAGTATAACTGTAAAGAAAAAACTTATAATTCCCAAAAAAATAAAACTTGAAGAATGTTCAAAATCATGTTTCAAATTAAGTTGTTTAAAAAGTGCAAGAAAAGCTTTAATAGGAAATAACCAATATACAAAACAAGAAGGAACAAAGAAAAGCCTAATTAGAATACTTAAATGTGGAAAGTCAATAAGTTTTTACCCACAGTCTAGCCCTATCTCAACTACGGCTATTTCTGTCGTTGAGATTATCTCTCTTTTAGCTTTAGTGTTTAAAGTATCCGATGATAGGAAACAATTTTAACCAGTCAAAATAAAGAAACAAAGACTGGATATTTCTATTTCTATGAACTATTCCGCATCATTTCGAACTTGTGGTTTATAGGAGGTTTCTGAGCAGCAACAGCTATTACTCCTCCTCCTTTCTTTTACAACATATTAAAATGTCCCTTGTTGAAAGAAAACGAAAGAAGCCCGGAGAAAAAATATTATAAAGAAATATAACGTAGCTGTACAGCACTTTGATGGTCGAAAGGATACAACATTGGTTATTAAAAAAGAAGACAGTAAAATTAAAGAAAAATACTTGTGGAAGAAATTATCACAATAATTAAGGAACCAGAGTTCAAATATATGACCTATTTACCTCCATCAGCTCGAACAGCCAAGTGTATAGATAAGAAAATTTAATTTGTTTACTTTTATGACTGAATACCTATCACTAGATTGATTGATGGCTATGGGATGTGCCGGCAATAATATCAATTTTAAAATTTTTTTTTGATATAATACGGTTATTGAAAAAAAAAGCTGAGTATACCTTCACGGTGGATCATTTGTCTACTCCGTTTGAATGAATTGCCGTTTCATGTCTATTTTTTAAATTGACGTTATAGGTTCTTGCCCATGAATATTTACACGACGCCATTATCCCGAAAACTTAATTAAAAATTAATTAAAAGAACGTCTCATGTTAGGAGGATTACGAGTGCTAACCGATTTCTTCGGCTTTACGTTCTTTTCGATACACTTTTTCCTTTAGGAACTTATGATATCAAAGTATACGCTTCAATATGATAATCTCTAGATGTAATTAATTATCAACATATTTTGAAGCAATGGTTGATCCCGTAATAAAACTCAGTGGTTATTTTGTTCATTCCAAAAGTTACCTGCTTGCAATACTGACTCGGAAAAACATATTAGAAGTTTGACTCTGCATTTTGTCCTAAAATATGTGCAGAAAAATTAACCAAGTTAAGGTTTTTCCAGCAAATATAATAAGTTAATAAGGTCTTAATAAACTGTTGCACTCATGTTGAATTCGTCAGTTTGTTATGACCTTATTGACTGGCAAATCGATGATACTAAACCTTCTAATTTTGAAACAATTTTCTAAGATAATGCTTGAATCTTTCATAGATTAAGCAGAAGGAAACCAAACCGTTTCTTTGCGTTTGCCTTACCACATTCACATAGTCGAGAGGGCAATTAAACAGTGATAGTAGCTGCAAAAGATATCTTATAAAAGTTCAGATTGAGTCTTACAAAACTTATGTCAAAACTTGAAAGCTAGAAAAATTTTCACGTAGATTAATATTTCTTTAAATTGGAAAAATATATATTTTTTTTAGTATTTACAATAAACAGGAAAATAATCTAATATATATATATATATATATATATATATATATATATATATATATATGCGTTTCTGCGTTCACTCATTGCAAATGAACACTTATTTTGCAATTAGTTTGTCGGAAGCCTAATTGTGTAATAAAGTGAGAAGCGCAGAACATATTGTCCACAAACTTGTTAACCATATTTATTGAACAATAGATTGGTTATGGTGTGCACGTCCACAATTTTCTGGTTGGTGTGGTATAAAGTATATACGCAAAAATATTTGTCGATCAAAATTCAGGTCAAGTTAGTAATTGAGTGAAATTGCTTCATCGCTTTCAAAATGGTCATATCTTAAAGCATAAACAAATTCACTAATAGTTCATATTAAAATCTAAGTAAGCCCATGATAAATGTTAAAACTGAGTTTTGAAACACTATAAAACATTTGTGCAAAAAATTTTCTTTTATCACTTGTATGAAAAAGGATAACGTTCTGAATTGTATTCTAGCTATTATCTTAAGAGAAATTGTGTATTTTATTCTACATACTGGTTCATATGTAAACTAAAATCTTGATAATTAACTAATTAATATTGGTTTTTCCTATTTGATATAAGTAGGTATGTTATCTAAATTAGATAATGATACATAATATATTGATAAATGGGCATAATAAAATTAACCCGTATCAAGTCTTTACTAAAAGGTGGCACTGTGTTATTTACATAATAAAATGAAATTTAAATTTCACTATTAAAATAATTAAGTTTTTACGAAAATTAAAGTAAACAACGCTGTAGTTTATTTTTATTTTTGTATTTTTCACGATTTTTGATCGCAAATTATAATACCGATTCAAAAACAAAATTGTTTAATAACTTAAACGTAAAATATTTATTCCTCGTGAAATATTTCTCTTTCGTATTTTTTGTTAACTGTACAAACATTGTAAGTAATCAAAAACTCTATAGAATTCAACTTTTCGAGTGGCAATTGACACCTGTTTTATTTTTATACATACATAGATATATCGATACATCTAGTTGAATGTAAAAAAAATTTAAACAAACATGAGGTATTAATTTAGTTTTAAACATCTATTCAATGAATCTCTTATTGCCATAAAATCAATAAGCGTCATTATTTTATGTCAGTTGTCAGTCTTCGGCGGGCTCCTTAGTGTTCAGCGACGAGCTTATTTTATTTAAATATAGGGCAATTTAAGCTTAGATTAGTGATTGAGACATATTAAAAATTAATTAAATTGTCAATAAATTAGACAAAACTTTCTGATGCGAACTACTGCGAATATTTTAGTGATTAGAATATGAAATTGTGATTGATTACCTTTATAGTTTATAATAAAGGTTGGGCCAATTCAGCTTTATATGAAAAATTCATTATTAATACTAATTCTTCAAGCATGTGTAAATTATCCCCTCCTTCATTTTAAAGCGATATTATCGCAAGGATAAATTGTAAATCCACCTTAAAACCTTTGGCCCTGAAAGTTTAATTTTAGTTAAAGAAAGTTATATTTAAGGCATATTTGGAAAAAACTTTTTGCAAAGAGAAAAAGTTCACCAATACATTTTACGATCAGATATTCTTTCTACTATTGAGAAAACTAACAAATTTTTAATCCTGCCTTGATTTTTCAATAATATTTTATAACCAAAATATTATAAAGAAATCAGACTACCTATGCACTATTTTTATCTATGCCGCAGTCTAGTAAGCAGGGACAATAAGTACTCAGCAAAAAGTTAGTGCAATTAAAGAATATTATAGCGAGAAAAAAAAGGAAAAATACCTTAAATCAGAATTTGAAGTTTAAACGTCCACCATAAACGTCAGCGTGTCAAAGTAAGGTTTAAAATTGTGAATTGTTAAACTTGGATATTACAGCTCGTAAAGTACACTTTATAATAGTATGACACATTAAAAACAAGACACCATATACATAACCTCACTCCCTTCACTCCTAAAATTAAATTAACCGTTTTAATGCATGCCGTTTTAACCGTTATGATGATGTAGTTTGTGATACTGTTTGAAATATCGCGATGAAACTATACAAGCACTATTAATTTATCTCTCATAATTTAATTTTTTAATATAATTTTCAATTAATTGTGAGACTGACACAGGTTAACGGTCGTTACTATCGCAAAGTATGTTTCACGTCGCTTGTGCGACTCCCTATCGCGCCTCGTTCAATATATTTAGCTGAATAAGGGTGTTTGTTAATGTTTAATGATGTTTAATAACCTCGTCAAAGCTTAGTTCACGTACACCCATTGTTATATTTGTTGTATAAGATAGAGTTTCAACAAATTTTGTTAAATTCAAATTAATACTCATTAGTGCCAGTAGAAATGTAATTATTTAGGAACAAATGAAATATTAATTTTACGAGTTGGTTTTCAAATTTTTACTAGATTACGTTACTTCTGAAACTTTTTAACTGAATATCAAATAGTATAATACATTTTGATCCACGTAAATTTTTGTTAAATATCATAACTTTATTAAATGTTTCATTGTAAATGCTGTTTACCTCAGGGAGTTAAGTTGAGAAATAATAGTGTTACCAGGATTGTATGCCTAGAATAAAACGGCCCAGTGTAACATGGTTTTAGGAAAAAAACTCCATCAGGGTAAAGGATCCTATATACCAGGTACTCCATGGAGTGTAAATGAATAAGATTGAATTATTTCCATTTTAATATGGTACAATCCTAAATTAAGTATCATGCTGGCTTTAGCGATTTTGGGGCCATATGAAGCATTATTTATGTAATAGATTAAACTTTTCTTTATCTTGTTTATTCTTTAAGTCTATGGCATGATGTAAAACATAGGGTCGTTTGAAGCTAATTGCTAGAAAATGAACACTGCTTGCAGATGAAAAACTTTAGTCGCTTGATATTTCAATTTATATACACACACGCGCGTGTGTGTGTGTGTGTGTGTGAATGTGTGTTTATATATATATATATATATATATATGTATATATATATATATATATATATATATATATATATATATATATATGTATATATATATATATTAGACTATTTGCTATGTTTATAAGTATTTGCTCAGTTTAGGAACCCAATTAAGCAACACACAATTAGGACTTACACACAATTTAGGAACCCTCCTACTTATGTAAATTCAAAGTAATGAAAAGAACATATTAGATTTTATCAACAATTTCGATAATTTTTCTTTATAAATAAATGAACTAAGGTAATAAAATAATAAAACCCATACTATCTTTAATATGAGCAGGAAATTGAAATATATATTTCAACAAAAACGCTAAGGTAAAAATAATCTATTTGGAGCCATAAATCAAAAAGAAAAACTATACAAAGTATTGAGAATCTATAAAGAATAATTTTAAAATACAATTTTATGATCAGAATTCGTCTATAGTCAGTGTTTTCTCTTTTGCCAATCATAAATTAGTGATAAAATGAATGACAAATAAGGAGGGATGTTACACACTTTGCGTTAATAATACAAATATATGCTTATATAACGAATATTTGCTGCAATCTTTCATATGTGTTCAACAAAAACCTTCACCATTATAAACGTAGTGTAAAGGAGGAGGCTTTCCCTCGAATACTGCCTTCACATTTATCTGCATAATTTATGTTGCTTTGCAGGGGAAATTGAGCGTTTTTCGATTAATGATTCTATTATTATATATTTCCCTATATATTTATACTTTCACACTATTTCCCGACAAATCGATGCAATTACCAAAAACTGTGTACCGGATCGAACAACACAAGCTCAGCTACTTTCCTTACCATCTAATTACGTAGTTGTATGTGTTAAACACTTACTTGATTAGGTTGTTCAACTTTGTCATATTTTTAAAGTTTTTTTACTACCAGTAGTTGGGTATACGTTTTCAAATTTTGGTATATTTTCACTTCATTATATATATTAAAACGTTTTTAAAATAAACCTAAATGTATAAAATTTGTGGTATTAACGAGCTATTAAAAATAGTTCCTCAATTTAAATTATGTATTTCTTATATCAATTAAACATATCATAAAAATCTGTTCATATTATTTTGCTATTATCAACATGAAAGAAGCAATCTAGATTCATTTTATAATAACTTATGCTAATTATACATTTGAGTTCTTTTATTTTTTTAAATTTTTATTTTGCTTTTTGTTATTGAAAAGTATTGTAATTAGTCGAAAAATATTGTAAATGATCACCGACATAAGCTAATATTCGGATTATAAGATTTAATAAATCACTTTGAGAAAAATGGTTGTAACTTTAAGTTGAGAAAAAAAAATCAAAATACACGAAATAATACTTATTTTTTTTAAAAGCTACTAAAGTTTTAATCTTCAAAAATGACTTCAAGAAATAACGCTTAACGAGACTATTTTATCTGTAACTAGTGAAAAATGTGAAGTAACTTCATTTTATTTATTAACTTTTCTTTGCAGAATTCCTATGATAATGGTTGACTTTATTTTCAATCAATTTTCAAATTTTCGCCCACTTACAGAAACACACAATTTGGACTGACGCAAAATTGTAAAAGCTCCTAATTTTTGTTTTTATGTGTTCCCCCTGTCTTATTTCTGCGTAGACCATCCTCCTTGCTGTTGGATATTCTTAAACAGAGGTTTTCTTATATCACTTTCCCGTTCTTTTGAACCGCGGTTTATTTTTCCTTAAAGTGCTGTTGAAAAATGCGTGTTTTGCTCTTCATTCATTAAAAAAATTAAGTCTGTTTTTCGGTAATCAATAGGTTGTAATTACTAAATACGCACAATATGGTTTACATATCATACTTCATAATATAGCGTTTATTGCACAGAAATATATGGAATTTCAGTTTCTAGAATTATGACTGTGTATTAGTTGAGGAATCTCGTTTTAATTCTTCCATCACATCCTTTGCGATACATATCAAAATTAGGGTCGCAGCCAGTCATAAAGGTGTCGCTGCAATAACGCCCAGCTAATACTTAGGTTGTGGTCCTTCTCAACGTTACAATTATTGCCGGTAAAGTCTTTCTACCACGGCGACCGTCATTCATAATTCATTTAGTGAATACCTCATTATTCTTCCAGTATAAATTTAAATGAAAAACAAAATCCAAAAACTACAGGTTTAATGAACTCGTTATGAATGTACATCGGAATCCAATATGCAAGATATGTGTAAGGTTACGAAAAAAAATAAAAACTTTGTTTGAATGAGTACCGAATCATTAACAAGCAACATGTCTGCCATAATTTGGAAATCTGTTTTAACTAATCTATTTTAAGCTAATTTTGACTGATTTTTACTTTCAATTCACCTCTATCATGAAAATCTTTATCGGGTATAATTGGTAAATGTGATAGATTATGATACCAGGGTTATATATATTTTCTTTCGGTGTCACTATTTGAGAGTCGCTATTAATATTGCATTGTAACTATTTAGTACTATCGTCTGGCTGTAAATTACATTTATAACCCAAAAATGGTGTCCGCTTATCTATGGGATGTTTACCTATTTTATTTATGTATATATGGATTTAGTATGGGCATTACGTGTTTCTTTGAAACGCATAACTAGTATTTATTTTCTCTCCATATCTGTATTTTTTTATTAAATGGTTAATTTGTTGCTTGCGGTGGACATTCTTGGGTGTGTAAATTAATTACTACCGGTAATATAACTTTATATTTAAACACACAGCCGTGTAAAGGCCATATTCTCGCAAATCCACTTGCACGCACGCCGAATACTAATAAAGTTAATCAATTTTGAGACAACTTTCAAATATGATTTTGATATTATAAAGAGCACGATATTATAGGGAATCTCGAATTTCACACATCTAGCTTTGTCGGGTTTGGGGTTTTGGGTTGTTGACCTCCAAAAATCAATGATTTTGAGGGCACTCGCTGACAAATCATCAAAACGTAAAAAAATCGTATGTTTTCTCTCTAATTTTTTTCCAATTTCTAAGTAAATATGAATACATTTATCTTTCATAATTTTTTAGTTGATTATACACGCAACGCAGCATATGCAAGAACATGCCCAAGGGTTAGTTGGGCAATCGCATCCTAAGAGGATTATACATAAAAACGGAAAGAAAATTATGTGTATGTGTATCTTGAGGTAAGTAGAAATATATACATATATACATATATATATATATATATATATATATACATATATATATATATATATATATATATATATATGTTTATATATATATATATATGTATATGTATATATATATATATATATATATATATATATATGTATATATATATATATATGTATATGTATATATATATATATATATATATATATATACATTTATATTTATATTTACATATATATATATAAAACCACTTCCTTATTTTTTAAGGTTTTTTTATTTTTCGTTCACCAGTAGCGTATACACAAAAGCTCTAAAAGTATTTGATATGCATTTAATTTCATTTGCCATCAAAGTTCTTTTATGATAGACTATCGAGTACTGGACAAAATTATGGATATAATTTGCTTTCGCTCTGTTTAAACAATAAATCTTTTTCATTGTAATTTTTAGGTCCTAAAAAATGAAAAAAACGGAGTCTTTATAAGACCACTCGCGCATTCGTTCGTCCGTCGGTGGCAATCATATTTTCTCAGGAACCGTTTGGCGCAGAGATTTGAAATTAATTTGGTGTATTGATAAAATTTATCCATATCCTTGTCCGAGTTAATCCTCAGAAATGTTTGAGGCGAAAAATCAACATTTTTTTTAAATTTTTTATCTTTTGAGAATATAATTTAAAAGGGAGATTTACAAGGTTTCCAAACTATATTTCAGGAATTTGATTTAAGAAGGCTGTAAAGATATTCATGAAAATGTGAAAAAACATGTTTTTCCTCATCTCTGAAACTGCTAATTTCAACTTTATAAAAACCCAAAGGTACTAGAAGCTTTGCAGAAAGCTTTATCGATGTCAATAAACCTTATTGTTTCTGACAATAGTTCTTAACTAAAATATAGAGTAAAATAGAAATACTATGGAAATTTAATTTTTTATATGCCTAAAAGGAATTTTCATAGTGCATGTTCTACTCCTATTTCACATTTCTATTTCTGGTCGTAAACTTTTTAATAGATATAAAATTTTCTTGATTTAACATAAAGTTTTATCTATGAATAATTTCTATTCCATGCAATCAAAATTTAAGAAGAATACAATGCTAAGATTTTGAAAAAAAAACAAATACCTGAAAGACGAAATAATATAATGTCGATTTAATTAAACCTAGGATGTAGGACAGAAGTACAGAACGGATTACAAACGATAGAAAATTTTTAGACTATTCTTAAAATTGATAAATGACAACGACGAGACACTGAAATAGGATTAAAAATTATGTTGATATTTAAAAAAATGCAGATTCAAATATCTGTATCTGTATTTTTTTTAGTATCGAATGATCCTTTCTAGTAACATTTGCAAACAACAAAAACACAAAAAAGAAATAAAATGAAAATTAATGAAATCGAAGAAGCATTATTAGCTAAATGATTTAATTTATGATGTTAAATATGAGCCGACAGCTAAAGAGAAGAACAAAGCAAACGTCAAAATTTTACTACTTAATGAAGAAGAAATATCTTAACTATATATTGAATCGATACCTATAGAAAGAATGAAACTATTCGCTTGCAACTGAGTTGAGGTGTTCTTTCGGTTCAAATAGAAAGATGTCTACGAAGAGGAGGTTAAATTGCGAAATAAATAGGCAACATTGTGCAAACCAAATGTACAAGACACAAATAGCTCGCTATTTACCTTGTACGCTTAAGCTATATGGAAGATTCTTCAACTCGTTGCACCCGCTAACATTTGTATGCAAATTGAATTCGATTAGGATTGAACAAGTTTCACTTAAAATTTAAATATCCATCCTAAGGTATAATTGAATTCAATGTATAATTGGATTTGCCTTTGCATGAATAAATTATTTTGAAGGCACGACGAGGAAGTATGGCTCAAAGCGTGGATTTTCTTCAGCGCGTCGGCCTTGCTAGAGAAGTGTAGATGAGTGAGTCAGAGCTTTGCGTCAATATTTATTGACTATTTTACCTATCACAATATTGATCTTGGTCGCTTTGGATAATATTCGGCTATTTATCACTTTAACAACCAGAGTTACGCAAAACGAATATTCTAATTATTTTATGATAATTATCATATGGCAAAGTGGCTGTAAGGTAAAACTTTATTATGGCAAATTTAAATTTTGCCATGAATATATTATATAATAAACGTAGACTCAAAGCTCTTACACACTAAACTATAATTTTGTACACAAACTCAATACTTGTCACAGACGATCTTGGTCCTTTTTACAGTATGGTTTTTGATGGGAGCTAAATCATTTCTTTTCACCAAACTTTCACGTTTACTGTTTTTATATTCTTTTTTTCAAGATCTCCGTCATATTGAATTTTAGTAAAACTTGCTCAACTTGATGGTCTTTAACTTTTGAAGCAACTTTTTTTTTTAAGTTTGTGGGAGTCAAGATTTATATGTATTTCGTTCTTAATAAATTATATTCTATTGGTACTTAATATTATTGGGATAGATATTATTTAAATACACACCATTAAGTATCATGAAGCTAAGTAAGCTTGACCACAAGAGACAACAGCGAACCCAGTCTCAAATAAGGTGATGTTGATACTATGTTACTTGTTTTGCGCAAGTAATGGACAAGTATGGCGAAAATGCTATACCTAGATATATCTGTCAAGACACTTGCCAGTGCACTATTTTTAGCATATATTTCATTGTAATGCATGTTTCACTAAAATATTACCTTAACTCTTTATAGATATATGGCCTTATAATAATATTTCTTCTAGTCCACTTAATCACACTTTTTTTCCACATTAAATTTTAACCGAGATTATTTGAATTCGTTTCTTTGAATTCGGCAATGTGCATAGTGCAATTATTTATTTTCTTCTCATTCATTGCTGTATTCATTGGATTATTCGATTTTACCTGGTTAATAATGCAAATGCCCCGAGTAATGGTATATACAATGTAATTTTAGAATCAACTGGGTACTACGGGATGGCAAAGATTTGATTAAAAAGTTCAAGAAAGAGGACTATTATCCTATATAAAAATCCCAGGCGTGAAAGAAAATGAAAAATAAAAATAATGAAAAAAATCCAAATAAATAGGACGCATCAACAGGGGACACCAAAGTAATTTTCGTTAATTATTTTCAGCGTTTGATCTCATAAATACCTGAAAATAATGAGAGTGACGTTGCATCAGGCCTTTTTTACAATTCATATTCCCTCAAATTGAAACAATAGAAAATGTGAAAGATCATTTGTTAATTTCATCCAGATTTTCAATGATTTCTCTGCTAAAGATGTCATTAAAACGTATTATTTGCTACTCGTCCCTTTTTCGATCAAATTCCATTCCATTTCGCTCGACTCAGCAAACATCCTTTTTTTAATAAAAAAAATTACTTTCCTCTCTTTCAACCATTCTCTCTAATGTTAGCATTATTGAAATTCATAGTCGCCCTACAAATTTCCTACTTTCTTCGCACTCAATATGCGTATATTCTTTTTTTTATTAAATTTATCATTCACGCTCGATGATATTCAAAGGAGTAGTGCTTTATTTGCTTAGATTATACTATTAGCTCATAAAAATATATAATTATGAAACAATTAACTTTGAATTAATATATTGGCTATATCTGATAAAAATAACTGAGTAATATTTCTTAATAAAACATTACGTCCCATAAACATAGGATTTTTTAAAGATAGTGAAGTACCTAATAGATATCATAATTTTTGGAGATAAAGTGGGAGAACGTAATGCGAATGGGAAATAAATGGATAGTATGAATGTATGATGCAAAATATACTCCAATTCTGTCTTTTCATTCATTAATCTCTTTAACGTGTACAAAAAATAATGAAAAAAAGAGAAAGGGTAGGAAAGAGAGACAGCAGAAATAAGAGAGACAGCAGAATTTTTAAAGGAATATCGGAGAGCAATTAATAAAACGCCGTGGCCAGGTAGGCAAAAAGAATTTTTTTTATTTATTAATATATACTCAGCGTGTCACGACAAGATATAATTTTTTTTTTCCCATTTCGAAATAAGCAAATAGTATTACATACGTATTATTTAAATTCAGTCTAACGTCTAATAAGAACCACAGCCTATAAGTTCGAAACAATACTTTTATTGTAATTCATTATTCCTAGTTTAGAGATTTGATCAATTTTCCCTTTCTTTTTCGTAACTTTTATGTTGAATTTCTGTGGGTTCCTTTCTTGTTCGTTACTGCTTTTTTAAGTTTTAATTCGTAACCATATTCTCAACATTTTTAATGACAACTTAGAAAATTGAAATATTCACACAAAGATATGACGGGGTCGTTGATGTATGTGGGATGAGTATTTTTTGTGAACAAGTCACATGTGTTTATTTGAAAATATGAATGAGATTTCCGCCAATTTTAGCTTTTATATTTCAAAAAAATTCCCTCTATACGCAAAAAGACGCAAAAAATAGTAGAGGAGGTTTATATATATATATATATATATATATATATATATATATATATATATATAAAAACCTCCCCTACTATTTTTTGCGTCTTTGGGATTTCATACTTATACTTTCGTCATATTCACTATGTATACTTTTATTTTCGTCGGGAACCTTATACTTTCGTCATGTTCACTTTGTCTCTGGTACTTTCGTCGGGAACGATACCCCGTATGCCCATGAAGAAAAAATTAATTACAATCTCTTTTTACAGAAACTTTATCCCCCCTCTGGATATAAATTTTCATCATATATACACATTCTCTATTTCTGGCCATATAAATGTATGTGCGAATTTCATATCCCTATATTATTTCATTTAGAAATGATAATATGGAACTATGAATAAAAGTAAACTATGTTTTAAAAAATAAATCCCCTTACGACGTGCAGTTTCTTTCGAACTCGAAGTAAATTGGAAAATGGCAGCTTCATACAAACTCACACACATACGCACATACACACACACGCTTGCACGCACACATACACACGCACACTCATACACACTTCGTACTCTAACCGTCGATATTATTCGATTATAACCAAATTAGTAAGGGTTAAACGAGAAGGATGAACAAACATACGTTTTACTGATCAGTATAGCGATGCAACCTAGTGATTATAAGACTAA
Organism: Druceiella hillmani; assembly: GCA_039881145.1. Classification (NCBI taxonomy): domain Eukaryota; kingdom Metazoa; phylum Arthropoda; class Insecta; order Lepidoptera; family Hepialidae; genus Druceiella; species Druceiella hillmani. The sequence continues at coordinate 28,251,272 of JAYKKI010000003.1, read as the reverse complement.
ATAATTTTAGAACGAGGAAAATAATATAGAAATAACTATACGTATGAAGCTAAACCATTCGACTGGGCACTGAGTTTCGGGCGTTTGATTGAAAAAAAATTGCACCTTTAAGTAGCGCAATAAAAATAAAGGGGAAAAATTTAGAAAGAAATGCGAATACAATAAGGGTGTGTTTTATTTACTTGTAGGCGACACTTCCGGCGGCCGTGGAGAAAATTTTGGAGCGACAAGGAGATGGTGTTAAATATCAAAACTACTTTGCATTTTATGTATTATATTTTTTATCTCGGAAATTTAAAAAGAAAGGAGGGAAAGGATAATTTCCAGTACACACCGTTTCAGATACCCTTCGGAAATATATTTGATTTATGCATCGACCTGTTTGTCGTTGTATTAACCTGGATACGTACGTAAGTTACTCAAATTTATTTTTGGGTTTAAAAAATTACATTTGAATTTAAAAGCGAAATATTGGCTATATTTACTTTCACTCCGACGGGAATTTCTTTGGTCAAGCATTTTTTTACATTATTAAAACATTATGTTGATAATACCTTGATCTACAATTTATTAGCGCTTTAGGCCCCGACTGCTATATGAAAGAAGGACGTCCTAGTTTATTGTATAGAGCGTGCATTCATATCTTTCACCTATCGTTTATGCATTCGCATTTTCCATGGTCTATTGACCACTTCAGAAATGGGATTAAAAAGTTGCTTATTAGTACAATACTGATCACGAGATACCATTTATCTAATAACAGTGAATTCTTATCCTATTCATCATTTTTAAATGACCATTTGTTTTTATATTGTTCCACATGCTCAGCGTTTTGAGTAAATCTGTAAGTTGGGCATGGGCTATTGTGCAAATAAATAAATAAACTTATTTTTAACCTATGAATAGAGACAACGTATTAACGTGTTTTTGAAATTTTTTACTATCAAGTTTTTACTGTTGGTTTCAATAAATGAATGTACAGAAACAGTTTTGTGCCTGTGGTTGTAAATTATATTTACAGTTTAACTTACAATTGCTTTATTTTTGTCTGAAATATTAAATGCGATCAATAGTCTTTATGTATTATCTAACATAAAATTTATGACACAAAACTTAAATCTAGGCTCCTCCATTCGACAACCATTGAATAAAATTGTAATTCAGGGAGCATATAATAATAAATTTGGGCCTAAACATCTACATTAAACAAATCAATTATGTTTGTGGCGGAACGCGCGTAAAGGCAGATTTCATAGCTGTGAAATTAATGAGATTTTACCTTGGAATTTTATATTTTATAAACCTTGGAATTGCTTACGCGGATTAACAAATAACATTTTATATAAAAATTCTAATCAGAGTAATCTCTAGCACTTTTTCAGATTTTCCAAACTCATGGTCGAAAAGTTAGATTGACAAATCTACGTCGCTGAACTTTATTATTTTGCATAACTTTATTATTGTATGGTAATAAAAGGAAAATTTAATATAAACATTTTTGTACTTGATGAAATGGTACCATAATATTTTTTTTAACATTTTCTTACATAGTTGATAACCAACATTCTTATGTTATAAATATTACTTGTGAAATATAGTACCGGGAGTTTAAATATATAGAAAATGTGTCGTCGAAACAATGTCGTACGAATGGACATGATGCAATTATAAGGGTTCCTCGTTTCACTACGGAATCCTGATAATCATAAGTTTTGACTAGATTTGATTAAACTATTTACTAAGCCGCACTTGTTTCTCAATTCAAATGTAATAAAACCTTTATTATTATAAGTAGCAAATGAAATTATGGCCTCAGAATAGAGAATTAAATATCGCCATAAATTAGAGAGAAACTATGTCTTTATTAACCAGTGATTAGGCGCTGTTTTAATAACCTGCTAAGTGTGAGTAGAATTTGAACTAAGAGCGTTCTGAGATACTTGGGCACATGTAAACATTTTTGAATACATATCATTATTATTAAGTAATTTAAAATATTAACATTATTTTTCGCCATGCAAATATATTAAGTGGCATGTCTTTTACGGACGTAAAACATTTTGAATTTATAAAACACTACGGAATTAAAAATTATCGCTTTTGTTTTGCAATAAACTTTAGATAAACCACTAAAAGCACCGAATATTTTTCTAATTTTTATTCTATAAGCTTTGGCTATATGTTTTTAAAAATATTTGCAACGATATTTTTAAAACTACCTCGGACAAAATTACTTAAAAAAATACTTTGAAATCCTTGTAATCGACACCATACGCGTTTACTTAAAAATAGAAAAGTAACTAAGCGTGGCATTATTTTGTTGACACGGCCAATATTTATGCGTGACATTGTCTCCTCGAAGCTTATTATAATTAAATGACACTAATTTACAAACGTCTCTCACTTTATTGTTGCTCTTGATGTAAATGGAGAGTACGAACTAAATATCAAATGATGGACAATCAAAAAATAAAATTTTTAAAAATTTATTCCAGTTATCTCAATAAACACACGTATCAGAATGGTTACTCAATATTAGCCACCGTTTTCCTGTGCTGAATACACCAACGTCACAAAAATAAAATCACGTCTTAATGTTGATAGCATCAAAATAAATCAAAATAATTGTTTGATGACAAATGATATGCAAATAGACGAGATTAAAAGTAGATGCGTACCATACATGCAGGAAGGTTGAATTATTTTACTATACCTATTTTGCGACTTTTTCTGTAGTATTTGTTAGTGGGCAAATAGATGGTGTTAAGAACACGTTAGTATCTTAACAGCAACCGCGTGACCTTGCGTGTCACACGGTTGTTTCTGTCCGAATATAATTTTCATATTCCCTGAATAAAACGTAACAAATCATTTTATTCTTGTAATACAAATTAAAACAACTGCTAGGAAATAATTGAATGCCATCTACCTCGATAACTGGCTACGCAAAGTCGACACAGTTGAAGCGATTTTACTTCACACGATGGAATTAGCAAATCGTAATTTAGATAAACAGTTCATTTTATTCCAACATATGGTTTATGTTATTTTGCGCATATCTCGACACCTGTAACACATTACATTTTCATTTCGTGAAATGATATGTAGGTAAAATTTAAACGACTTTCATGTGGAAGAAATTCATGGGGTTTTATTAATTTTTTGAAACAACTAGCGTGCCCTGAAGCTCATTATTCTGTTGGCTGTAGATAATGGATTAGCTGTAGTTCAGTATAAGTATTCATAATATTCGGCGTATGAGATTGTTTAGATGATTATAACATAAACTCGAATTTTTAAATAAATTCAAGTGACAATAAGTTGCGACTAACTTAATTGAAAAAAATGGACAAATTTTCATGCGCCAGTAGCAAATGAAAATATAAAATGTGGATATATATATATATATGGTTGCATTTTTTCACAGGCGTAAACTTCACAGCATCTAAAAAATTGTAAAACTATAGCCATTCAGATGATGGGAAGAAGGGAACATATTTTCTGTGGACATTTCGACAATATTTCCAGAGCACCTGTTCTTGCAGATAGTTCTCAGAATTTATATCACATAAAGTTCTGAGAACAATCTTGCATAAATAGTATGTAATCTTAAACTTACTTTTTTAATGTCACATTGTAATGTTATAATTTTAAACTTACTTTTTCAATGTATATCCATGGTAAGTACATGAAAATTATATCTATGGAATATGAATTTATAATATATATGAAATTTAAAAACAATCAATTCCTTATTTGACCCCTTCCAAATTTCCTTATGGATAATTTCAAGTATTGATTAATAGATATATGATAGTTAATAATTATATATGGTATAAATGATAATTTTTCTTATATTACATTTAGGACTGTTAAAAATTACTTTCTTTTAACGTAATTTTAAATGTTTATTTTAAGTGATTTATTTTCATTAATTTTTTAATTCCTTTGTGTTCGTCAAATGTGTAATATCTAACGATAAATTCATTGTAAATATAGTGAGAAATAACCATGTAACATACAAATTTCGACATATTTCTGATGAGTACTTTTTATTTGAAAATGGTTTTATTTATAATAAATAATCATCGGCTGCAGAATTTCTTTCCAGGTATATAGTTTTTAATGTATGTACTTTCATATGATTACAAAAAAAATGTCGAACAGTTTCTAGTTGTAAAGTGCATTTATACCAATCCCAGAATAATGCAATAAGTTTTTAATTCATAGGGTGACATCGCGTATATTAAGTGACATTTATAAAAAAAACCAAAAGTCGGAAACTGTGGACAGAGATAGAGGTGACGATATAGTTTATTAAACAAAGGGAGGTTCAGTATCTCCGAATGTGAAATAAAGTATACAGATGATGTCTTATTGCCATGCGATGATAGACACTGTCCAGTTTTTATGTATGAATTCTGATAATTGTAAATATTTATTTCAATTTGTAATCTAAAGTGATAGTTATTCAAAAGATTACATTAGTATCGATATTAAAACTAATACTTTGATTTTTGAACTGAAAACATCTTTAGGTGTGTTGAGCGATTTTTAGTAGAGGGGTAGATGTGTTATAATAGCAGTATATCTGTAGCTATATGTGTGACGTGTTGTGCAACATAAGTGCTGTATATATATATATACATATATATAGATATATATACATATATATAAGTAAAGTTAAATTGACTACGTGGAAAGTTCAATGTGTGTATACTGTGCATTTTCTTAATTGTATGTTAGTGTGTTAGTTTGATTGATTAATATTTTATTTAAGTATAATTTAATGTGCGTATGTCATTGTATTTTAAAATAAATGCATCCTAGTTTTTGACATTCCTATGGTTTTTTATATAGTATACTCTAAAAGGCTAGAATCCGCCTCGAATTCCTCGAGTAGTTCTTCATCACGCTCTACTGGGAATAATCTTTCGCCTACGCCACTTATATCATGGTCACTCTAGAAATTATGTATTGGGATAAAACACGGTGGCCCCATAATCTATCACTTTCGTCGTCAATATTATATAATATTGAACCAAGTAGTGAAAGTTGAACCTGGACATCATTAATACGAATTCACTGAGAAAAATTAGTCTAGACCCTTTCTTGAAATGCTATTCTGATCATTGAGTTTGGTCTTTTATTCAAATAAATGGAAATTTTTCATAATTTATTATTTCACTTGTTGTGTTGTCAATAATTTATAAGTTATAATTAAATTAAAATACGCAATTTGAATAAACGTAGAAACAAACAAATTTTATTAAAGAATGAAATTTGATGAAATAAGGCATTTTATAATTTCAATGACATGTTTTTTAAATCAAAGAAAGACAAGAAGCTTATTTTTCTAAAATGTGTACTAATTTGCTATTCAAATCAAGATATCTATTTTCATAGTACAAAGACTAAAGTGTAGAGGTATAAATTGACTAAGAGACAAATTTCCAAATTAATATTTTTCAAAAGAAAAATTCGATAGTTACTCAAAAATTGTAACACATATTTAGTTGCACATATATTTGAAATGTTATTAAAAAAAAGTACAACAAAAAGTATATAACTTTTGCAAAATTAAAAAAAAAAACTTGTGGCTTCCAATGAAGAATTTGTCATGTCTTTTACCACTGAGTTTATAGAATGACTAGGGCTAGGAACATAAAATGTCTGTGGATTCATGTATTTATTCCCCGCTTGGACCCAACTTTGAAGACCATATTTGATCCATTTTCGTATGCTTACCCTCTTATGTCCTCTAAAGACAACCTAAGTGCTGAAAATTGTTCCAAGGTAACTTTTGTTACCGTTTATTTTGATTTAAGACGTTCTTGGATAGTCTACGGTTTTTTTATTAATAGAAATATGCCTAATTATATATAATATAGCAAATGGCCCTGAGGTCATTTGCTCAGTTTTGCTAGCGTCCGATGTACAATCTAAAATAGTAGAGTAATATTTCGATTTAACAATAACTTCCAGAATATGGATTTTTATATTGTCTGACGTGTTAAAGAACTCATTCTGAATAGTTTTATTTAAGTAGATTGCTTGTTTCTCTTTTATTCAAAACTTTGTGTACATATTCCTGCACGACATGACTAAATTCGGCTTGCAACTCTACTAGTTTTAAAAATTTGCCATTGTTATATTGATACAGATTATCAGAAGTACCTTGAAAAGCTAATCCACTTTTTGCTAATATTTTGATGATTAAGGTAACACGTAACAAACTCCATTCCGATGTCCTATTTCTGATATAATTATTTTCTGTGACTCGGCATCTATCATATGCGACGATTTGAGCCTATGTGAAAATTCGTATCAACATTTTACAGCTTCTATATTGTTTCGTGATTTCTCATGAGATGTAAGCATATCACCTATATGCTTCCAATTTTTGTACCTACCCTTAGTTGGACCAGAAGTTGTTGTTGTATTAAATAACTGATTTTTTGCCACAGAATACACAAACCGATCTCTTAAAATTTCTTCACCTTTATTAAGCTTTTTGTTAAAATACCTTAAATTAAACCTTTAACCATTGTTATCTCGTGGGAATTCAAATTCATACAATGTGTTAGAAGAACCTCTATTCCCTATATATATATATATATATATATATATATATATATATATATATATATGCATTGTTTCTGTGTTTGTTATTTGGTCCGGCCACGTTGCTGGATCGGCATCCAAAAAGGTCGATGAACCTGCTGAAACATTTGAAGTTACAATAGCATCTTTTGTCGCCCTGGGTCTCTTCCGAGGCTTCGTTTTTATATTGGTATCCCGTAAAGCGAGCTCTACCATCAGCCATTCTGTAAAATTATATAGTAAATTAAAATAGATGTAATATAAGCACATGAGTAACGAATAGGTTAGACACTTACATAAGATTTGAACAAAATTTAATTATGAGTAATCGGCTAGATAAATCCAACAGCATTTTTGTATAGGTTGTATTGGAATAATTGATTCATGATATTGATTTGAATCATCATATTAATTATGATTAAAAAAATGAGTAGATTCCATATTTTTTTATATTTTCTATCTTCTGTATCGTATTTTTTTCGCCAAACAAATAATAATAAATTATTAGTAATAGATATATGTAAATGCTCTTACGTACTATAGATTTATAAATAGGTCGGTACGTACTTCCTTAATAAGTTCACACACACACTCCCATATTTGGGTGATTTATCTGCTACCAACATCCACAATTCAATTTCAGTATTTTTAGACGTCGCTTTATGGTATGAGATTAATTTATGAAATACAAAAGAGAAAAATACTTTAATTTTAGATCGTTTTGCACCTTTCTTATCGCTACCCTATTTGCAAACTGCAATGTGACTGAAATGAGAGTCACCAGAAAACTGATATTAAATCAATGAAAAAATAAAATCCAAATTCGTGCTTTTGTAGACAAGCGAAATAACTAGAGACATCTCCTAAAGTCACGTTGTAGGGTAAAAGGGTATACCCCAAAACATATTATATTAAAAACTATCGGAAATAATTGCTTGTCTCATCGTGGGTAGGTAATCTCCCGTGAAACACAAGCGAAACGAAAAGGGTTGCCAATTCAGAAATGAAAAATTGTTAAAAAATTTGGAAAAATGTTTTCGTATTCCCAAAAATCCTGAGAAAATCTTTATATTTCGAGTTTTTGATAAAAGAAACCACATAACAGTAAAAATACCGGAAAATCGGTAAGTTCGAAACTGATGCTGATGCTGATGGATTGTGGATATCTTTTTGATTCTTCTCTTTGTAATACCACTGGAACGGGGAATTCTGCAGTTGTAAGTCAAGTGCAAGGCTAAGTATAGAAAATAAAATTTTACTTTTATGGACTTAATTTCCATGTCTTCATTCTAAACGGAATATCTAATAAGTACATACAGATCCAATATTTGTAGCTACCCAATTAAGTCAAGTTCTCATCAGTTTATGAATAGCAGGTTCTTGAGTATTAACCACCTTCTCCACCATCTCCTGAATTTAATTTACATAAGTTCTTAATATATTCATAATAAGAAAAACGCATATGTCACTTACAAAGGTTCTTTGAACTTGTTACCTCAAAAACAAGTTCAAAGAACCTTATTTTTTATTGGTTAAAACCAAGTACTTCAATGTATATTATATATCTTCAGAAGGTCAGGATTCCGTAAAACCTTAGGTTTGAACAAAAACACTCGGTCCCATAGTTTTTGAGAAAACTGCTGACAATCGCTACATATGTTTATACATTCAGGGGAACCAGAGAACCTCTCTCAATATGAAACATGAAACCACCGACCGTTTGTTTTGTAAATTATACTAACGGCAAATATTATTTTTCGTTATACATCGATAATTCCCCTTTGGTAACTTGGATTCAGTGTCAGAGTAATGACTTTACACACCTTCGTGTTACTGTATTATTGAATTCGTTTAAAAAGAGGTTTTCAATTTTGGTCTTTCATTCAGGTAGGGATCATGACACTATGAGCAATTTGTCATTGAAGAGTTTACATAATAGGCTACTTGATTAATATATTTGAATATTTATTTATGTCTTTATTAATTACAAAATTTATTAATGTACTTTTTTAATAGACACCAATCGCCCTCAATTTTGCCACTTTAGGCATTTGCCCGGCTTGCCCAAAGAATTATTAGCATTAATCATCACCGCACCACATTTAATAACCGGTGTACCATCATGTTCGTTTACTTTAAGATATTTGGTTAAAGTTTCCAGATGCAACAAGCATTAAAATTACAAATTTAAGTAAGGTATAAAATTTTGCTTCAGTTTCAATTAATTACATTTCTCTTCTTACGTAACTATATATTTAATAATTGATAGGTAAACCTATCACTATAAATTCTGTACTGGAAATTTATTCAGTTTTTGTTAACATTAATCAATTTCGCATTTTTACTACGTTATAAATGTGTGTGCATATATTTACATATATATATATATATATATATATATATATATATATATATATATATATATATATGTATATATATATATACAAATATATGCACATATATATATATATATATACAAATATATATATATATATATATATATATATATATATATATATGTATGTATACGTTTCTTTGTGAAATAATAATTAATTATGTAAAAGATATCCTATTGAAGACCATAGATTAGAAAAATTTAGATTTATATTTAAAAATTGAAACACAAAGATCTGTAATCATATTTTGATGGTATGGTAAACTTATATGTATGAAAAATATCGATGAAATTTCATAGGTCCGCGGATTATACAATTGATTTATTTGAAGTTGAAACTTTTTAAAATTCAAAGAATATAAGTAATAAATTTAGTCCCAAAAATAAATTGGAAGATTTAATATTTGCTCTAAAATTGTTTTAATGAACAATGTGCGTATAAATAAATTATAGATGTTTTGAAAAATTCTTCATATAGTAAAAATATGTTCCTAATTACTTTCACGTCTTTACTCAGATGTTCATTTATAATATTTTGGTACCAGTTGATATGGGTCGAAGTAGGTTAAAAAATTAACCGACTTCGAACAACAATTGAATATGAAGCATATTTAATAATTCAGTTAGGACCCCTCTCACGAGTTCTTTTAACCGACTTCAAAAAAAAAAGAAAGAGGTCTTCAATTCATCAGAATCTTTTCTTTTATAATTTTCAGTGATATTTTTTGCCAAGTGGACCGGTTTCTTTACAGATTACGCGTACAACGCTGCTTCAGAGAATGAACAAAGACACAGAAATCGTAAAAATTATTAAAAAGATGCAGGTTCCAACACCTGAGATATAGCATGCACCAAAAGAAATACAAACTCCCTGAATTCATTATACCAGGCAAGATATTGTGCAAAAGGAGGTCTCGTTAGTAAAGTATTCTTAGTAGACATTAAATAAGTGTTAAACCACTACGGCGAATAACCAAGTCACAGTGAAAAATGTCGAGAAACTATATACGCCAAGTATTATATAAAAATAACATTTAACAATAGATAGAGTATAATTTAAAATTTACATATGAGTATAGTTATATTAATTACTCTGGAACAAATTTAATTCGAATATTTTTGGACGATTTTCTATTAAATAAGTAAATTTGTACATCGATGTGTAATTCTGTTTTTTCTTTAGGTCGGTGAATGAGTATTTGATACAAATTATTTGCTAATTATATCCCAAATATCATCATTCGTCTAAAAAGATTTTATCTTGCCTTACAACACGGGCGGAAGTTAAAATACGGTCAGAGTTTAAAAAAATTTAAATATTTTTATGGGTTACTTTATTTCAGGAATTTTTTTAACTTAAAATGGCTCTAAATCACCCTTTTCGGCTTTACTAGGAGAGGCAAAAAAGGTGCTCGCACCGGTAGCGAAGCGGGTGGGGGCAAGTGCAGCTCTGTCTCTCTTTACGAGGACCCTGGACCTTCCCATTTATTATAAATTTGATATTAACGAGCGAAACGCTCTCGATCCGCAGCGATAATTCTGTGCGATGAGGTAACTTGCGTAATTGGGAGGATGAAATTTGAAGTTACATTAAAGTGAAATTATTAAAAATAATTCCTGATAGATGACTTTATTACGCTACTTGGGTCAGCATTTTATTTTGGTAATTTAATTTTGATTTCTACTTTGGCCACTTTACTAGTATGTTCATTTATCACAGTTTTTCTATAAGTTGCGTTTTGGAATAAATTTCGGAACGGGCGCCATATTTTTCATTAAAGCTTACAGAATTTTATCACTAAGAAAATCATAATATATGAAAAGGATCGCTTTAATAAACAAAATGAAGTAAAACGTAAAAAAAATTAAATATTAAGAAAATATTTGATAAGTTATTCGTTGGATCTTTTCAACCAATCAAAAATTAAATCGAGTTCTCAAATTCTCAATAACGAGAAAAAATAATAATTAAATATTAATATAATAATTTCATATACATTATTGAATATATTTAATATATATTGATTATAATTTTTTCATATTTAGTTGCCTAATGAAAACTGCATCTCAATAAACTAAATGAAGGAAATATTTGGAAAAGAGGAACGCATAAAATAACACACGATTTCGAAATCTCATAATCTTAACGACTTTTTGGTTTATTTCCAATAGCGTAAGAGCTGTTATTAGTTTATCTCGTTGCCGTCAATCCTCTTATCATCGGAACAGTATTCTACCTGGCCGAGATGTATTTCCAGATTTGCTGCAGGTAAAATAAGGCGAAACTTGAAATAAATTACATAACGTGTTCTATCATGCTTCATTTTTTTTATTTCATTTTATCAGACATTTTATTTTAGAAGACATTTAAATATGTTAGGTTAATAAATATTTATTACATGGAAAGTTTATAACTAGTTTTAGTAGACTAAAATATGATCATTCAAGTACTTACTGACTATATTAAATACTGAAGTTTTAACGAAGTCTATCAGTGCTTAGTCAACGTAGATGTAGAGAGGAAGCATATCTTGGACAAGCGTGCCCGATATTACGCTGAAGAAGGAACAGGGTCAAATAATGTTAGTAACAATTAGAAAAATTTAAATAGCTAAATCATTTTAAAAGTTTACTATTATATATATATATATATATATATATTTATATATATATATATATATATATATATATATATATATGTATATATATATGCATTCTGAATATTCCCAAACCGAACGCTATGAATTTGATAATGTTTCACTTACAAAAATATTTAAAAAAGTGCAATTTATAATTTCTTTAGCTATATACAAAACAATTTTAATTATAGAAGGCACTTTAAGAAAAGAATATCTTTTAGACACAGACACATTCATTTCGAAGCTATTTTTTAACTTTATACTAACAAAAATGAAAAAGACGTAGTATTTATTGGCAAGTTCTAAGATTTAATCCTATTATTCTCTATTTTTTAGGATACCGTACCTCAAAAAATTGAGATTCAAATTAGGAGAATTTTAATGAAGGAATCGATATGAAAAGTAAAACTCAAAGAGTAGGGAGTATTATTTTATACATTTAAATTTTTCCTCTATTTCAGATGGTGATTCAGAAGTAAAGTTTGACAAGCTTTAACCAGTCTAATTGCCCATGAGACCCTGTTAACATAATAGGTTTGCCAAAAATATGAAGTGACAACACTATAAACTCGTTATTTTATTAATTAATGTACAAAAACTTCATACACTTATAGTAGGATACTGGATAAAGAGTGGCAAAGGATAAATGTGCAAAGAATTTTTTTTTCTGCATTTGACTTCAGCATAAAGTTCAGTAAAACCTAACACTCCTGTAAAGACCTGATTTGAAACATTTTAAATTTATGTCTTATTAATTAGAGTGACACCTGACAGGTACTTTTTCTAAAGTTTCCTCTTTATCGTCATCTACTTGAGTTTCCCTCCTGTGAGGTTTGAAGATGATATCTTCGTTCATACTTTTTTCATGTGGGTGACGACTCTTTCAGGAATTATTTGTTTCATGACAAAAAAACTTAAGATAAATGAACATACACGATTCGAAAAATAATATTTATTCCAACAAAAATAAAATGAAACTTAACTACGCTAATTTTTCAGCATTGGAGAAGTTATATCCTGAAATGTTAATATATGTCTAAGTGTCTATGGAACCTTCGTAGCGTGAGTTTAACTTACAATTTCCTTTAAGAAAGTAACATTATTTAGGATACTTTGACGTATCAAGTTTTTGAAAATTTTACTAGATCTCCATTGATAATGGATATTAAAGAAAAACTATGTCAACATAAAGTTTATAAATAAATAAATATTCGTATATACGTATGTGTGTACTTTCAGGCAAAATAAAATTTGAAAAACTGTCAGAAAAACTTTTCAACGTTAAATATCAATAATAAGATATGTTAAGGATTAATAAATTGTTGACATGGTTTCTTTTCATAATTTTCTTTGTAGGTGGAATATAGAAAAAACTAAACAAAACTGGTTTATTCAAATAATTTAATTTTTTCTTTCTTTATAATAATCGAATCACTCTTGTAAAAATACGTCTTAAAGAATAATAAAACTTGCCGTAAGTGGGGCTATACATGTTAGTAAAAAATCCCCAATTACAAAGATCAGAATATTTAAAAATCCTGTTTCAAACTAATCTGGAAAATTATTTTAGGATAGTTATATATCCCTATCTGATATGGGGAAAAATTGGATAAAGGCTGATTATGCTCTTCAAATTTAAAAGAAATTTATTTTTCCAGTCTACAAAATAATACTTAACCTTAATATACTTTCAAACACTAATATAAAATGTTAATGAACTGACCTATTAAAGACTGCTAATTGGTCTCGACCTATAAATTCGGAGTGCTTTTCTATGAAAATATATATTGCTAGAAGACAAATGCGGTCAAGTTTTTTACCCTTCCACTGGTACTTCAACTCTAAAATAGTTTTAAAACTTTCTAATAACGAGATTTTTTTAATTTATGAAAAAAGCGAACAGAATGAAAAGAATTATTTTTATAAGTGTTCCGTTGTTTCGAAATCGAATTCTTCAGAATTACAAGACGATATTATAATTGCACTTTCAATAAATACAAATATATCTTAACAATACTTTTAAACGTGTATATGCATTTGAAATAAGGTGATCACGGGGGTTTCTAGTTTTTTTGCGTTTAAAAATACTAAATTTGGAACGAAATAATGTCTACGTAAGTAATTACATCTGAAGTAGTACTTGGAACGAAATTGATGTAATAAGTTTAGACAACTATAAGATCAATGATGCCCTTTGAAATACAGCAGATGGTTAGGTGATTATTTTCTACGTTGTGTTTCGTGAACAAATACTCAATAATTGCGCAAATCAACAACTAACAATAATTTTTGGTTGTTTATACTATTTTTCTTAGACGCACAATATACAAATATTTCATATTGATTAGAATGATGGTTTTCGGTCGGTTTTTTATGTCCCTTTTCTGCAACTTTCTTTTGGTTTAAAGTTGCATAATCTCCTCAAAGAGACTCCTGCCACCCACCTTACCGCACAGACGTTTGGCACTCAGTCGTCATTTAATTCGCGCTACTTCGTTCTTGGCGCTTTCATTTGTGGTATTATTTGGTTAGTTTTTTAAATTTCTCTTTAGTTGAATTAGAATATATTCATTATGGATGTAGAAGGTCAAGGGTTGTAATTTAGTTTTGAGTTTGTTTAATTTAATTTGGATTTAAAAATAAAATTATTAATAATATTTAAAAAAATTATAAAATGGTTATGTTTTTCTTTGTTAATAATTATGAGTAGACATTTCCTAATTAAGGTAATCAAAAGAAGACTTTTTATTCACGAAAGGTTTTAAATGAATATTTGTCTCTTGAGTTTTCTATTGGTTTTGATTACCATCTCTTTCTTCTCAGAATCGAGTGAAATATTACAGGTGATTTCTAAAAAACCTTTATATGATATCATGCAAGAATGGCCAAGTGAAATAATTTACAAAAAGTATGTACACGCCAGATAGTGAACTTGTCGAATTAAAACATAGTTTAAGCGATTTCGTGTCCACGTTCTAAACATGAAAAATAAATAAAACCGTTTCTTGAAAAACAAACAAAATTTTAACAATTTAACCATGTGATCACACCGCTCCAAACGAAGGAAAACGAAAGATCTGAGGAAAAGGTATCTACGGATGAGCTTAATTATATGACTCGCATGAGGGAACGTGTATAGGGTATATTGTGAATATGTGTGAAATCATAAAAGGCATAACAGTAACATTTACTAGAGCAGCAAAATTCCGAAAGGTGGTTCAAAAAATTCTCTTCAACAGATCAAAATGTAATAAAAAATCATACAGTATCTGAGATGTTGACAATCTTTATGGACGATTTACCCGAAAATAATGGAAAATAATACAGTGCCAAAAAAGTATTTATCCTTGCTACTCACAAATAAAGAAGTCAAAACCCAATGCACCACAATTATATATCAAGAATTACTGGACAATATTTAATGACGATTATATACATACGAAGAAGGCATAATACAAAATTGTACAGAAGAAACAAATTGAAACTTGGAACTTGCTTTAAAATGGGATTCTAAGTGACCTAAGTGACCGAAATTCATGCAGAAGTTTGAAAATAATATGAACAGTTCCAAGGTTCCGTTGTTCTCTTACGATTACAAACAGAAACTAATAGACAGAAAAAAATCATATGCCATAATCTAATGCTATGCCCCCGTGGTGTTATGAACCTATAAGAGTAGGTTACATTCACGTAATTAAAGATTTAAAAAAACGATTAAATTTAATATGTGGAAAATCAGGCAAGATATTAATATATATATATATATATATATATATATATATATATATATATATATATATATATATATATATATATATATATATATATATTACTGGTGTGATGTTTACGGTGAGCAAGAATTTCTGCTCTATAAACATCCATATCGTCGCTTATTGACCAACACCGCTCAAAGCAAAAATTGACGGTTTTTACTTTTGAATATCATTGGATGAAGCTACTTTTCCCGCGCGAAACTACATTGTTGCATTAAGATTATTCAGTCAATCAGAAGCCAGAATTCAAGAAATAGTAACAGCGCGCAAGTCATTTAGGCGCCTAACACCGCTCAAGTCGTCAGTCCGCTATACTGTGTTCGTATTATTAGTGCTACTCGAATATGTTGTTATTATTTTTCGCGTGTTGCTTCTATTGAACTTATGCAACGAAGGAATAACTTAGATTTAAAGGTAAGTGTTTGATTGCTATATAATATTTATAAGTGTATGCGCTATAATACACATAAAATAAAATAAAATTGTTACTATATTACTGAAGCGGTGTTGTTATTAACTTTCTTAGCCCAGTAAAGTAACTTGGGCTGTATTACATTTTGTTTTATATTTTTTTCAGGTACTTGACAACAAAATAGGCCATGAGTGAAGAGGATCTAGAGACTATGAACGATCAAAGTTCAGAGGAAGATTTCTGTCAACAATTGCGAAAAACTGGCCTAATGACATTGGGCCGTAAACGACGTAAAAAAGCTTCTGTGATGTTAAAAAAAGACTAGGTAAGACATTTTTCCTAGTACCGTTTTAATGTTTCTACGTATTATCTACTACGTAATTAACATAACTTTGATAATTGTGTAGGTACTTAAAATCTCTCATATAATGTGATTCATAATAAAATAAATAAATAGGAGATAGTTTATATTCGCTTGGAAATAACTTAATTAATATATTTACAATGACAATAAAGAAAATCTATATTTTTTTTTGACAGTCACAACTTGGAACTGAAAACCGAGAAAATAGATATCAAAAGTTTTTCATTTATTGAAAACATTTCTGAGAATAATATTAATCTACAACAGTTGCCCCTGGATGACCTACAACTGACAATATTTCATGAGCTTCAACAACCATCGCTCAATGACCTAGAAGAGCCAATACCTCAAGAGATTCAACAGCCACCGTTTGATGACGAACAAAAGTCAATGCACCATGAGCTTGAACAGCCACCGCTCTATAATCTCCAACTACTAATGCCCCATTAGCTTCAACAGCCACCACTCTATAACGTACCTCTGCCACCGGTTGATACAGATTGTGCTCATCTTGTTGAATACACTTCGCCTGCTCCAAATAGAAGTATTCTAGGTCCCGTAACATCACAAAGAGATATTTTTACGATGAATTTAAATATGACCCCTCAAACTTTAGAAAGTATTAGCGGAATTCACCAGAACAACGTTGAACAGTCCAGTGGCGTTGTAGCCTCTTTACAATCGACGTGTCCACGGTGATTTGCCAATCAATAAAAAAAGACAAAACAAGACGACAAAAGACCTAATGCAATGTAAATAGAGACAAGAAAATGAAAGGTGAAAATTATTTATGTATGTTATTTATATCGAGAAACGGAAGCTTGATAGGCAGGAAAGAAAAATATTTTTTGTTCCAAGAAAAATAGCCGTTTTGTACAAAATTTTATGTAAATTTGTGCAACTTATCATTAGAAAAGACTCAGTACGTAGATATTTTATTTCATTATATATCAGAATTGAAGGAAACATTTCAGAACTTCGAATTGACGATTAATTTATCTACGTTATATGGTGCTTTATCTCAACAACACTTGCAGACACAAAACTATCAAACACGATGGGTTTGGTTTTGATCTAAATTATTAGTGTTTTCTTTTACGCACATTCGTAGTATATAAAAAATAGTAAAAGTTTGTTTAACGTTTTTTTAAGCAAAACTGGTAAAGTAGGAAATGATTAATTGAGAGGTGCAGTCTATCAATCGGTGCGTGTGATACGATGGCGGGCGCTGCGCCGCCACCAAACTTTATTTACATTGACTTTTTTCGGGGGAAACTTTTCGTAATTACATTTTGATTGAAACTGATTAAAGCGGTGTCCATCGTCTTTACTATGCATGACGTCGCCCTCCGCTGTGCGAATAAAGTAATTTATTGTCGGGGATGTAATTACCGATTAATGTCATGTAGCATTTTAAGTTATAGTAAAGGCGAAGGGATTTTTTTAAACTATCTAAATGTTTTATGTATTTTGCAATAACATTTTTGCAATAAAATTTGCATATTAAAATATTATCTTTCAAACAAAGTTCCATATTGGTGGCACGTGCATTCTTTCTTAGAAATGAAATGTTTTTTTACTCGAAATGTTTGAGAATAAATTATAGATTTTCTGATGCTATACTTGGATAGGTATATTACTCGGTATATAGAAACATTATTTAGTTCTTAGACACATTACTCTGACAATTGGATAGTATCCAAACTACCGATTAATGTATCCAATGACACATTATTAGGTACTTGGACATGTTACTGAATATTTGAGATACATTAATATAAATCATTCCATACATTTCCTTTTTAAATTCTTATCCAAATTGACTGCCATCTTTTTTAGTTCCGTTACTAAAATACTCTTGTAAACTGGTTACCTTTTATATAATTTTTCGTTAAATACCTAAAATTTCTATTTGTTTCGATAGCTAGAAATACTTTGTATTATTATTTTTTGTATATAAGAAAATATTTGTTCAAAAGAAAATCACATAAGCCCCAATTTCAAGATGTGTATGTTTCAGAAATAGGATGTAGGTATCGCTTAGAAATGTATTTGCGTCTAACCGATACCATATGAATGATAACGATAACACGTTATTCATTTAATTTTACATGCAAATTGATATAAATATAAAATTAAAGTGTTATTTTTGGAAAACTCAACATCGAAGAAAAATTTGATAATATGACGTTTTATTGATAATATGACATCGCTAGCAAAACATGATTTATCTTTATCTTTTTACCATAATATTTTTTAAAATTTAATATCATTTAGTCACAGGAGACCAATCATCCTCAAACTGGCACATTTTTGGCACAGGATGCAGTAAAGTTCAAAGCGAAATAAAAGCAATTCAACTTTGAGGTAAATATATTGTGTATCCTATATTGATGCATAATAAATGAAAAGTTAGCCATGATTCACATTAATTTTCTGAAAGAATTTGTTATTATGATTTGGACTAGTCATAACGCGACATTTCTCGTATTAAGGGATTTCTTTTTGCAATTGGTATTCAATTGATAATTTTTTTAATAATTGTAAGCTTACTTATACACGTACATAAACAAACACACGCACACACACCTAATAGAAATAAAGGAGTTAAAATAACATTTTTGACCAACTGTAGTAAAAGTGTTGTCAATAAAAATTTACTGTTGTTCAAATGGTATATAAGAATTCAGGTATTAAGAAGAATAATATGAATATAATCTTCTTTTAGGCTGCCATTCCAATAGTAAATTGTTCATCGTTTCAATCAAAGTGAAGAATTATAAAATAAACATATACTGTACAAATATTGCATAAAGCACAAAGACCGATTATTGCAATACTTCACGCGCGAAATATCATTAACTATAACGGTCTCAAGGCCTCGGTATTCTCATTTGATAATATAGCTTGTTCTTTCTTACGTGCAAATATTTTTTAATAATAAAGACAAATGTTTAAAACAGTTTCGCAACCGTTATTAGCACGGTCGTAATTTATAGAAGGAACTTTATTAAAAAGTCATCTGGCCAATGTGGACACACAATAAAATAACTTTTATTGTTTTTGGCGGTATAAAAGATATTTTTTTGTAATATCGAATAATGCTTATTAAATTTTGCATAGAACATTTAACACTTTCACATTCCTGCATTTAATTGTTTCCTTCCCGGACACTCAAACTGCTCCTTGGACACGTTTATATGAAAACAAATAAATAACGTAAAGAATATGAATGTGTTTGATCGTACAAGATCTACTTCTAGAAATATATGTTTAGTAAACAAAATTTGGTTTAAATTATAAAAGCGCTTCGTGCATATAACAACTTTTTTTTACTATATAATCAAAGATGGTATGATATCATTTTGTTTTGCATTTAAATTACGTAGTTCTGACATGCCCAGAAATAATTTTGAATCGAAACATAGTTGCTTAAATGTGACTTTCTTACTTGAGGATATTAATTCTGTTGCATATGAGTTTATAATTTAATTCAATTAAAGACGATATCTGTGAATTAATATTATATATATATATATATATATTACGAAATCTATTATAAACATATGCTATTGAAAGAGCTCAATAGCTGCATTAGAAATATTATAATTCAAAAAAACATCATCAAGGCCCAGTACAAAGCGCAATTACTTTTGAAACTTTTAAAGGGTGAAAAACATTTACACTTAAATGAGAAAAAATACTACATTTTATCATACCGTTTCAATAATAAAATACTACAAAAATACTACATACCGTTTCAATCAATAAATATCTCTGTCAAATATTTATAGGTTTTTCATGAAAATTTCCTGGAATGTTTGACCGTCAAACTGATTTAAATATTATATCATATTAAATTTTTTCATTGAAAAGAACAATTTTCAACTTTAATTATATACACAGCTTAATTTTATAAAAATTTTACCCGAAATCCTCCGACAGTGATGATATGGACAAAGTAGTATTTAAACTTATTATGCTCTTAAAATTTATTACCATTAATGTTACTGACATCTTAAGTTCTTCGCTTTTAAACCTGTCTTCATTTCCAATGTTAAAAAATACGTATATTTTTTGCCTACCTAAATTTAATTTGTAATCTAAACAATAAATCAATATGAATAAAGCTGTTATTATCCAAAACTTAGAGCGTATAATGTAATTTCCACTGACCAATTTTATAAAATTTGACCAACTTTTAAATCCTTTTGGTCTGGTTTTTACGCGAAATACAATATTTTATATGCTCTCATTAACTTCACTAATGAAGTACGTTAAGGTGAGAATAATTTTGAAATTACAATACTTGTACTGCTCGACTTCAGTAATGCATTTCATTTATAGAATTTCCATTGCACTAATTGACTGACCATCAATAGAGCAGTAACAATAATCCAAAAATAAGAAAAAAGAAGTTTTAATGAAATTGAATATATTGTGCTATTTATTCATATAGGTCGAAATAAAAGTCTACATCTCCATATATAATTCCTTGTCTTTAAGTTTTTGAAACTATTGACCAAAATAATTTGAGATATTTAAAATATTCTTATATCTATAAACTACACAAGTATCGTTCAAGTTAAATAAGAAAAACTTCACCTGTTCATTAAAAACACAGTCTCATACGTTTTGTTAAAAAAAACGTATAAACTTACTACAATTTCTAAAATGATCTTTACATTTTAAATGGAATGCATCCGTATATTTTCTTGGACATTTGGAAAAGTTAAAAATAATTTGAAGGGGGCAAGGAAAAAACATGCGATGTCACATTTTTATGTTTTTTGAACTGGCAATGCCATTTTACAGTACAAATATGGTACGCTAAAACACACTTTACAGTAATATGCAGAGTCGCGGAGTAATCCTCATAGAAAAATATTGATACAGTGCAATAATAACCAATGTTCAAGTCGTGCAGGAGAAACATAAGCATTATCCACTGTTGTCAGCTAGACGTTTCAGGCTTGCTTTTTCGAGGTTATTTCGTTCGTCTGTTGTCTTGTACGATGTGTATTTATATTAACTTACAATATATTTTAAAAATGTCACCAGAATAAGAAGGCGAAGTTAATCTGAAGCAACTTACCAAAAAGCGTTATCTTTACGGTCGATTGTCGGATGTTAATAAGAAGACTAGATTTCAAAGTCATGAAACTGGTCTAAATTGTAATTGAAAGAGATGAAAGTAGTTTGAAGCTGTTGATGAGGAAAAGAGGACTAGAATTTCGAAAGATTTTAACCTATTACCATCTAAGGATGAACAAAATCTTTATTTATGTGGTCTGATAACTTTTTGGGAAATTGAAAAAGATGACCTAGAAAATAAAAACCTGAAGCTAAGTTACGTACAGCAAATTAGGCCTACAAAGTGAGACTTGTAGACGAAACCCAACAGGTGAATGGGCCAGTGTGTGCCTCAGCATTTATTGCCATGCATAATATAATAAGGTAAAGAATATGTGCAATAAAATAATCGTTACTACAGGTAAAGGTCCAACTAAACAACTGAGTATAGTACTTAAATCTAAGGTCATTGATTACATAAGCTCCTTTCGTGGAAGAAAAAATCATGACAGCTCAAAAACTTATCTACTAGAGGAGTTAAATACCAGAAAAATGTATGACATGTTCGAAGACGAAAATCAACTATCCTATGAAACATATCGATCTACAATCGTAAATTATTTTAACATAGGGTTTGGATACCCAAGAACTGATACATGCAATATTTCTGATGAATTTCTAACTGAGACAAAAGCTCTCATAGTAAATCTTAATAATGTTTCTGAGCTCGAAGACGATAGCATTAACAAAGAAATAAAAAAGCTAGTAATGAGAATGAGTTACATTTATTTAAATCTAATGTTTTCCGTAAATGAAGAAGAGAAACTAGAATTCAATGTCAGTCATCCTCTCTGAACGAAACTATTGCAATGAACTTTCAAACAAATTGAAGTATGCCGAACATTACCGCAAATGATGTTTATTATTAAAGACAATTAACACTAAAGCGTTTTAACATCCATGAACTATCTACATCGAAATCATATTTCTTCTGCTTCCCAAAAACAATAGCAAAAAAGGGACCTTATGTAGTATGATCATTAGTATGATCACTATATATTTAATATGCTTAATAAAAATATTCGGGAGCTGGTGGTATTCGATGAAAAGTACTTAGTAGTAAATTTTTTATCTTTTTTTTAAATACTGGACTTTGGTTTGCAAATTTTTCCAAAATTGTTGATAGGTCATCAATAGTACGACATCACATTACATAATTGTGTATTTTGTTCAATTCCTTAAATTTTATTAAGAAAGAATACCATTTTTAGTTTTTGCTGTGTTTATTTCAAGCATTAATATTTACTTTAAGATAATATATTGTAAGTAAATTTAACCTTAAGCCACTATTTATTGTAAGACAACTTAACCCATAAACTCTCCGTCGCAAATATTATCTTTCTGTAAAACTACGCATAAAATCCACCGAATTTTATTAAAAATATTTTTAGAGATAAGGATTATGTATGCTCACTGTTATTCCGATCCAGATGCAAGGAGTTTTTGAACCATTTGGTGACTGATAATAAGAGCAATGTTCTGTATAAAAATGACACTCATACCGGCTACTAATTGTTGCGGGAAACCTTACTCGATAATGAGAGATAGTGAGGCGCGCATGGCATGATACGTTGCAAACTTCTGAGTGAAAGAGAACAATTACTGCTGGCATTTAGATTAGCAAACTGCGAAAGTTCACTATTGCTACTGGAAAATAGGTAAGAAGTATAATAGAAATACACTGCTGCACTACAACGCTGAGCCACACTCTTCATTTTGTTAGTATTAATTTGATACCTCACACTTGTATACAAAGGAATGTTTGGCACTTGTTTGAACTGTACGAACATGTAACAGAGTGCTTGTAATATTTCACCAATGCCGAGGAGGACCAGATTTTCTGTTGCCTGATCTTACACGCCACGACAAAATAATTCATTTCAAATCTAGATACATCTTCATAAAAGACACAGCAAATAATACGTAAGTACCGTGTTCGACGTGCGTGATTAATTAAGTCAAAGTACTAGTTAAAGTCTTCAGGTGAAGTAAATTAGGAATAACTTCTTCCGAATTTTGTCTTCAATTTGCATTGCATATTTCATTATTACCAGATCGAAATATCTATTGAAAAGCAGATGAATAATAACGTAAGTAAATACATCTTTATATATTTTTGAATAGGTAATTTGTCTTACTTCCTAGCGCAAAATATAAAAGTTTTCGCACATTTTAAATATGCTCAATCTAGCTACTTTCTAATAATTCAAAAGTGTTGAAATTGTGAAAGCAATGTTTAGAAATATATAGAGATTATTTTAATATGAATGAGATTTGAAACCATAAAAACTAATAACCATATCCTATCCACTACAGAGTAGTAATTTAAGAAGGCCAGCAAAAAGTCTCTCGATTACGCTTTTTAACTTCCATTTAATTTTACTTCAGTACACCATATATGAAGCTAAAATTATATTCACAAAACATACACATAGACTTAATAATCAGTTACACGTAACTAATAATTATCACCGTTCGATAATTGGTCAATAACGCCCATATCGCCCATGATAATAATTAAGTATATCGAGTTTCCGCTAGATGACCTATCAACTTCTTGTTTGAAAACTAGGTCGTCGGATAATTAAATGCCAATATCAAAGAGAAAGGCACACCCCACTTAATATTAGTCTGTGTGTCGCTTCTGGCAACATTCTCTTCATAAAGCATATACACGCATATATGTGATGCAAATTAGTTATTTAGACCCACAAAGTAAAACGTATTTAAAGTAAAAAAATTATATAAAATGACGCCTCTGGGGAACAGCCCATTTATAGCATATTCAAGTAAAATATTAAAAACAAATATCAAAGTACATAATTACAAATATCCAGTGACTCGCCAATTATCCAACTATTTTACATAAAATATTCAAAATATCAAATGAATACAAGAAACTCCAGCAAAACCATGGGCTTCATGTAAACAGTACTTATCCAAAAATTAATCAACGAATAACTTTTACTGCATATGTAAATATTCAGGATTCGATGTTAAAATAAGAAATTTATTATATTTCATGTGTTATGTATTATGAAATCTAATAATATAAAATAATTTTTCTAATTAGTTCCTGTAAATAAAGAGATATGCATTAGCAGACAAAATTTAAGAGAACGCGTCAACCCATTAATTTACGAATAAAATTAAACGGTCGTAGGTTTAAAATAAATGTCACTAATATTTTATTTTACCCACCATATCGAATTCAATGTCCTTGTACAACGAAATATTTAAGATACTCATTTTAAAGAAACTATTTCATTTAAATGGCTCGATGACAAAAATAATTTTTTTTTAAGTTATGTGTATTATTTATTAAGAGTATTTTTATAAAAGATTTTTTCGTTGATTTTGTCTAGTTTAAATATTGCATGCGATCCTTAAAACAGAAAGATCAAATTCAAGAAAATGAAGAAAATTTTACTTTTGACAGTAATCCTATCTAACAGTATAAGTAATCAATAAAAGTAATTGATAAAACGTTTTACTATTCTAAAAATTTTTATTTATTACACACATATATATATATATATATATATATATATATATATATATATATATATATATGTATGTATATATATATATATATGTATATATATATATATATATATATATATATATATATATTTATATATATATATATATATACATATATATATATATATATATATATATATACATATTATTTTGCGCCGTAAACCCACACTCATTTTGATGTTAAACCTATAGATCAACTTTATTTATAATCGCAATAAATTGTCGACAATATATATGTGTGTGCGTGTGCGTATGTGCGCGCGCGCGTGTGTGTGTGTGTGTGTATATTTGAAGTCGCACTCGTCTTCGATCGACGATATGAATGGTGCCGATAAATTATATTATTGAGTCGTGTCGACTACCGGTTGCCCGCGAATTGAATAATAAATGTGTTTATATCAAATTCGGGTTCTATCCATATTATATCTAAGCATAACTAATTGAAAAATATGTCATCTACCTTCTCTAATAAGACTTCCCTCGAATGAATGAAGAAAGCTTCTCAATGCTAATTGAATCCATTTATTTTAAAATATAGTCCTATGAATATCTCTTTCCCAAAGATCTAGAAAGCACATAAAAATATTTTCTACATAGTTCTAAATATTGTTTTCGTAATTTAAGCAGTTGCGAGTTATTTAAGGATATTCAGTAAATAGATATATACTTTATGTATAGTTAAATATTGCTCGTGAGAATCATAAAATACCTTATCTTTCAAAGTGTAAGCTTAAATTTTTTTTTAAATTGTTCTGAGCTGTCAAATTTTTCAACAATTTCTTCTTTTGTGCCATCATCATCATCAAGTAGCCATTAAATACATTTTCTTTAAGTTTTCTTCAAATTTGAAAATAGAAACAGCTAATTAGCATCAGGTCAGAAAGTTAGAAAGTGGGCAATAACTTAAATTCATAATCACATATAAGTCGCGTAGTAACAATTGGTGTGTTGTAACAAAAAGGAAAATTTATTTGTCTGTTTTCCATCTCATTTTTCTCTCCTTTCTTATTGCGACTTATTTTCTACTTTATTTTCTAGTGATATTGACTGGGTTTTTCCTCCAGTCAATCAATAATTTCTGTCACAATTCCAGAAAATTGGTGCCAAAATATTTTCAATAAAAGGTGTCACGTTTAACTGTTATGGTAATCTTAAAGTTGCAAACCTACTTAAGTTTAATATAAGAAGTAAACACGTATTGCGTTATTGGTTCGGTGACATACATTATACGATGAATAATATGCATTTTATGATGTTTCGCTTCATGACAATAATCACGAATTGAAGGCGAAGTAAATATTTTTCAAACTGTAGCTAAATATCTTAATCAGTTAGGATTAGTATCAGTAAGAAAATTATATAGAGCAAAAACATTAAATTAGCAAAAGAATATAAATTTAAAAAAACATACGTTTCTTGGAAAGAAAAGAAAATTGACTTAAAAAAACTAAACGTAGCAAAGTACATTTTAGTTATTTTAAAAGAATGAAAAATAATACCAGTTAATAATACCAGTAATATTTCATTGAAATTATATAGTTGTTATTGTTTCATGTTACTCAGAATATTTGAAGCAAAATTTATAAAGCTGATTAATTTGTAAAGTGAAATACAAATTTCACAATACAACGAAATAATTTGTTTTACATAAATAAACATACAAACAGAAAGAAATAACGAAGTTCTTTAAATTCCCAACGGACAATTCATAAGCTAAATTTAATTTCTGTATCCCACGATAAATTAATTAAAACCTACAGACTCGTGTAGTCATAGAAAATAAAGGCGAAAATAGATACATATCATTTTCAAACGATTTTTTTTTCTTTTCCCGAACTACAAAGACGACAAGATTGCAATTTTAAAATTCCATCGTTTTAGAAGGTTGTAAGCATTGAAGTACGTAACCTGTTGATCTAAAACCACGACTTTTATTTATCTTTATTAAATTTTTTGTTGAGGCACATATCGAACCGCTGTTTTCATTCGGGTGTTATTCTAATTAGTATATTAGTGTAGAGGAGCCCTGTATGTTGCCCGCCTTTTCATCTACATATGTGAGGGTCAATATTTTATATCATTATGTCAACTATTATGTCAACTATTATGTTAGAAAAATGGCTGTATCTACACATAAACGTGCTGTTTTTTCTTACAAGTTATTGAATGGAAAAATATATTTTTTCATCGCTTTTGGTATGTTCATCACAAAAACAAATCACGGTAGGAATCAATAGTAAGAAGATACTTTAAGATTTTTAACAACTGAATAATGGAGCTTCAAGATCTAAATATGTAAAATAAATAAAGTACATTACTACTATTTAATTGGTTTAAATAAATTTTCGAAATTCACATTCGCACTTTCCCTTTTATTGAGAGCCATCCAAAAACCTAGTTATATCGAAAATAAGATTAAGAAATAAAAATTAAAAGCACGATATAATATTTGATTCTTATTGCGAATTACATTATTTTCAGATTGAATATTTTGACAAACTTTATCCGAACTTCAGTAAAATTTGTGAATTTCTTTAAAGTAATCTTAAAAAAAAGAAAATTCATAGTAAGCATATACAATAATCGAATTGATAAAAAATTTCATATTTAATTTATGTATCAAAAATGGACCATTTTGAAAATATAACAAATTTGCAGTCGAGCCACAATTTACTTTTTAATATTCTTATCTTATTACTTTTTTCTATAGGAGGGTTATCTTTATGTGGAAGAATACTGAGAATAATAGGAATTTTCTTTCAAAGAACAATTAGCTTAATATTTTGTTTTAACTTAAAATATTATTTATTATTCCCTTCCAATAATAAATAATATTTTTTGCATAAACTAATAACGTTTATTCGAACTACGGCTTTTTCTTTAATAGATTTTACTCTTATAAAACGGCGAGAGCTCTAACTTTTGCTTCTAATTTTTAATCTAAAATGGCGGGCACCTCTTTTATTATTATTAATATTTATATAGCGTGGATGAAATAAAAAAACGGTAAGAAGAGACAAAAATGGGGTATTTTTGAAAAGAAGAGTGAATTATATTTTTGATATATTTTCAGCATAAATGTTTGCAAGGATTTTTTAAACCAATAAGTTTGATTAAAAAGTAATATCGTTCATCAAAATTTGAACAAATTTTTAAAGGGATTGATCATTAATTTCGAAAAGAGCAGTTTGAAGAAAAACGTATTTATTCAATTTCCCATTATGTGTTTATGGGTAGGGGTACCAATTACCAACAATTTTTGTAAAAAATTGAATATCACAAAAAGTCACAAAAAGCCGACAAAAATTAGTGCCTTCAGAAATACTTAAAGCCATGTTTACTAGAGAATGTCAAATTTCTGATAAAAAATACCAAGAAAAAATATACTATTTATATAAAATATTGAATTCGTTCGTCGTCACGAAAAGAATGGTAGAAAGAACAATTAGTTACCTCTTTGTTGATGTTTGAGGATGAAAAATCTCTAAGGTGGAATGCCCCTCAGTGATATCATTTAGTTTAAAATGTCGAAAATCGTATTTTTATTTATAATAAATACAAAATCTCAAAGTTACAGTCGGTTATTTGTATCTTAAGTCTCTTTCTAATAAATATGAAAATTTATATCGCCCGCCGAAGAATTTAATGACGCTTTGTTGCTTTAGAATACGGCTTTAATTTGATTTTCTCAATTATTAGTAACATATTTAAAAAAAAGTAATGGTTATTAGATGAAACCCATACGACATAAATATAAATATAAATTATGCGTTCAATGATCAAAAATAAATCCACCAAAATATAATGTTAGTCTTGACCATAATTTGTACTACAATGGATAACTTAGGAGTAAAATGTGTTACCACATGTGCCATGTTGTTAATGGGTAACTTCTAAATAAAATATGGTACCACATGTACAAAACACTTGTTGATGTTGTATGCATCTGTTTTAATTTTACCTGTTTGTATTTCTCATATCAGATACATACTTATCTTTTCACAATAATTTACCTCGAATTAAGTAAACGGAGCAAAGTTGCACGATCTTCGATATTTGAAACTTTTATAATCATTAGTCTAACGATACATGACATGTCAAATTGTAAAACGTTAAATAATGATAAAACGTGAATGCCGTTGCTTGATTTCAATCGTTGCATTACAGTTATTCTCAAAAATTACATGAAGAACATTTTTTTATTTCAATGCATTCACTAAATACAAAAAGTTCCATTATAGCACCATCATTTCCATAACATACTCAGTTTCATAGTGACACAGCTTGGATATTTAGCTTAAAAATGTTCAACTAATATATCCATATTCCAAAACTAGCTTTGAAGAGTAATATGATTGAAAAAGATTGAGGTTTGAAATATATATGTGTTCATATCTCACCTCAAATAATAATTTAACTAATTATTTAATACATGGATATTAATAAAAACCTCGATAGTGACAAAATGCAATTATTTGAAATAGATAAAATTAATATCATAAAAAATATACATACTGTATATTTTTTTATAATATTAAAAGATTATTAATAGTATTGCAAAAAAGATTAATAGTAATACACTCCGACTATGTGCAGTGAAGTTTTCTACTTTGTATGTCACCATAAGTACAAACCAGCTTCCAAAGAGGACAGGTATTTTGCATATATCGGAGTGTGTACTAATTGAAAAAATAATTTGGAAAACATGTAAGAACAAAAGTTGTTCCAGAAGTTTTCCCCCAATACTTTTTTGAGAAAATTTTTTTTTGTGGAAAATGTTTTTCTCTAAAACTAATGGTTTGACAGTTACAAGAAAATAAACTATTCAATTGCTTAAACAAATGAACGTACCAGAATTTTTAAATTTTGATTCAATCTATATCTAATTACCAATGTACATGATGTATCTCAGATTTCTCTTTTAGTGATAAGTGTGAGGGATAGCAACTTTTAAGTGTTTTCCTTAAAAATGTATAGAGAAATTCATAAAAAAAATACATCACGTGTATTTTAAAATTCCTGCTTCAATAAGTTTTCATTTGTCACCCTACCAGATTTCATTGAATTTTTTTTTATTTTCTAATGGGACCCTTCAAATTAATCCGAGAACAAAATTTTGATGAATTTAAGGGACGGACACCGTAGTGATTCCAAATTTATTCTGTTTTGGCCATTTACCCACGGAACACAAAAATAATTAAAAAATTGCAGTTCTGGGGATATTAATTTATGCTAACATCATATTAAACAACTGGATGTTAGAAAGTGACTAAGAAACTAGAAGTTTCTCGATTCAGGTCGTAGCATCGTAACGCAAAAGCCTGGAGCTTAATCAAATCTGAATTCGAATCCCACCCAAACGTGAAAGCATTATCTACTCTACATAATTCCTAAAGTATTGTTGTTTTATTTTAAAACATAACTTATGTATTTAAAACATAAATTATGCGGAACCATGCAGACCGACCCCTGCGGCTCCCATAATTCGACATTAATTCAATATATAGTTTAATCCCAAGCAAAGTTTGTAGTCTGACTATTTATTATCCCTTTGAACCCTATATGCCTCCATAATATACGAATAGAATTTACTTGGTTCTTATTTTTTATATACCGATGTAACTGGTCCTGCAAATCAAAGTATGAGGGACTAACTGTACTAATTATATCGTTTTGAAAGTTTATTTACTTTCTCATTAAAATTATGGGTCGCTACATAGGTTTGACCTATGACTTCATTGGTGTGGAAAAGTGAATGTTATATTTGAAAGTAATCTATTCTCAGATAAAAAGTTAGATTCTGCCTTTATTTCCAAAACATAGCCATTACGTATGAAACATTTCAAGCAAATGCATTGATTAGATGAGATGTGAAAACGAGATGAACAAATGAATAAACAAACTTAATTTCGTACTTATATATATATATATATATATATATATATATATATATATATATATATATATATATATATATTCACATAAACGAGTAGAGGATATATAGAAAAAGCTGTTTATGATTAAAAATTATGTTTTATTTTAAATATTTTCACAGTATACTTTACGTTAGACAAAAACATTACCCTTATGGATAATTTCAGGGACGGGGACTTAAATAATCCACTTAGAACCTAGATAATGTGATCAGAATGAAGAAAATAGGGCTATTTTAAGCACGTCTCAGAGAAATTGAAAACACCAACAAACATTTTTGTTGTTTGTTAATTCGCGTAAATATTGACGACTTCTACATAAGAAACAATTGAAGAAATGGACAATTAAAAATTTATCTGATAAAGAACAAATCAATTATGGTTGTATAGTTTTATCGCATTGTTTCAAACAGATATTTGGTATATAAGATGATGTAATAAAACAGTTAATATCATTTTGCGAGTGAAGGGGATGCAGTTTCGGGTATAATGATATACTTTAACGTTTTGCAATGTTATAAAGTGTACTTTATGAGCTACGAAAGTTAACAATTGACAATTTAGCGCTATACGTTAACATACTCGCGGATAGTTATGATAGATATATGTACTTCAAGCTCTGATTTAAAACACTTTCCCTTTCTTTTTCCTCTCTGTAATATATATATATATATATATATATATATATATATATATATATATATATATATATATATATATATATATATATATATTTATGTGTGTGTGTGTGTGTGTGGGTGCAAGCATTACTTGTTTGTAAAATTTTAAAATATACCATATACTTTTCCGTTCTCCTTTTGCCCTTTCTTATTTCCTATGTTGTTCTGTATATAGTTTTTCTTATAAAATATTTTACGTCCCTAGCGGCTCACAATTGTTCCGTTCATTCTACGATAACAAGTACAATTATATGAATTAACTATACCAAATAGCTTCCCTATTTCATACAGTTATTTCATAGAGTCATAGTTCATATAATTTCATTTTTCAAGCGCTTAAAACTTTGAATATTTAAGCAAAACGTAAAATATTGAATATTTAAGCTTTTAAAAGTTAAAAAGTGGTTTTTCTTTTGTAATATACATAAAGTAGTAAAAAAGAAATTTAATAGATTTGTATAATTATGTGTTAGTTTCACATTCTAAATGGGCATTGTCGAATGCAATTGCTTCAACACCGACCCCGCCGGTAATTTCTTTGGCATTCTTTTAACTTATTAAATAATTACACTCATACCCCATCCGTCTTGGTTTGGTAACATTTTATGCTCCTGACTGTTATATTGGACGGATTTAAAGTTTATTTTGTATACTTAGAACACACACGAGCGTTTTGCAGCGCTCACCTGTTTCTCACCAAATTACGTTGATCAAACCAGTATAGCTTGTGGTAAAAAATATCTAGTTTGGCCATCTTGACATTTTCTTTTGTTTCATTGATCACCTTAGTTTTATTTATAGGTTGAATTAATGTGTGCTGTTTTCTGTTCAATTAATTATTTTGTATATTTTACTGTAACATGTACTTTTGCTAGCACACGTCCAAAGCTTTCAAGCAACCTTGAAGTTAGACATGGAGTTCTTTTAAAAATACTTAATAAATAGTAATTATTGATAACTATAATAATGATTTATTAAATAACTACAAATTCCTCCAATCCTGGCTAAAACGAATGGATGCTCGTTTCTGTCCAACTACGCAATAATAATTTTCATATAATAAATATAATAATTATTACTTTGGCTCTTATAATCGCATATGTTTTAGGCCAACACAGTATTGGTTAATTTTACGTCTTGAAAGAGAAGGAAATATTTTCATATTTCCATCCCCTTTAAGAGATTATGTACAGTATTTTATTTTACTTATGTAAAAAGTTTTGTCACTGTATTATGTTAAATATTTTTAGAGGTCTAAAGCTTTATTCGTCTTCAGAACCCCCGGTGTTCATTCTCCTTTTCAATACCTAAGATACTTGTTGAATCGTCTTGTAAAGTAAACATCAAATAAATCTGATTAGTCCTTCGTAATGTGGTAAGCGATTGGAAAAGTTCGACCCTTTTATTCAATCGAGTTATATTTGTAATGCAGCTGCGGCCCTTTTAAGCTGACGATAAAGGTGGGCTCGCCCGGCTGAATATTATGTTTGGGAAAACATCAGATTCGGCTGCCGTATTTAATTACCTTTGGTCCTCTCTTTAACATAACAAGACTGAAATATAATGGAATATATCGCCAATTCATTATGTTCCTATTTTTAAAGTAATGTGTAATTTTGATATTTCTGTTCACAATTGTTATGATACTTCTTTCCATTTACAACCTGTATTCGATTCAACTACATACATTCTTACCTTGTTATGCAACGACGGTAATCACCCGAACCATGCGTGAATTTTCTGAATATTAGTGTCTATAATCAATGTGTTAATTGCTATTCTTCTTTTTATATTTACACAATTCTGAACCATGAACTTTTTATATTTACACAATTCTGAACTATGCGTGAATTTTCTGAATATTAGTGTCTGTAATCAATGTATTAATTGCTATTGTTCTTTTTATATTTACACAATTCTGAACCATGAACTTTTTATATTTACACAATTTGGACCATGCGTGAATTTTCTGAATATTAGTGTCCGTAATCAATGTATTAATTGCTATTGTTCTTTTTATATTTACACAATTCTGGAAATGTAAGTTACCGCTCTTATGTGATGATGTTATTTTTATGCAGTCCCGCCGTATCCAAATTTATTAAACGATTTTTCAAAGTAAATATCTTTATTATAAATTATATTTTTTCTAATTACAATTGAAGTTCTTGCAATAGAAAACAAATCTTTAAACAAATGTTATCGTATGTATTGGTGTACGCAAGCCGTCATGTTTTCTTAGAAAATGTGCTTATTTAAAATAATAATTATCCAAAAAGTATCTTTATTTATAATTCCGATGGGCTAGAAATTTGAAACGAGCTAGAAACTGCCCACGTATTTTGTTTCCCATAAAAACTTATAATGGTCACAAGCACCAAGATCTGAGGGAGCAGATGGAAGGTTGGCAAAGAAACTTTGGACTCGTTTTCTTTGCCTTGATAAGTTTTTTGGTTTTCTATCATCATTTACTTATGAAATGGATAAAAGGTGAGCAAAGGATCATCTCAATTTTGATTAGTGTGCCCAAGAAATTTGGGCTCATTTCACTTGTCTTGATAAATTACGGTAACATCGCGATAATTATTTATAAAACAAAGTTAATCAGTAAATGAATTACTTAATAATTAAATTTTTAGTAAATTTGTTTTTCCTTATAAATTTGACTTCCCCAGTTCCAGGAATGGGTGAACGGACATATTTTTTATAAACATTTAAACAATATTTCTAGTACTTCTTTATATACAATTCTACAATAAGCAGAGTTAAAATCCTGCGTGATTTTTTTAGATATCTCACACGATACATGCAATAAAAAAAAATTTGAGTATTTTATTCGCCCCCTCAAAAATTTCGTGAGTGGGATATATGAATTCGAGCTAAATACGAGTTAATATGTTTGATCACTGTGCTAAATTTCTAAGTCTTCTTCGTGTCGTTCTTTGTCAGTATCTAAGTCAAATGGTTTCTGAGAAAAACGAATATAATATGACAACTAAGAGAGTGATCTTAATAGAATTTTCTTTTTTTATTTTTCAGAAATATAAAAAAGCCAAATGTATGCCTAAAAATGATCGAAGTAGAATTACGTGGTTGTCTGTATCTCTTGCAATTTAGGTAACCTAACCAAAAGAATTTAATTTGAAATTTAAAATAAAAGAATCTTTGCAAATTTTTAAAACGAATGATAAAACAATTAGATATTGGATACATATTACACGTTGCTTTGAAAGTGAATATTTTTCAAGAGATGCCCAGAAATAAAAAAAATGAGCCAATTTGGGACGTCTGGCAGATGTGAAGCATAGCATTTTGCTATATTTTTATATCGAAATATTTTTATTTGAACGAATTGAGAACGAAAAAATGAATATTCAAATAGTTGTTAACAATTTTATATTCATATTATTTTATTTTTAAAAAATAATTTATCACAAAAATAATTCATAAAAATTTATTGAAAATGTATTTTTAATTTTATAGTACTGTTAGACGACAAGATAAGAAAATGGCCAAATGGCATATCAAGACGTGCCATCAGAACGTTTTAAATCTCATCCAAACGTGCATTAGATATTTCACTGACACTTGGCTGCAGACATATTATTCTTCAGCAGAAATTATTATCATCAAAATTAGTAAAATATTAAACAGATTTGATTTTGGTCTCCCTGTACTGAGCAAAATTCTTATAAATCAGTAAATAGGCAGTAAAAATAAATGCTTATAATTTGGCAAAATTTAAATCTATAGTTTAAGAAACAGACATCAATACGGTCAAAAACATTTTCTTTTAATTAATCCACATTTACTCACAGATAATTTTCTTTTGACTTTATTTGTGAAGAATTAAATGTACTCTATTTATTAATCACTTAAAGCGTTTTAAACATATGTTTACTCTAAATAGAAATATAACTCGCAAAATTTTTGTAAGTTATATTTTTGCAAACTTTAATTTTTAAATTTCTCAAAAATATTTAATTTTTTCTACTACTGAAAACTCTTAAATTGGCCTTGATAAAGTTTGATAAAAAGTTATCCTATGTTACGTAGAAGTTATATAACAATAGCTGTGCTTTTTGTCTCAACGAGGTTATTAAACATCATTACACATTAACAAACACTCCTCAATCAACCAATGAAATTAAACGAGAGGCGACATGGAATGGTAGGAATGACGCAATACATATTTTGGGATGGGGACGAACATGTGTTGAGTTCACAATTAAAAAGTGAGCAAACGTCATTTTACGAGTCTCACAATATCATAAATTTATATTATGAATGAACATCACACAATTTAACGCCATTTATTATCACACTTTTAAGTGTTTATGATGTACAGATAATTACAAACTCTGAATAAGATACTTCTCCTTTCTTTTTCTTCTTATAACATTTATTTATTTACATAAATAAATACTCACAAGCATTAATGGTTTAAGCGAAACTTATAACGCACGATAATTCGCACCCTAATATCTTACAAAAAGTGAATATCTGCAGGAAACAATATTCCCCCGTCGACTGCTGTATCTACTTCTATTAATATTGTATAATATAGTAAATACCATTCTGTTCTCGTTTTTCTTTTTAATCTCTTTTTTCTTCTTATTCTTTTTAATTAGTTTGTCTTTCTACTTTGAACCGTTAAAACTTTTAAATTTATTTAGTTTCATATAAATAATTTTACCCGCGTGGTGAATTTCATTTCTGGTATTATTTCAACTGAGAATTACAATTATATGAGATAATCTGTGCGCCACGGTTTCATTCGCGTAAAATTTGGAATAAGAAAAATTATTAAATTTTTTTTGGCTCATATGTTGGTTTTAGGTATAAATTATTACCATACCAAATTTCATAAAAAACCGTCCAGTGTTTTTTTTGATTTACCGACAAACCCACATACAGACAGACACAAAAAATTCCGGAAATAGGTTTCCTGGCTTCCATTATAATTCTTTATGCTAAATCAATCACTCCTTTTAATTTTTTTTTGTTACAATTTTATTAGTTATATGGATAACTACACCAAACAGCGCTACAGTTTCATATAGTTGTTTCATGTGGCTATAGTTTTTACATTCTATTGCACTAACGATCAAAATGCAAAAGAGCCCATTTTCAAACTACTAAGACCAAAAAAGTGTCTTTTGTATTGTGATCATGGAAATCTCTAAATTTCCTGTATTCATATAATTCTACTTTCCTTTAGATGACTGATACACTCAGAAAACTAACGTTTCTGTTGATACTATCTAAAGATGGACACCCATTCTTACACAGCTGTGAAGAAATTTGAAGTATTTGAGTGTTATAGTATATGGACAGTAGGCCATCCAGTACTGGTAAAATTTTACTTCTCAAAGGCGACGAAAATATTCTGATATTTCTATCTCTTGCCCTTGAAGGAGAGTATTTCAATTTGTTATGTAAATAGGTTCGTTACTTTATTATATTGACTATTTCTAAAGTCCTAAAGGTTTTTTCGTTTTCAATCTACCGGGTATTCTCGTTTTCAATATCCAAGATATTCCAGGGATCGTCTTGTAAAGTAAATATCACATAAATCTGATTAGTGTCTCCGTTATATAGAAAGGTATTGCAAAACCCGTTCCCTTTTATTCAATCGAATTCATCTCTGCATCGCAGCTGGGACCCTTTTAAGTTATCGATAAAGGCGTGTTCTCCCAGCCTTCGCTCCATTCACGGCAAGCAGATGTGATGTTTTGAAAAGCATCATCTTCGACTGCCATACTCGACTTTATTCTCATTGCTCCTCTCTTTAACATAACACCACTGAAATATATCGTAGCTTCTCGAAATTGCCACTCAGGAATAACGCTGCAACTTCTAATAATTGTGAAGTATGTTCGCTTGTAGGTTTTTTTATTTCTGTCCATTTTGAAACTGTATCTCTATCAACTGCATTCATTCTTAGCTATTTAAACATCGACGGTTATCACTTGCGTCACGCGCGAATTATCCAAATATTAGTGTTAGTAAGCAATAGATTTCTTACTTTGATCAAAACGTTTCTTCTTTTTTCACTTATACGCCTCTAGAAATGTCAGTCAATACTTTTCATATTTCAACTTTAGAATTGACTTTTTTGATGGTTTCTTTTATTTCCATACTAGTTTGTTTGAACTTATATGATGATTTTTGAAATAATTTCCTCTGAAATTATCATTTTTAAAATTAAAACTGAAACTCTGGTAATGTCAAACAATTTGATACAAAAAATTTGTAATCAATATTTTATCCACTTCACGATGGGCTAAGAGTTTGAAACTTAACATACATACTTGTCTCTAGTGATAGCATATAACGATGATAGAGTCAGGATCTGATGATGGAGATGGAAAATGGACAAAGAATCTTTTTAACAATGAATGGAATATCTATTCAATTTGTGAAACTATTCGACTTGTTCCAATAGTTTTGATAAGTTATTTGTTTGAGGGGGAAAAGTGGCAATCAAGTACGGATGTTACAAATTGAAGGTGAACAAAAAATCATCTTAAGGGTGAATAGTAGACCCAGCGAGTTTGGATTCGTTTCGCTTGTCTTGATAAGTTCTTTGTACGCATATCTTACTTTTTAGTACATTATAAATAATTAAAAGCTCGGTGGTATTCGATATATAATAAGAGTTTTTATAATGACTTAAGGTATGTGTCATGGCATGCTCTATGATTAATCCATCTTAAGTTAAAATTAGGTTGTGTTATAAATATGTCGTTATTTATGTCATTCGTCATACTGTTAGTATTGCCATGATAATGAAATTTAAATATTGAAAATCATTTTATGGAATTAACAAATATTATTCAATATATTATTCCCTTAAGTGCAGGGAAATAAATATGCTTAGTTATTCTTTCCCAACATATAAAAATTATAACAGTTAATTTCATAAAATTGCACTGATAATACCAATTGCTGCAGCAATCGAGTACTTACAAAGCAGAGAACCGTACGATTGCTTCGTCGTGAAATAAAATATGATTTTATTTCTATTTTCATTATTAAAGTCTGCTACATATATTGCTACTTGCTACATAGATAAATTAGCTAACTCGTCTCGTGTGAGAAAATGTAGTTTCTCATTTTTTTCAAGAGACGAGTTGGCTGATTTCCGAATAGCCTCAAGTGGAATAAATCGATATTCGAATGGACGCCAGCTCATTTTTTAAAGTTTAAAGTTTCAGTAAAAAGATGTGTACATATGGATTTATTATTATCGAAAAAATAATCCTAAATTATGAACTCTCAGTTAATAATTCTGACTATAATGCCTGTTTGCAATTACTACCATAAATGGCTAACTAACTATACCATTGCAGGAATTTATGCTGCAGAATTTAAAATTAGTTTATAGAGTGCTAATCTTAGATATTTAAAATAAAATTACTTCATAATCGACAAAAACCAAATCAACAAGAACAGCGGCAACGCGGGAAGCGAACAAGCAGCGGCGACGTCAATGAAGCTTCAGTGGTTGTAATCTGTGCGGATACAGCTTGTATTGTGTAATCAAATCTGACCATGACGAGGAATTACTAAATCTTGATACTGAAAGAAAGTCCTCAACCCACGATAGCCAGATGATATATAACATATTGCTTCTGTTACATAAACCTAGACAATGTATAAACAATTTAATTTTGGCAATGTACAAACTTATTTATTTCTTTTGTATTAACATATTAATATATACCTTCTGACTGAGAACTATGACGTCATATATTTTGCTGAATATGGAATTGCCCAAACTTAAACGGCCTTTAATGGAAAACTTATTTGCGTTTAAAGCGCAGTCCTCAAAACTAATATAACATAAATTATTCTGCAATCTTACAGGCGCTTCCTATCAGTAGTCTCATTTAAACGCATATTTCCTCCGCCGTTCAAACAAAGTTGCTTCATGTTCCAAATAAAAAATAAATTTTTCCTGCGAACAAAAAATAATTCTTTCTTAGAATTTTAATAAGTTTTCAAAATAAGTACTAACTTT
Source organism: Druceiella hillmani (assembly GCA_039881145.1). Lineage (NCBI taxonomy): Eukaryota > Metazoa > Arthropoda > Insecta > Lepidoptera > Hepialidae > Druceiella > Druceiella hillmani. The sequence continues at coordinate 28,211,771 of JAYKKI010000003.1, read as the reverse complement.
TATTGTTATATATAAACTAAAGTAACTACTAAAATTTAACCATCTATAAAACTTTAAGTCGTACATAAGTATAAACTTGTTTAAATCAATTACAACTAAAGCAGTTTCATTCCTTGGATATATATTCGCTTTTATCTACTTTGAAATAACTACTAAAATAACATTATAAATATATTTATTTTTCTTACTATTATTAAGTAATTTAAAACGAGAAGGTATGCTTTTAGTTGTTTAACAAGATTAAGTAACATGGGTTCTGATATATTTATTATACGAGAGATAAGCCAAATTTTACGACCCAAAAGGCTGTAGACCCAAGGTTCAAGTCATTTGTTCTCAGAATTATGTCGACCTTCTGTTGAAATTTTTTTTTTTTGAATAATTAGTTCTATTGTCTAATAAGACTTTATTGCTTTTTGAATAGTAATTGTGATAAAATTTGTGGTTATAACTTATTGCACTTAAAAAATTGGACGAGTGTAAACTATGAGTGCACAATTAGTTTTCCACGCCCACTTGAATTAATAATAATCGAATTATTAATGCACTCCGACTGTACTACACAGCGCTGCCAAAGCACTGCCACGCTAACAGCTGCCGCCTCGACGGCACCAATTTCGTATGATATTATGTATATGTGGAGTGGGATGAGCCTTAGCGAATGATGGGGAGCGTTTGAAAGGCTCCCCATCATTTGCTGAGGCAAATTAAAACTTTTGGAAACGTGTAGGTCGTGTTATTTAAATTCTGAAAATATTTTTTCTCGAAAAACATTTTCTATAAAATCAATCATTTAGCAATTAAAAGGAAATAACAGTGAAATTGTTTGTAGCAATCAATAGTGCTAGAATATTTTAATCCTTAAAATTTTGGTTTAATCTGAACCTAATTCTAAATGTTGATATGAATTTCTGAACATTTTTCCTGAAAAATCATAAACAAATTCATAGAAAGAATACATTATATGTACTGTTGAATTCATGCTCCAGTAAATTTTAATTTGACACTTTACACCGTACTATTATTTTTTTAAATTTTTCCATTGATCCGCTGAAATTAACCCCCAGAATAAAAATTCAACTTTTTATTTTTCTCGTCTATAATTTTGGCATCATACTGTACTGTAATAATTTCCGAGAAAAACTCCTGAGATAAACGAACGGAGGGACAGAATCCGTAACAATCCGTGGCAATTTTAGCAAAAATTGTAACATTAAAGAGCATTGGTAAAGTAAATTGAGAATACTAGACATGCTTAATAATAGTGACACAAGAACATATGCTAAAAACAAACTTTGACGCTTCAGTATTACCAACAAGGGAAATAACGACATGTTACGTATTATTAGATGATATATTATATATAGAATAATGTAACAAACTTATCCGTTGCAACACTTGCTTAAAATGGAGAACAAAAGTTCGCACAATTACTCGCAACTTTAGTTCTTTCTCCAAACTACAACTCGGTGTGTTCAATAGCCATACAGAAGGTTTAAGGTTGTGGCTGGAAGAAGCAAGTAAGGTTATTGACGACCGTCGATTGCCATCACAGCTTGGGCCGCCCTGTAATAACATCGCCTGTGATATGATGAGGGACCATTCCATATTGACATCGAAAGAACGGTTTCAGCATTGGGCGATACGTAATAATGGACTTGTATCATATGCGCCTTCTTTTCTCATTTGTGTAGTATAACATTTCTTGTATCAGAATATTCTCAGCATAAACACCACTATGAATCTCCATCTGGGCATCCAATTTATCCTTTCTTATTAAAAATACTGCCTAAAATAAGAGAAAATCCAAATCAAGAAAGATCCTAGTTCATAAATATATTGACTTTTGTTCGGGGGTTTGCCGCCTAGATTTTCGAAAAAAACGGTAGAGTGTATATGCTGATTTTGGATTATTGGAACACGCGCACAATACGTTTAATAATATACTTTATTAATTTACTTTTAGGGATTCACACAAAAGCTACTAATCCATTAGAAATAAAATTTTAGCAATATATTAATGACACAAAGGGGTACAAGGTAGTTATCTTAGTTCCTTGAAAAATATACTATACAATATATTTACATAGAGAAAGATAACATCATCAGAAAAATAAATAGTCGTTTTTTATATATATTCTGTACCTATTCCAAAATGTTTAAGTTTTTACGTGTACCTAAAATTATAGAACGTCCATGTTTACTTGTACGGAATCCGCAAACATTTATATTCTATTAATGTTTGTTACACGTTGATAGTATATGATACGATGAAGTGTTTTACTTCATCGTAAAATTAAGGCAAAACTATTTAAAGCGTACGATAAGGTATTGCAAAACTATTTAAAAAAATTCGTTTTGCTGTAAATATTATATCTATTTAAACACATATCGTTCTTATATATTATCAAATGTCAAATATAAGGCTATGTCATGTACGAATAAATGCATTGCTTCTTGTAAATATAAATCTCATGTATTACTAAGTCTACAACAGTCATAAATTTAAAAATATTCATCATAATAAATAAATGTAGACTTCACTGGTTTGAAAGCAGGAAAACTTTTATTAAGGAAATAATTTTTTTAATTTTTTAAATATTTTTGGAAACATTAAAATATTTTATTTACACTAACTACCGAGGACTTAATGACACTATAATATAAAAAAATATTGATATAAATGTAAAAAAATACTGAGCAATTTTGTAATAATTCACATTTTGGCTCAAAATAAAATTTGTCTTTTAATGACGATTTATAACCTTAATGTGGATGTTTAAACACAAAAGGTAGTTACTTTGATATTGAAACATGTTTAACTTCTATAATTACATATGTTACCACAAATTATTTTAAAATTTAAGTTTTTATTTGAATTTATTACTTTCAAGTTCACTCATTGTATTTTCAAAATTTTAAAGTTTCCATATGCTCCATGTTCTTTAATAATATTATTACAGATAAACTAATAAGAGACATAGAAGATTTATAAATCTTGAAAATATGTAAACAAAATAGGAAAGTCGCCAACAGCATATACTTATTCTTTGCAAATAAACCACAGTAACTTCGTATATTATAAATCTTATGTAAAAATATGTATATAATAAATTTTAAAAATAGACCCAAAAAGTAGTAAGTGGAAATTAAAGTAGTAATTTGCTTTTTCCTTTTTAATGTGGTAGTTATGTTATGAGCCTTGTTATGACCCTTGTAGTTATGTTAAACAATGTGTAAATCATAACTCCGTCACCGCACATTCTCTCTTTATTTATTCTGCTCGATGACATTCGGAGTTGTACTGGTTATAAGTTCAGATTTTTCATCAAGGAATATTTCAACAATTATCTACGTATATATTACGAATTTAGTAGTTCAACAAATAACAACGTTTGAACACCAATAGAGTTGTCCAAAAACAATATGTTTTACTAATGTGCAAATTATCAAACTGTCTACAACGAAATAAGGTAATAATATCTTTAATAAGTAACTAATCTTACTCAAGATGTTAACTGGTCGTGTCACTTATTATATGTGGAGGTTTAACACAGAAAAGTACCTTCAACATCGGTAATTGTAAAATTGTCGAAAGTAACGACACGATTGACTTGAAACATGATTTGAGAGGAAGAATGAAAATCGACTCATCTTTATTTGGTATATCGATTAGTATTCATATTCAAGATGCTTGGACTACGAAAGAAGTCTGGCATAATGTGGCACTATCTTTCAACTACATCAAGCTATCGTGGAGCCTAGATCTGTTTAGAGATACGATAAACCTTGCAGACATCAAAATATTCATAGATTCACAGAATAATGGCCACGACATATAAACTCCAAAATGTCGGATTTTTATAGAGGTAGAATGGTTGAGAAGAATATTGCTCTCGGGTCTACCGAAATCATAAAGGTCGATGATAATAGCAATCGAAAGCTTCGGTATAAAAATAAGTGCAAATTCGGTCATAGCTTAAATTTTACAGAATATCTAAACCATCGACGGTGACAGCAAGGCGTTTGAGATAGACATTTCAAAAGGAATGAACACAAAAAAAGTCCATTGAAAGGACTCCGGTACCCCGACTGTAACAAAATTTGTCATATGAAAACAGAAAATGAATTTTATGAAAACAATAGAACTCAAACAATGATAATTTAAGTCCCGACACTGCTTTCAGCGACTCCACCAATGCTACCCAGGCATGATACATAGCCCTAGTATCTCCATGCAAATGACAAAGCAGGACTAACTTTTCCATGCAGGCATGAGTAGCCACTGCAACTTAGCAGCAATGACAATGTTGCTTATCATGATAAAGGTGGCGAATGGCAAACTACGTTTGGGAAACGGTTCCGGTTGATTGAACCTTGATATCGGTAATGATAAAGATGAATAGAATAAAATCATACTTAAAAATATGTGGGCAAAAAATCAAATCATTTAAAACGACAATCAAGTAAAAGTTGACCATAAAAGTTGTTTTATAACAATAGAAGCAATAAATTTGTAGATATTGTTAGTATGATCAATTATACGTACATATTGAATACATATAGTAATGTTGTATACATATCAAATGCTGACAAAGGGATATTTTTCTTTGGCCCAGTGTCTGAGCCGCCTAAATTTAAATGACTTAGGAAAAATTGTAGAAAGTACTGACAATTATCCAAGAAATATAACAAATTTAAACGTGCAACCAAAACAGGACGAAAAACTGATGCGATTTCCTCGTAAATATAAATAAAAATAAAAAACCACAAAGGTACTGGATTTAGTGCACTTGGACATTTGTGGCCTGAAAGAAACCATGTCTCTTGGTTGAACGAGGTACTTATATTCACAGATAACCTTTTAAAAAAACTTTTTGCTTACTTTCTGCAAGGGAAATCGGAAGTGTTAGAAAATGCAAGGTATTCAGAAATCTAGTGGAAAATTAAATAAATCGCAGCATTAATATATCCGCACAGACTACGTGCTCGAAAACATAAAGAAAAAATTATCTGGGGTCACAAAAATATGGATTATACATCAAACGACTAACGCGTATACTCCAGAATAAGATGGAGTGGCGGAAAGAGTGAACCAAACACTGGTTGATAAGCCAAAATGCTTGTTGTGCAACGTCAATATCACTAAGTAGTATTAGGCTGATGAAGTGTATACGCTCGCCTATCTCATTAAAAGAACTCCATCACTAACACTTGAATATATATCTCCAGAAATGGTGTCGTCAAAAAAAAACCCAGACATCGGCCTTCTGAGAGTATTTGATGTGAAGTGAAGATTTATCTCCCAAAAAAAAAACTGAAATAATAGGACAACAAAACAAAAAAATGATCTTTATTGGATATTGCGAATATACGAAAGATACCATTTTATAATATCAAATGCATAAAAAATAATAAAAATAAAGAAGAGTAGAAGCACGGTGTTCCTGGAATTCACCGCAAGAAGAAACAATATTCCGGTAAATCTTTCAAAATCAGAGTATAACTCGAATATATCTTATGCTTTAATAGACTCTCGAAAAATATTACATTATACAAAAAACAGCTTAAGACTACGAGTCTGGCGAAGAGGATATGCCTCAAAACGGGTTGTCGTCAAGTCAAAGTTTGTATTCACCAAATATAAGAATGAGGAGTACGACACCTTTCGACATGACGTGAGACCAAAAAACAAACCGCCTATCAATTTTAACAAAATAGAATATATATTTTATTATAAATAGGACAGTTGTGCATAATAAAAAACGGTGGGTTTTACAAACGATTGAAACCTATAGACATAAGATATAAATTTCTAAGGAAAAAATTTCACGAAAACGCTAAAGACTTGAATGATTTACGCACAGACATTAATATGTCAGAACATTCATAAAAAGCGCATTTAAATTCACAAGAGAAAAGATTAGTATGTCAAACATAACTTAAACACAATTAATTATAGTTAAGAGGACGTTATACCCAATATTAATCATTCATGATTTTAAATGTTAGATACCAATTATTGATAAGTGTATATATATATATATATATATATATATATATATATATATATATATATGTGTCAACAATTAATAACGTTTTTATATGTGCAGTCGAAATCAAAACTATTGATTTAGGATTCAATGTAATTATTCATTTGAATTTGGGCATAATCAATTTTCTTTCATATGCAAATTAGACAAATGGACGATGACGAAAAAATTTTAGCTCAAATATATATTATTAATGGGCAGTGCTTACAACATTAAGGTACGTAAAACTTTGAGGTACTGATACTATCCGAGAAAATATTACAACTAGAACTTTCGAGTTTGAATTCAAATATTCAGTTTTAATGGGCAGTTCTCACACATGCAAAGTCGATGGTCTCCTGTTCATCAGGATGAAAACACCCGGATCCTAGCTACATCTTTACTACAACTAGAATCTTGAAATTTGAGCTCATATGATTAGTTTTATTGGAAAATTCTAACACTCACTACTTCATGGGCCTATTAATTACAAGATAATAACACCTAGCTTTAAGCACTATTAGAGTCAAAAACTTCAAATTTGGGTTCTCGCATTCAATTTTGCTGGATAGTTCTTAAACGTGCAAACTCGAGACTTTGATTGTAACCAAGACAATAATACCTGGAACTTAGCCAATATTACAGATATAGATTTCGAGTTAGAGCCCAAATTTTTGTTGTCAACAGTAACTTCTCACACCCGCAAATTCAAGGATATAATTATGGTCAGGATAACAACATCTAAATCTAAGCGACTATTACATTTAGAAGTTTCAAGTTCGGGCACTTATACTCAATTTTGTTAGACAGTTCTTTCAAGCACAAATTGGAGGATCTAATGGTGACTAAAATAATAACGTCTGGATCCCTTACGATAGTAAGAAATTTTGAGCTTAAGCTCAAATGTTGATGTCTCGATGTACCATTCTCACGCCCTCAAACCGAAGAACCTGACAATGATTTGGATCACACATATGTATTTATTTACTTCTTAAATTTGAATGTGCACGGTTGATACTTATAGTCGACTTATTGCCACAAGAGCAAACTCTTAGCAAATCAGAATGTCAATCCAGCTCCACTACAAGATACGCCGGAACATCAAAATCGCAAGCCTGTGATTAACCCAATATATTACCGCGATGACAACGGTGATGATATTACAAGATCTTAGTCTCTATTTAAGCAAAAAATTTCAAATTTAAATTCAAGTGTTGCTAGGTTCTATAATATGATAAAAATACCTAGAGATACTCATACTTATAATATTTTAAAAATATTGTGTGTTGCGTTGCGTGGTGCTTGTTCTGTTTCGAAGTATCGTAATTTTTTAAATTTTTTGGAGATAGAAATAACGTCAATTAAATTTTTGTTTTGTGGAGAAAACACCATGATTAGAATATACAATAGTTGTTGAAATAGCAGTAAAGTTGAAATAGCAGTAATGTCAATTACAATTTCGTCCATTGAGAAAAGAATAACTGAATGACACCAGCCGAGCGGAGCCGGTTATGTACAAAAATCAACTCGTGGCTCCTTGCGTGGCAAATATTTTGACAAGAAACTCATCAAGAGGTCTTGATAATTGGTGTAACCATTACAGAAAATTACTAAGATACTGTCGCCCAAACAGGTCTGGCTCCCTAAGAAAATCCACAATAATAATTCGTGCTTACCATTGTTTAAATAACTTTAAATTTCGCACCTATTTGTGAAAATATTATTAAACAAAATTGCAAACCCACCAATACCATGGTGCACCGCCATTTTGGCAATAATCTTCTATTTGTCAACGACCGAATAATGCGATACTTTTTTAATAACTTCAACGATGAACTTTTTAAAAATTTCCGTGAAAACAGTCAAGATATTTATATTTCTTAAGTCTAACGTTGCTATTTAAATTTCAAAATACTGTTGCTAAGTAAGTTTCATTATTTTAATTGTTTTTCTTTGTTAACTATATTTTTACTGTAACGTGGAAATGTTTTAATAAAGTCCACTTGTCGTATCATAAGAAAACCCTTCTAAGAAAACCCCCGAACACTTCTGTATAGGGAATATCTATAGTATACATATGTATGCTTTCTCATATCAATGTCAATATCGAGCCAGAGTTGTTGTTGTTTTTTATATTTGTTTTTTAAGGCCAGAAAACCTAGAAAATTTAGATCCTTGTACCGTACCCAAGGAAATAAATATACCGTTCTAATGAAAAATTGTCTTTATCAATTGAAACTAATTCTAGAACATTAACTGTAAAAACACCTTTCCAAGAACGAATTGGGACTCAAAATTTTATAATTGTTAATTCTAAACAAAGGTGCAAATCTTTATTTCACGTCGGCCAATAGAATACCAACAGTTATTTTTATTGCTTTTAAAAGGCTAAAAAGATTCAAGTAAATAAAAAGTGGAAGAAGCTGATGATTACTAATAATAATACAAAAGAGGCTAAAAATCCAGTAAAAAGAAACTATTCAAAGCAAAGGCCACCAGTGAGAATATTAAAAAGAAAACAATGAGTGTGGTGTGGTACCATCGCGAAAATTATACAGAACACAGAATGCCAAGCTAGTAATCGTAAATAATTTAAGAAGACGGAGAGTTCGTTTGTCCAAACTGCAAATAAGACTTTAGACGGACAATAATCCGCAGATATTTGTGATAGAAAATAAGTGTCGGTTTTCACTTAGTTTTTTTTATAGAATGATGCTTGTATTAATGCAAAGCCAATTTAAATTTTTTGGTACCAAAGTTTGTTTAAATGTTTTTCTAATGTTTCGAATGAGATTCACGACTAATTGTGATTAAAATGAATGATTAATTCAAATTAATTTATTAGTTTAATCGTTACTTTTCAATATTAGTTAGCATAAAATGAAAAAGTAAGTTTCATTGTATGCGATTTTCTATTTTATGGCAATTTTCGGTTTTAAAAAAATGTTAAATTGTCCATAACCTAATTTTGATTAAGTATTTGGCTAATAATATGAATTTAATTGAAATTAAAACTTCTACATATAATGGATAAAATTATAAACTTTAATTTTAATTAATACGCATAGTTGTGTGATCGGCCTCATTAGGAAACAAGATTCTTTATAAGGCCCACAACTGAGATTTTTAAAATGGGTATTTTTAACAAAAAAATTAAATATGGGGATTTTTTCTAATATTAAAACTATAATTAAACAATGTCTTTAATATTAGTGGTAGTTTTAATAAATTGCGTAATTTCCTAATTTTATAAATATTTTGCAAAAATCCATTAGTTGACTGTACCTTATTTAAAAAAATGTTCAATGTGCAAACACGACTCCCTTACGATTTTCTTATACGTATAGATAGACATATATATTTTTATTAACAACGCCAATCCGTGGCGTTTTATTACATGTGCGATTGTAAATAAATAAGTAAATAATACAAATATGTAAAGAAGTATTTTTAATTAAACACGTTATATATAATATCTGAAATGTCGACTTAAAATGAATACAGGTCTATATAAACTTAAAATAGGGTCCACCGTTTAAGCGTGACAAATATGTAAAAAAATCATCTATAAGGAACTGTCGATTTAAGAGGGAGAATTAAAATATTTAGTCCACAGTAATTTTGCCTCCGCCTCCATAATATTTGTAGCGTATGGTGTAAGATATAAACTATATTCCGGCTATTTATCCAGATCCCTCATCTCAATCATTCATGTGGTTTGAAATACTCAACATTAATTCAATAATAATTTAACTGCGTAATTAAAGAAGTTAATAAAACTAAATGAAATTTTCATAAATATACATGTTCAAAAAAATTACATAATTTGTTCCAAAATTTGACCGTCTTGTTCAAAGCAAATTCTGCATCGTGAAAAATGCTATTGTGAAAATTTTATTGCTATCCTATTGTCTTTAGTTTTTTTGTTTGTTTTCCATTGGTTTCTTCTCAATTCTCCAAACTGAAACTTTCTTGAGTATATTATTTCTTTGTTGTAACCCCTCATTGAAAGTCAACTGGGTTTAATCTTGTAGTAACCTCTCGTTTAAAAGTCAAGTAGATTTAACTCCGAAAACCCCAGAGAATTAGCTATAGGTCCGCCAAATCTTTCGTTTACCCGTGAATAGTTTCTAACAAAACTTAGAAATCTCTACTATTAGAAAATTGAAGAATCATTAAAGGAAATAAATTATAGAGCAAGCATAGCGTAATAATGAAATACAAGAATAAGCAGACGTATGGATATTTACTTCGCTTGTTTACTCGTCTGCTTGCTATGACTTTTCTGTTGACCGGCATAAGTATAAATTATCTGAAAAAAAACTTAAAATTACGCCGTATTAATTAATTAGTTGTTACTCTTAATAATGAATACGACCCAAATTTGATTGCATTGCAACCCCCGCCCCCAATTTTTATTTCTTTAATTACTTGTAAATTATAATTATTCACTTACTAAAATATGAGTCCATTTTTAGGGCTATTCCGTTAAAATTGTGATATTAAATTTCTTAGTCAAAAGCTGATGAAATAAAAATCTTTTTAAAATACCAGAATTTATTTTAAAAAGATTTTTATAACCATCATTTCATTTTTTTAAGTAACGTCAAAAATTAATTTCAAAATCTGTCGTTTAGAATATTTTGTATTTCGGTCAATTTATTGAAGCCATGTTAATATTTTGTAAGTAAATATTTTTATTCCAAATATATCGCTGAGTCAACTAGTCGATAGATAATAAAATTTTCTTTTATCATTATAATTCATACCACAGAGAGACAATTACTCTTCAATCTATGAGTTTAACTATAAAAATACAAAAGAAAAGATCATAACACATGAACTATTAAAAATTGCTAAATACACCTGAGAGTGCTTCGGATAGGCCATAATATTCTTTACCTTTGTGCTCCGCTTGACACTATTTTTGAGACACTTTTTATGCACACTTGTCCCTGTGTTAAGAGTCCAATTAAAAATTATGAATAGACGACCTCCTAGTCAATTATTCTAAAGCAAGAACAACTTCTAAACTATACACAAAAGAACAACTTCTAAACTATACACAAAGATGTATAGTTTAGCAGTTGTTCTTTATTTTGAAAATTCTAAATTTTTCATACCTTCACTTACAAATTGACTGATCCTCCATCTAGGCTATGCAATAAATTAAATTTGGTGAAAATATAGCCTATAACATTTATTGTAAAATAACCTCGTATTTTACATCAAAAGTAAGAAAAAGTTCTGAAATTTAAAGAATTGTTTGTAGAATGTGAAATAATAAAAATATTTAATTTTCCAACCTTATTGTTTAATATAAAATATAATAAAGATGCCATGCAAGTTAATTTAAAAACTACTGTGATATATAGTTCATAAAGTGGAAAATTTTAAATAAAGTCTATACGGACACATTTCCAAATTTACATTTTTGCTACATCAAAAAATTAAAAACATTATTTTCAATACCTTTTTCTCTTTCGCCCTTTATGCCGATCGTGTAAAACAAAATGATACACATTTTATATTGGAGAAATGAAATGAGAAGTATCTATTTAGCGTCTACAAGTTTTGTTGTGTCAACTTTAGTTACAGTTTTTATATCTATTAAAACAACGGCAGATAAACACAATAAACCTATTTTGATATAACCCATAGAAAAAACAATAATTATGATTAACAAAAACGAGATTTAAGGTAAAAATAAAAATTGTTATAAACAAAAATGTATACCACGTCTTTATTTATAATAATTGTGGCTTATTTCCTTAGAGAGAGAAACACTTATTTTAAGACACAATTCTTTTAATTTTTCTGTCGTTCATTTGTGTAGATCAATTGTAACTTCTGCTCTTACTACTTTAAATGTTTTTCATAGTTTGTTGTTTTACGATTTACATGTTCTTAAGTTCGGTTTGGTTACTAAATTTGTTTATTGTTTCTGATTTGGATTGGAGTATCAGAAAGAAAAACTTGACTTGTTTGTGGATTATTGCAAATTATAAAAAATTGTTTTACGTACCATGACTTAAAATCAAGCGGATTAGTCTTCCGCTTGAGTATGGCATAAGGCATTTCTAATACCGTGTTGTCCGGGGCAGTCGTCGGGAACTGCTATACTCTGTAGTGTCTACACCAACCAACTAGAAGAAGATAGGGAACGAATTCTTTACTATCGTATGATTTTGAGAATACAGTTATTATGTTTGGAAGGCAAAATGGCGGAGACATTTAGAAGCATTCAATAGCTCCAATATTGGCGAAGAAGGAGATCAAAAAATTACTTAAACTGAAAATGTTCCCATACTAATTGTCCGTTTATTTGAAAGACATATTAGCACACCATATTATATATATGTATAACGAAGGGCATATATGATGTTCAATGGATGCAGAATTTTCCTTTTTTTACCAGATGTTGCAAATAGGATATAATTTTGTCGAGAAATGTTTAGTAAAGGTATGGAAGACTCGAACTTTTTGAGAACGCAATGTGGAGAGCTGAATAAAAATTTACAAGTTTCAGAATATTTAACATACATAATACACAATATCGGTGCATTATAAAACCTACTGTAGACTAGAATCTAGTTTCCAACATCAGTGCGGACTGAATTTGTGGATATAAAGTGGTTTATTGATACATATCGAACTGTTCTAAAGTTTAAACGAGAACGATATCCACTGTTTCTGCGAAGAAAATTGACAGAAATCCTAAAAGATGTTTTCTTAGATGCCCGAAAAATGTGACATGGAGCGTGCGATAACACATAAACCATGTTTTTTCATATTTATGGATTGGTCACAGTGGTAGCATCAGTTGGCCAGCGCGCTCCCCGGATTCAATTCCGATTTATTTTTTTGAATTTGAGTTGTTTTAAAAATATAATCCACTCCAGTAAAAATGAACTTGTCATTTGTGACTGACGAATGAAAATCCGAACTACAATTGAATATATCAGGCAAAACCAGCAATCTTTTATTTGTTTGTGGAGTAATTTTCTACGGCAATGTAGACTTAATTTCAGTTCAAGGTCGTCGTTTAGAACATTTCAAGCAAATAAATTATTTTATTTTGTGAAATAATAACATTTGAATAATCAATTTTGGTGATCAACATAGAGTACTGAGTATTGTTACCATAAATGACTGAAAACAATTGCCAAAATTTTTTTTAAATTTTTTGTGATCTCGCAAAATATGTAAATTTTCAGAATATTTCCATTCAGTTTTCTTTTAATATCTCAGTTTTTAAACCATCACACTAGTTCATTTTAAATTAATTTGCGTATCATCTTCATTAAACTTTTCTTACACAATTCGGCTTCGGAAGTCAAATATATTTTCCAAAGGCACATTTTTTCTATATGTAATTTTTCCTTAAATTTGATGAAATAAGAAGGTTTTTATAGTTACACTAATAAGCTATATTACTACCTAATACCATGGCCCTCTGTTGCATATAATTGATGAGGGATCGGTAAACGTGAGTGAAGGTTTCAAATGTCTATATGTTTTGGAAATAAAGAATACTTCTAAACTTTTCACTTTTGTATAACCATGTTATGTTTAAAATCGATTACTTAGGTCCTCCCATAACCATCAGTTGGACTACTGACCCAGGGACAAAATTATACTCAATCAAAATCCGAAATATATCATTATATGTATACCACTAAGCAGAGATAGTAGTTACATTGGCGGTAAAAATTGAAAACAGACATTTAAGAGAAGAAGATATTTCCCAAAAGATATATAAATGTTTTTATGTTGAATTGAGAAGTATTTTTTGAAAACACTGAATTTTTCTCACATCATTTCAGTAATAAAAACTTGCCAATAATTTTAAAATTAGAATAATTTTAGAAATACGATTCTTATTCAAATAAAATATTTTCTATACTGTGGCCGTTTAAAAACCATTCATTTATACGCAACGAACCTCATGAAAAAAGTTCTTCATAAATTAGTTTTCTCGTCTCAATACTGAAAAAAACTTACCCTCCTAGACATTTTCCTCAGTCCTGCGGGAAATCATGTTGTTTCACTAAAGAGATTAAAACATGTATTTAATCGAGTTGTAAGTAAATTAAGTTCATTTATTTCGTTAATAAAACTTTAATATAAATGAAAATATCTTCAATTTCTAAAATTATATCCAGTTCAATTATTTAGGGCAATGTAATTATGTGTATTTCAGTTGATTAAAGCACAATTTATTAACCATATTCTATAATGAATTATAATTTATTAAAAAAAAAGGGAAAAAAAATAGAATATAATTGCTGAGCTTGGCATGAGTTGAGAAGACATAACAATGAAAGATGGAATACAATTGGAAGAGCAAATGGTTTTACATTCCAGATATTTGCATCCAATTTCTTTTTAAACGAATAATAATGTATAAAAAACTTTAGTAAAGCAAGAAACGAGTAAGAAATGTTTGAAAAGAAAACAATTTTTAAATAGTAAGACAAACTAACTCACAAAGATAAAATAAAGTTATCTTTGTGATTTAATTTCGTTTTGGTAACAATCTACTATTTCGTAATTTGTTTCGTATTGTTTAAATGTGGATCTAATTATTTCTGTCATTTCATAATATAAATTTCAACTCCATAATATTATACCGATATATGAATTATTATATATTTATTAATAAATGTCAATAATATATATTTAACATAACATTGTATCCATATGCAATTTATTTCTCAAGCAGCAACATGGACATCCGAACGCGTGTGTGTGTATGTTAAGTATTAGTTAAGAGAGCCCGTTAATTCTTGCAACTAGAGTGGTCACTATAACTCGAGGTACTTTAAATTGATTTTGATTACTGTTATTGCTCAAATTATGATAAGGATACGCAGTCGATTTTCTTGCGGCGCATCCCATATACTTATTTTTACGAGTTAATCATTTCACGAAACTCTATAATGTCCATGTTTCTGACTTCTTAGATCACTATTCATGTAGTTGCATTTTTTAAATTATTTCCCATTCGATTAACAAAAGTGACATGAGTTCTAGTTGTAAATATTCTAGTAAACTCTGAATTATCAATAATTTTTGTAATAAACAATATAAGTAAACAAAAAAAAATATTAAAAAACACCAACACCGCCAGTTTGAATGAGTCGAAGATGTCGCAAAAGAAAAATATTTAAAGAAAATATAGTAATATTAATGATATAAATTGTAATATTGTATAGTATTTATTTTAATCGATTTCAAGTAAATTACAAGACAATATAGATGAATAAATAAATATTTATGAAATCCATTTCAAGTTTTGCTGCGTTAGGTACATACGTAATCGGAACGAGGATTAAAGTATTTACGGCATTACATTTCGAGTCTTAGACTACAATCCAAAGATATCAAAGCCTAAGCCAATAAGCTGACACTACTCATATGTTACTAAACTGACGTAATACGTATATTACGTCAATCATATATCGAGTCGCTAACAGTGTCGGTCTAGTTAGCCTGTCGACGAAACCGAGGAGAGGAGCGATCATGTTTCCTAAGGAGGTATCCCCTAAATAGTAAGGCAGATAGCCCCTAAATAATAATTTGATAGGCGTAATTATTTAAATTACCAGGTAACATTTTAACTGAACGATGTGTTTGTTATTAAAAGTTGATTAATAGAGTTTAGATATCACCTTGTTGTTTGTTTGCATAGTGGCCGTAGTAATAGTTACAAACAATCAAGCATTCTTTATTTAAAAGAGGCTGCATTGTTCCATTCACTATTTCATGGAAAATTAAAAAAAACGAAACACAAGGAAATATCTGTGTCTGTCTGATTTTTTTGTCTCTTACAAGCGTTTATCTTGGAGACCATCTGACATAAATTTGGAATTTGTCAGGGTTGAAAGAACAATTTTAATATGTGAAAGAGGATCAAAGGAAAAGCTTGTAAAATCATTAAATAATCCTAAGTCATTAATTAAAAGGCTTTGATATCAATTCAAAACTTATTAAAATACAAGTTCAAAGATATGTCATTTTGTATTTTTTTAAAAATCTATCTAATTTTTTTAAAAGTCGACGAAACCGAGGAGAGGAGCTATCATATTTCCTAAGGAGGTATCCCTTAAATAGTATGGCAGAAATTTGATAGGTGTAATTATTTAAATTACCAGGTAACATTTTAACAGAACGATGTATTTGTTATTAAAAGTTGATTAATAGAATTTAGATAACACCTTGCTGTTTGTTTGCATAGTGGCCGTAGTAATAGTTACAAACAATCAAGCATTCGTTTTTTTTTTAAATCTATGTTATAGACCTCTGAAGAATTTATGGCAGAAAAGTTTTAGAATACCTGCAATAGTTTTTGTGTCATAAACAAATTAAATGTTTTAATGTAATTACACAAAATATCAAGAAGCAAAAGAAAAATGTTTGACATAAATTCTGTATATAAAAATATATAAGAAATAGAGTTGCGAGCAATATTCGTCAGATGTTCGATATTCGGTCACATTTTTAATATTCCACCGCATATCTACGATTTATTTAAAAATTATTTGATTTGTTCTGAAATTAAATATATTATAATCTTATTCAAATATATAATAGAATAGGCAGAGGTATTCAAACTCGATTATAGCAGTTACTTACCATTTGTATAGTAAGGTGAATATTCAGTATTCGGTTGAATGCCGATTGTACTATTCGTGACAACTAAAATAAAAATACTGGAGTCGATCTTTTACCATATCTTCATTATTTACTAAATTATTAAATGTGAACATACCACGATTTATTTGAATATTGTATACTCAAAAGTTGCATGTATATTATATATGACCAGTTTGAACTCCACGTATTCTTCCACGCTTGGATACCTTTACACTAGGTAGGGAATCCTAATGATGCCGATTGTACTTACACTTGGCTTGTTTTTTTTTCAAGGATTTTTCTATTACTACAAAATAAATAATTTAATGTGAAAATGATTTGGCGATCATTCCATACTTGATTGGCATATTATTAATTTATATAACTTTGATTAAATAAAATTGAATTCACTTTTCATTTCTTAAAAAGCACATTCAGACAAGATGCAGCAAACGGGACGCCAATTGCAAATTTAATTTTAAGATACAGCCGTCAAACCTAGACTAAAAGTTATTACTCGTAATTCGGAACTTCTTTAAATCGATTAAAATGTATGTTTTAAACTTTTAACGCATCAAATAGATATCAGCGTTTTAAATTACATGGTATTTTAAATAGTATAAGAGTTTAAATAAAAACTAAAATGTTGTTGAAAATAATGCATGTAATTTCACCTGTGCTGATTTTCTTAATATTCATTATAAACCTCTAGAAAAATGTATGAAAGGACAGTGAAAAAGCCTTTAACAAAGGAACTAAAAAAAACGTAACCACGTTAAAACACGAATTCAAAACTCGACTAAATAATCTGCATCTTTTATTAGAAAGTATCATCTTTATTGTACAAGCATGTACAATCGTTAGCAGTCTTAACAGGTAACATGGACGTGATGGTCGATTTTTATGACAATTGATGATTGTATATTACTGCCGTTCGATTACCTGCACTAATTTTAAAAACCTGTTAAGCACGAGAAGAACTTGCAATATGAGCTTTCTGTACACAGAGATCCCCCAACATTTAGGGTATTTCTATTAAACTATTTAAAAATAATAGTTTTTACAATGACAATTTTGCAATGAAAAACAAAATTTGTAACTATATTAGGTATTAAATCATGGTGTATATTTCAAAAATTACAAAATCTAGGACAATAGTTATAGTTTTCTTGCCACCTTTATATAGACGTCTACAAACTCTATTTTTCAAAATTTATGTTGAATAGTTTAAAAGGAAAGAGGTCAATATGTATTTTTTTAATATTTTTCAGTATATTTCCGAAAATATAGTACCTGAAATATATATGGAGCTATACATTTTTTTAGTGTACTTAATGTGTGCACCCTAAAATTTTTGGAATATTTAAATATTTTTGGATTGTGTTGAGACATTTGCGGGTTAATATTTGTTACAGTGCCTAATCTCAATATTCTACGCGAAGTAGTTTCTGAGTAAAACGAACTATCTAAGGGATATGTGAGTGATCTTACAAGAGTTCTCTTTTTCTTTTGTTATACGGACACTAAAAATGCGCCGAAATAAATAAAATTGTATATTAAAATAAATACACATCGCGCAATAAATTTATGTATGGACTCAAACTCATAGTTCAAGTTTGTAATTTGACGTTTCAATCTTTTGAAGACATTGGCATTATCATGTAAATGATTTTGATTTCCTGAAAATTTCTATTAATTTAAAATTATTCGTCTGTGTTAACAGTAAATTGCAGTTGTCCGTTCTTGCAGTATTTCCTCAATTCTACATTTTGAGACTAATATTGAAGGATGTCTATTTCTTGCTAGCTTTAACTACATAATTCTAATTTTTTTGTACCGTCATAGATTGCTAGAATTACATTCATCTTAATTCATTCTATTATTTCCATTATTCTCAAGAATTGTTTATAATGTTATTTCTTATATAAACGTTGATCCCCTTTCAGTGTTGTTCTAAATTCAATACATACATAAGTCTTGAAAGCGATATAAACTAATTATTCAAAAATATTACGGTCTATACATAGGCCTTATTATTATATAAACTGTTCATATACTGTAAATTATAACATTGATGTCAGATTGATGAAAGTAAAAATAACGTCATTATCACATGAAATAATGTATTGTAAATATTCTCATTAAATTATTAAAATTTCTGCCATGTACTTCATTACCAATAAAGTAATGATATGAACTTCATTATTATAATAAACAAAATCCATAATGAGACAAATATTTACCCTTTAAATCCACATGTTGATTAAAATATATTTATATTAAAAACGCTGTCATTACACGTTTATTGAATTCAATATGATTTTATTAAATCTTCAAGGTTTATATACATTTGACTAAAATTGAAGAATATGTACAAATATATTAGACGAATGTAAAAATTATTCCACTTTCCTCTTACTTATAAATATCCATATTCCTGTGAGTGACACATCTATATATTAGCCACTTTTAAGCTTGGCAATAAACATTATGTTATCTAGATACTTATAAATAAGATTGATCTAGTTCTTTTCTTTCTTTCTAATTCTGCCGTCTCTGATATAGATGCCCGTAATAAGGCACATCATCCACAAATTTAATCTTTAAAACAATAAGAAAACGTCTAAGTTACTTTTATAATTTTCAATTTCATAAATCAAGTATCGACGAGATTTTCATGTATGTAAGAGAAGTTTAATATATCAGCGTACCTATAATGTATTTTACTTTTAATGCATGGAGATATACAATAAACGATTATAATCAAATATCACGTTAGTTAATAAAAAAGAGTATAATTATCTAGCTTAGACATATTTAGAGCCGTTTTTGCGTACCAAGTACATCGGGTATGTAATCGATTGAATTATAAAATATCTTTTTTATTTTCTTAAAAAGACTATTATTACCGTGCTTGAAAATTGGATGTAATGAAAATCGTCGTATAATTTATAATCATTTGCTTAGAAAAATTGAGTTGAATATAAGATATCCATTAATCCACGATGAGAGAAATTACTAAGAATTATTTACGATTGAATGAAACTACGTGACTTAGTATTATTTCTACTCTCTTTAAGTTCTTTACCACGACGTTTTGTTGTATTACATCATATTCAGCTGGGCTGTTAGCAAAGATTCAACATTCTTGTTAACAGCTCACCTGAAGATATTGTAATACAATGAAACCTAGGTCGCGGTAAACAGCTTAAAGAAAGTAGAAATAATACTACATCACGTGGTTTCATTTAATCGTGAATAACGGATTTCTACAAAATTAACGCCAAATATATTCAATAAGAATTATTTAAAATTAAAACACCAAATATTTCTTATTATCTACATTTACCAACAAAGTACCTCCTGATATGAAACAAATCCAGAATAACAATAATAGTTTAGAAGAATTACAAGAATACTTTTTAATCACCTTGCGAGAAGTCTTCAATCGTGTTGATTAATTTCTTGGATCAAAGCAAAATTTCAAGTACCGAAATAATTGCTAAGAATATTCAATACCGTAACTACACAAACGAACGAACCTACTGGTTTGTAGCGTAGCCCCGTTAACATCTAACTGTAAATATTGGGATTATTTAGTGCACAAAGGAGTGCCCTAGTGTAACTTGCATGAGTCGCATTTATGTTTAATTAAACTTCTTATCTTCCAAGTTACCTAAAACAATAACACATTCAATAAGCTTGCTTTTCTGTTGAGTTTAAAATGATTGAACAAATACATCAGATCGCCACAAAAATTACTTACCTTAGATGTCAAGCATTAAAGGAAAATTGCTAACCTAGGAATACGTGCCATTAATACAGAGCGCTGGTACAAATGAGACCAACGCCAAAATAATCAGACAAATCTACTCTACGAGAACGCACACTAAAATTGCCATTTCTTGTCGTTAAAGCCCCGCCCAATACTTCACAAAGTATCTGAGTTACGACAAACTTACTCGCAAACTTTTCAACAATGGAAAATTATGCTCGGAAAATGTATTAAATTTATCGAAACCATTTTCCTTGCTGTTTATATAACTTCACAAATAGTAGAGGGTAGTTGTGGATGATAAAACGGTATAAATACTCTTAGATACAACTTTCCATTTGGTAACAAAATAACAATTAATATATCAATTAAAATATTTTTAGCTATGCAAATTATACACGCATAATTTTAGAGAAATACGTGTAAGTAAAAATGAATTGTAATCCATTAACAAATCATAGAGATGTTTTTAAAATAATTAAAGTGCTGCCCATGAAAATTGCAAGTCATAGACGCTTCGATACTCAAATAAAGATATACAAACATTTCTATTCCATTATTTGGGAGTTTATAATATTTGTCTGAAATATTGTAGGAGAAAATAACTTTCCTTTCACAACCACGATTTTTTATTTATTTTATTTATTTACGAACAATTACAGAAACATTACAGTTTTAATACATTTGTGTTTTTATAGTGGTAACTGGATAATTAAATAAATTCAGTAACATTACAGAATATAATGTGACACACTTCATCATGTTTACCCTCACTCGTCACAAATACGTCAACTCACACGGAAGGGTGTCTCGCCAATAGTGTATTCATACTCAAGGTATGAATACACTATTGGCGCTCGACATCGAGAGCATTGGCTTGAATTGAGCCGCAGACGGCTCGTAAACCTCCACTCGAGAACAACATCCATAACCTGTAGCAACTTGAATTCTAATATACTTTTATTAGTTAAGAAAATCTTCACGTCATCCGTAAATAAAAAGCTATATGCAGTTTTAATGACATTAATGATATTACTTACCAGAATGATGAAAAGTAATACCCAAAATGGTAAATAGTCGAACTTTAACTGATCCGTGATCCCTTGAAATAAGAATCAGGTATAAAATTACCTTCCTAAAATGACCTTCTGTCCGCAAGATGTGAGGAGAAGAAACTTAAGGGATGAAGAGGGAAACCGGCTTCACTAAAGCGGTTTAATAGGATGACATTATTCACGCGATTGAAAGTTTTCTGATATTCAAAATACGCAAGATCGACTTGAAAATAGATATCGACCTGATGGAAGACATAGTCGACGAAATACGTGAGATTTGTAACTATAGGAATTCAAATATGAAATCATTGCTCCTTGAAAATCTGATTTCCATAGCTCAAATAGATGCTACGATGTAACACGAAACCGAATAATTTATCCGGCGCAGATAGGATCGTAATCGAATGAAAATTAGTTACTTCAGAACCGTAACCACCTTGCGGTACGGACGTCATCACAGTAATATTTTATTGGTAGGATTAATACCTGTTTTACCGTACCAAATATTCATTTTAAAGATTAAATGAAAACATAAATGTATGCTTCGAATACATAACCGGGTAAACCATCAGGTTCTATCGATCTTTTCAACATGGAGAAAGTATATGAATAGGTTTAAACTTAAAATCTACTCAAAATAATGCTAAAAGATAAGAGCTTAACACTCATAAAGAATCTGTGTCAAACGGAAACTATTATTGTGGGAATGTGAGAAAAAATATTTCTATATTTGGGAAGAAGAAATGTTCATATTCTACCATCCCCATGACTACTATACTATTTACATACTTGTATATGTGTATATCTCCGTATACATATATTTATGTTTTAACACAGAAGAAATTACGTAAAATGGAAGCAAATATATTACAATGAGAACTTTATCTTCTGTTTTATAAACCAAACTGATTTAAATATCCCTCAAGGAATATTAATTATCATTGTAATATAAACACTAAACTCCTTGGTATAGTATTTATTAACACAAATATTAACTAAAGTATATGTTCAAATATAAACATGAGTAAAAAATGGTAACATGGCATTTAATCGTTCTTGGGTATAATTAGTAATTAAGATATGGGACAAGTTTTTATATGACCCAGTTAGTTGCTAACAGAACGATCGTCAATATTATACTAAAAAGATACCTAATTTTTCACATGCTTTAAAGGAATTATTTCGAATTGTTAACCTCAAAACTGCGTTAAAAATATCGGATGTAATAATTTATGTCTTTAACCACTGGAACCTGAAAGAGACGATTATAAATATATTCTCAATTTAAGAAAAAAATATTATAAACAAATGGACTTTATCCCTTTTACCGGACACATAAATAATTTATTGTAATCATTAGGATTCCTCATTGAGCACCGTTCATTAATTAACACCTGCGTACTTGTTAATAAAATATGCATCGAAAGAAATTTGTGATCCGACAAGCTTTGCGCAAACCAAATTTTTTGAACTTAAGCCATAAATTGTGAATTTATGACTCAAGTTCAAAATTTATTTTTTATTTCGCCAATCTTTAAAGGTACAACAGCATACAGCAAGGTCTCCCATATCCCTCGTCCGTCTGAAAGAGCGGTAACACAAAAATAACGTCTACTTTTTTAACTATTCAATTCCCAGTGTCACTTGTAGGTAAAAGAAATTTAATAATTTTTTTACCACATGGTGATTTTATTTTTAAATTCTACCACTATTGTAGCAAAGCCAGCTAGTAACACTATTATTATTATTTCTGGCAACATTAGCCACACGTCATAAGATTTCCTCCCGATGATAGTGATATGACGGGTGACGATAATGGAGATTCATATTCTTTATCTTCCGAGTTTCATGCTTCGATCTCGATAGAACTACATGATATACCTACCACCTCTAGAGAAAATAGAGAAAATGACTTTGAAGAACAAATAGAAAAAATTTACGTATCTGCACCGAAGAAAAAAGGCAATAACGTAAAACTATGGTAGAGTACTACCAGCAATGCATTACTTGCGATAAGAGAGACCGTAATGAAAAAGTTTTTTCTAACTCTCAGAAGGAAATGTCTGCCGTCAAATGTGTGGAATTGCTCAGTGAGACATAGGAAAATTCACATCACACATGATCAATTTGTACGCTTTGCAGAGAAATCAAACTCTTAATGTAACTTGTGATGAAATTAGGGTGTATATTGCTATATTGCTTCTTAAAAGATATTTTGACACTCAAGTACATGAGAATGTTCTGAGAAATAAGAAATGACACACATAATAACCTAATAGCATCTAGCATAAGGCGAAACAGATTTTTATAAATTAAGCAGTATCTCCATCTTTCCGACAGTACATTCTTGCCGCTTAATGAAAAAATTTGCTAAGGTTCGAGAATATTTCACACAACTGAATATAAATGGGGACACGTACTGTTTGGGAAAACAGTCTGCAGAACTGCAATTTGTCAAACTCAAAGGACAGGAAAAAAGAGCCAAGAGGTAAGCTATCTTATAAAGCTTCTGAAGAAATTATTGCAACTAAGTGGCATGATAATAGTATTTTTACCATTACATCTAACTGCCATGGATAGGATCTTATCACATAAGTGGATCGAATTGGATTTATCAGTAACAAAACATTCAAGTAGATTGCCTAGCATTATCAAGATGTATAAAAAATACATGGACGGGGTGGACCGTTTTCATGAAAATGTTGACTCTATGAGGGTAGCTTTTTGCGGCAAAAATCGATGGTTCCCTCTGTTTGCTTTTGTCTTGGAAGTAGCTTATCAAAATGCATGGCTGATCAAAAGACAGTCAGAAAACCACTGGACCTACTACAATTTTTGGCGAAATGCAGCAACCATCTACCTGCAAAAATATGGCTAGCCTCCGAATCGCAATTCAGATTGTGGCATACCTCTGCAGATTAGCGTACCTACCGAGGTGAGGAGTACATGTAACGCTGTCGATTACTCGCAAACTAACTGGTCTCAACGAAGATGTGGATATTGTCTCCAATTACTTAATTCAGGAAAAATAATATCAACGCACCAGATAAATGTGTGCCAAGTGCAATATCGGTTTGCATCTAAAGTGTTGGTATGGCTTTCACAGTAAATAAATGTTCTACTTTTTTTATTATAAATAAATATTATTATAAAAACTGACGTATTATTCCTTCAATAAGAATTCAAAAATGCATCTAATTCAAAATCTTAACTACACAATGCCTAGTGTCACCTGTAGGTGACACACCTATAAAGATAGTTTAATTACTTTTTATATATTTTTTTGCTTTAACCAAATGCATATAAGCTATTTTATTTAAATATGAAAGAAAAATCTTTATTAACTTGGACATGGGATTTGAAGAGTTAAATCTATAAATTGAACAGACGCCGGCTTATTTTTTATACCAGTCTCAGCTGCATATCTATAAACTAAAGGATTCTTCATTATGCCTAGAGTGAAGAATTTAATAATTTTTTAATTAATAAAATATATGTATTTAGATTTAATAATTTCTTCGATCAATGATTCAGTAAGTATTCTGTTAAACTGAATGCCTTATCTGGCAATCAGTTAGATCCATATGAAAAATTCATTTTGCAGTATTCAATATAAAATTTCTAATAGAAACACATATGTATATTTATAATATATTCTTTCGGTTCGTCCCGTTCAACTCTCTGTAACGGAAATTATTCTTGGGGTCTGTTGGATGTAGAAAAATAAAATTTTATGTAGCTTCATGAAAGGGTAGCCCAATTAGAGACGCAGAAACATTTATTACAAAATTTATGTCAATGCTATCATCTATTTATTTCATCTTCTTTGCAACATTTATAAATAACACAACTTATGTTTATTTCGTTGCTACAAGAACAACCTCTTTTAGTCAATCACAACGAAGAAATGAAATCAGTTAATGAGAGGTGGACTGTAAAAGTTGAGTTATTATAATTATGATTATTTTTTTCTATATATAATATTAAAAAGGTATACAAATAATAATTACTAATTACGGAATGCCTAAATTTTCCAGGTTGGGAGGAAAAAAAGAAATGTGGATAGGCTGGAGACGGAAGAAAAATGTCACAATTTTTCCTGATGATGTTGGTAAATTCCAATGAATCCCACGATATAGCGGCTTAAGTAGATTAAATATATTTAAAAAAGGACGAAAAATATTGAAAAATGCCTTCAACAACATTTAGGTGTATTTTCGAAAAGCATGCGTATGTTTTTTGAAGGTAAACCTAGCAAATAATTCCGTAAATCGCGATCACCCACATTATCTCCAAATGTAATAAGAAAATAATAAAATTTGCATTATTTCTTTTTCATCGATTATTTTCTTTTTTATTTTTTGTATTTTTTATTTTGTTTATTTCTTTTCATTTCACTAATAAATTTCAAACCAGGAGTTTGGATCATTTCTAGAAAAATTGCCGCAAGTTCGAGAATGTTTATTGAAACCCGTTCCCTTAATGACAGTTAACACAAAACCTTAAAGTGTAATACCAATAAACTGTTTTTAAATCGATACCGAGTATAGAATTTTAAATTTAATAAACTAATATTTGTCAATGACCGTGAAGTTCAAAACGCCATTTCGATTGGCTGAAACAATTAACCAATAACTGGTTGACGAAAATAATTAACAGTAAATAAATAATGGATGCTAATGAGTACATGAGAAAATAGCGGATATTTGTATACATATGCAAAAGCCATTTGCTGAATTCAGGAAAAATAAATATTTCAGTGAGTGAACTGATAATCGAATAGTGGTGTGAGGTGGAACCTGCTGTCTGTGCACAGATTTATTGCCAACAATTAAATCAACTAGTTAAGAAACTATGTAATATGTAAGTTCGATTTTATTTTCTTTATATGATTAGATCGCAAACTACAAAATACAATCATGAAAAATTACATAAACTGAACTGGGTTCTGCTAGTAAATTTTACGGTGTTTCTATTCCTTCTTATAGTCGATTGTTCGGAACTATAAGCAAATACTTATATAATAAAAAAATATGTAAATACTTCTATAATAAAAAATATGTCTGTACGGGAATTGTTCAAAAGGACCTTGTAAATTTGTTTAAATCTGAGCTATCAAATTTTTACGCCCAAGGTATTTTATTACTATCTATGAGATTACCAGAAATCTTAATTAATGATGATTCACATAGAGTTTTATTTCTTTATGATATAGATTTAAAAAAGTATCTGAAACAATTCAGGCTTAAAAACTGATCATATGCTTAAGCGCAAATTAATGTCCCATATGATAGAGCTGTCAGGATGCAGTAAGTAAAGATGCGCGAAGTTTAGAACTCGATCATTATCACATCGTTTTAAACATTTCAATAACTATTTGTTTTTATAATTATAGTTAAATAGTTTCAACCAGTATTATTTATTTATTTTTTTAATCACACGATTAACAAAACGAACATATTTATGAGACAAATCACGTCATGTTATTTGTACTTATGTATACATATATATATATATATATATATATATATATATATATATATATATATGCGTGTGCGTGTGTGTGCAGTTTTTCGTATAATCTATCAGTTGTGCCACTAAGAATATATTGAACTCAATGCTTAGAAGTTGCGGTCTACGTTTAGTCTATATTTTCTTCCTGGCGTAATAGAAAGCTTAAATTGAATGTTATGTCCTCGGGAAATAGTATTTCTATTTATGAAACAAGGGTAATTAAATTAATATCATTATAACTATATAAAGTTAGTTATATAATATAAATGTTAGATAAAAAATGCCAAGTTTAACAAAGGCGTATTAATGTCAAAGAATTATTATAATATATGCTTCCACGCACTTGCTAAATTCAGAAAAAAAATAAAGAGACACATTAGAAAAGAAGGTGATAATATGTAAATTGTGCTAAGAAAAAAGGAGAAATTGATACAAATATTTTCTATATACAGAATATTTCAATTCCTTACTCATAATCGTAATACTTCTTTTTCATTTCGATTCGTTGTTATGGTACTTACAAGAAATTAAAAATGGAAATAAATTTTGATTTCCCAATAAATAACAGTGATTTACTTTTCCGTCCGTTAGAACGTTTTTTTAACAGGCATCAAGCTATCACTTACTTTCCATAGAAGGAAAAATAATCCACGTTCGCAAAAAATACAAAATTTCTTATTTTTCTAATCGACGAATTAAATAACATTTCAAGGAGCGCTATTTCCGTCATTTCTTTTCATAAGAGCAAAACTTTTATTCTTTTAAAATCTAGGCCCCAAACTATATTTATTTTTTACCGATCTACTTTCCGTGTATTTTATCTAGCTTTTTTCTGAATATTTTCAAAAAAATGCGTAACATAATAACATGTACTATAGATATTATGTGTGTGTATATATATATATATATATATATATATATATATATATATATATATATATGTATATATATATATATATTCGAATGTTTGCCTGTTTTCCATTAACTGCCTTCATATATGGCAGTATTTTATTAAAATATGGAAACTTTTTAAAAATTTGCCGCCTAGAATCATTCTAAGTTTTTAACATACACATTTGAATAATTTGAGATCAAATACATACATTTCTTTTCAATTCAATATTTGGTTCACTCAGATTGCATTAGTCTTTGAGATACGATCCCATTTATGGATGTCTGGTTGCCACCAGTGTCCGAGTATAATTACGGTAGAAACCATCGCTTATTTGTGCACGATTGCCTCTCCTAACCCGGCATTGATTTTAAAGACTATTTCACGTCAAATGTAAGCAAGCCTCCCAATAATAAAGATGCACTGAAAGTCACGAAGGAAGCAATCAGATACAAAGGGATATTAGGCAAATATAAGAATATCGAAAAAGGGAGACTAATGTATATATTTGTATCGTAAGTAAAACTTAGTAATGGTTAATACTTCATTTTACATTCTTCCATCGCCAAAGGCATGCATAATTAGGACATAATTTTAATTAATTGACAGCCTATCACCTACCAAACGAATGGTTGCATTGGAAAGACGTAGGGGAAACGCGTCCAGCTGTCAAGCGGTCACATTAATTGTGCCGCGAACAAATCGCAAACGGTATTTGTATATAGACGCAAGGAAATAATTTCAGTATTTCAGCAGTACACAAATTTATATTGAAATGAGAGAATTTTACTACCGAAAATTTAAAATATGTCTGACGTTCAACATGTCTCATTCCTATTAAATACTCTCAATAACAGTTAACAATTTTCGGCGAATAACTAATTTATTCTTGTGTTTATTTCAAACTATAATTAGCACATAAATAAAAAATTGATTTGGTAGACTAATACATGAGTGATCGAATACAATCCATTTGAATACAAGAGCTAAATTTGAAAGCTTAGTAACGGGGAAGAACGTAAAACATATGAGAAATCTATCAAATTGCAAATATTTACAAACTAAAAATACACTTAGACAAAAAACCTACTACCATATACATAACAATTTAATATTCATAACAAAAATTACATATAGATAGTGACACGGTGCGGTTAATGAAAGGGAGCAAGATGGAATTAAGGACAGGTGGGGGATAATGAAAAAACCTTCAATTGAAATCATTGAAAATATTCGTAACGAGGAGATCCTTGTATTAGAAAAAATTTTGATTCCATAATTTTGTACTTTGTACTGAGAAGGAATTTTCATCTAACGTGGTTGTATGTTTGAAAAAAGTTTGTCAAAAAGAATATCAGAAAAAACGTATGGCTTATATTTATAATCTCATTGCGTAATATTTCAAACAAAAAAACCAAATTTTTAATCGAATAACTCAAGTACTATATTTTTATACTACTAGAGCTTAAAAGGTTATGATGTTTGTAATAAAATGATTTAACATTCCATAATGAAAAAAAAAACAATAACCATATTTAAAATAAATGTTAAGGGGCTTAATTTATATGCCCACGAATATGGAAATATATAATGAAAAGAGAGTTGCTTTTTAGTAAAAAACAACTCACTCGCTTCCTTAACCTACTTTAGACATCTAAAGGTAGACAATTTTGTTAATAAAGTATTTGTAAATATTAATATTATTTATTTTTCATCATATAAATATATTACCTAGTATATTTAATATAGGTATTAAAATGGTAAATTTAAAAAAATATTGAATTTAGAATAACTACTATGATTTTGCGGTATATTTCTAATTACGATGGATTTTTCATTTATGATTTTGTCTAGTTGCATTTTTGAAGATTTAAGGAAAGGGGGTAAAATGTCTTTAATTTTCGACAATGTCTCAATAAATATATCTAACAGAAAAAAGAATAGTTCTGTTTTAATCCTTTTTCATTTGTTACTCCTCTCAATTTACGAAAATTAAAAAGAACTCTGTAAGAACAATGTAATTTTTGTAGTGCTGATTCTGAAATGCATAAGGATTAATATGGTTTTATCGGTATGCAAAATTTCAAGGACGTACGATAAAAGTTTGTAACAAAAATGAAACATTATCTTTGAAATTGATTAAGATAAAATAAATATTTTTGTATTCCATCTAACTTTTTCTTTTAGTTTATACTCCACACAATTTATGAAGTTGACAAAAAATTGATTACTTCATTGCCTCCTATAAAATTTTTATTTAAATATTTTGGTCGATTTTTGAGAAAAACGCCTGTATCAGGCGGAGAGGAATCAAAATGATCTTAACAGGGTTCGGTTTCTTCTCTTTTAAGGTATGAAACTTTAAACACAGCATTAATATTATTACATTTGAACATAATTGGGAAATTAAAAGCAGAAATATAAAAAAATTATTTCCTCACGTCTGCGGTGCTCCTTCTGTGATCAGATAAACTTATTCAATTTAGTCGTCAAAACCGTTCGATTACGCTGATTCATTTAGATTTTGGATTAATTTAGATTTTGGGCTTATTGAAACCGGCAAGATTCAAATTCTGCCCCTCGCGTTATGCGATACGGAATGGCGTCTGGTTCGATGTTTTATGGAACTTTTTATGAATTCTAATGTAAAGATAAACTGACGTTGAATGACAAAGTTATATTTGAAAAATTCAGTTCATGACGAATAAAACAAGAATTATAATTCTTTACAATTTTGAAATATTACATTATCGGTTAAAATATGGTAAAACTTTTATTATAAATAAGCTCAGCGAGTAGTGAAAGTGGATACATATATTGTTTGTGTTTTCAACCCTGTCTCTCTTGTTGCAATTATACAAATGCACAAAGGACAAAATTAAAGAGAGGGACGCTATTATTAAAGTGTTACGAATATTTTTCTCGAGCGGTGTGCTCGAATATGAATTTGGAAATAGGTGAACAAATAATTAAGTCCTATAAATTAGCCGTTTACTGTAAAAAATCTAATAAGTGAACAAGAAGTGAAATGTATAATTTTGTTTATCATAAAGTAGTTTGAAAACTAATAATTTTAATTTCAACAAATTCTCGATCTTTTCGCCATGTTCAGCAATTCTAATGAGCTTGAACGTTTTATTACTTCAGAAATGACAGCCTTTTTTCGCTGATGATCTGCACGGATATAGCAAAAATTAAATAACTTCATAGATTGAAAATATTATTTTTCATATTTGTGCTATGTATATCCGTAGAATCAGTGGAAAATTTTAATATTCACCTGTAGCGTCTACCTTAGAATCCGTGAGATCAACTTCGGTCGTTACCATTTTTATTCTAATTCCATAAAGTGCTATTAAATATAATGATATAATTGTAAATTTTAAAAATAATATTAAATTTATACGCAGATAAGGGCCAATAAGGAATTCGGGCACACGTTCAAACGTTGAAATAAAAATGGACTCTGAAGTAAACAAGAAAAATTTAAAACCAATGTGGCTACTGTACGGTAGAAAACCTTAACGTAAAATTGTCACACGGCTCGGGGATGAGGTGGGTGCGCGCCGCGATGGTTTTATTCACAATGGCAGCTCTCATTTTTATAAGTAAAGAAAAGAAGACAACAACGGTGGTAATGTGTCTAACCTCATTTAACTTATTGTTTAAAATTAATTATATAATATACAGTTGCTATGCGTGCATCTGTATAAAGTGTACGAGCATAGTAAGATTTGCTTGAATATTTCTTTATTTTCCGTTTGTTATTATAATAGAAATAGACAAATGTAGGCAACATTTTTTCTTTGTCAGACAACATTTATGATATAACGAAAGAAATTAAAAATTAAACATTTATTACATAAAATTACCTCGGGGAAAAGAACAAAGATCCGCGCTGCTTTGCAGCATACTACTTTTTGTAACTCTAAAAAAATGGAAATACTTCTATTTGCAACCATGATATTTAACAACAATGATCTTTAATTATAAACTAGCTGACCCGTGCGAAGTCCTCGCACTATATCGCCATCTAGTGTGTTCCAAGTATACAATTTGGCTAAGCTATTTGATGTGTCGCCCACAGATGGCGCTCATGCCAATTGTTATAAAAATACATTTTTTTATTAACAAAAAGATTTTTTTCGAATTTTTTTATATTTTTTGCCCAAAGTAGAAAACATGAGCTTTAAGTGGGTATTTTTTTTATTTTTTTTGGTGCAGTAGTTAAAGAGATCGAGCCGCTCGACCAAAAGACACCTTTTAGAAATAATATATTTAGATGATTCAAATAAAATAAAAAAGTTTGAAGATAATTTTCTAACTGCTTAATTTATAATCAAATATTTATTGCCTTGATTTTTTTTCAGATTTTTTTCATCTACCGGTTATGACGTCAGACGTAATACAAATCCTCCTTTATTCTCAGTCTTAATTTTACATCTCCAATTCGAAAAGAACACTAAAATAAAAAATTAATTTATGCGAATCGTTAGCAAATACTGGACAACGCGTCACGTATTTACCAACTCTGTAAATGACCAATCGCAAGGCCACTCTCGTGAGCTCTAGATTTAGAACTAACCGTACTTCTTGGGGTCAAGACAATTTTGCTGAATTGTTGGAAAGTTGGTATCTGTAAATTATTAGAAGCAAAATATGTAATGTCAGATTTTTTGGCCGGATTTTTGCTCTTTTTAATAGATACACTTTTGCTAAAAGAAATGACTATTATTTTTTACTACTTAAATACTACCAGTTAAATAATCAAAAACAAAACGTTTTCTGCGGTATTTAATTTTTCTAATACTTCAATAGTTTGAACTATTTTTTTCTAATAATGGATGCAGTTATGTTCCTTCAATCTTTTTTCCTTGACCTAAATAAATACTTCTAAATTAAAATTACCGATACTTCTTTATCGTTGAAACAAATATTCATGTGATAAAAATGAGCTTTTGCAATCAGTGAGTTTTGGGAGTCATTTTTTTTAAATCAAACAGGTATTGTTAATTAACGACGAAAGTATGATTATACCAGTATCAACTATAGCTATGTGTAAAATGTTGATAGGTGATAGGTATATCAAACGATTGAATACTTACAAGTATCCAATTGAATAAAACAACTTTGTTTGATGAAAGACAATATCATAAACAAATATATATTAAACAGATTGACTGTATGAAAAAAAATTGCTATTAATCGGAAGAGATACACTTATTTGACAAAATATTTTGAACATTTAGCTCAATCCATGACAGAATAATCCACACTAGACTGTCGTCAGTAAATCAAATTTGGACACTTGTAACCTTCTTCGTTAGATATTGTGTAATAAACATTACCTAAAATATTTTTAATTATAATGAAACAACAAACGTATTTAAAATTTAATTTTAATTAAATTTTAATCAAAGTCATGAAAATAATAATAAATATCTATTTTCCTGTCTTAATAACAGACATGTTAATATAAAAGGATTGGCACTTTGTAAATAATGTAATATTACTTCTTTACAATATTAATCGTACGCCACTTTGTGGATATTAGGTCAAAGTTCATTTTAAGCATAAAAAAAAACTCTTTAGTCATATAGCTACCAAGTTTTATTTGTCTGGAAATTCAATTAACGTTAACGTCGTCAAATTTTAGTGATAGAAATCTATAAGAAGCTATTAAATGTATTTACATTTTATTAAAAATAAATTTTATCAATTTATCACTACAATTTATAAATATGTTTACCGTATGTTTTAAAATTATTTAAACGCATTTTTCCTATACGATATATTCATATTTTTAACGAAGTCAAAAGAGGAGGTTCTCAATTAGACTATATTTTTTATGTATACATCTTCGCAATTTATCCAGTACTATGGATAGATATTTTTTTTAAATTGGAATGGTATACTACCAGCATGGTTCCACGAAAATTTCGTTAGAATCCGACTATAGGAACCGAAGATACACCATGGAATTCTTCAACACTGAACAGAACAAGGGTCGCAATTGAGTTTTGATAACCTACGTTCCGTGATAATCTGATAAGACTTAGAGTGGAATAAATTTGCTCTTTAGCAAAATCACGGTACATTGTTGGAGCTAGAAGGGGGCGATAGAAATATTTCAGTAATGAAATATCAGTTGATATACTAAATATCAGTTGATATACTATATAAACAGTTGATATACTAAATAAATAAAAAAAATCTAGGATTATAAGTGAGGCCAAAATAAAGGCTAAACAGATATTCGTTTCTTGTACGTTCAGTATTTTTTTTTCATCCATCATTCAGCTAATTTACAAAAAAAAACAATTTTCATTTAGAACCTTGAATTGTTATCCAGCAATACTCATATGAAAATGTAATTTCAAGTTTTGCTGTTAACATGTACAAAACATTCAAAATATTTTGAGACTTTTAGACTCACGGGATTTTTAGACTAACATTTACATTGGCGGCCATTTCTTGCCAAAG
This sequence comes from Druceiella hillmani, assembly GCA_039881145.1. Classification (NCBI taxonomy): domain Eukaryota; kingdom Metazoa; phylum Arthropoda; class Insecta; order Lepidoptera; family Hepialidae; genus Druceiella; species Druceiella hillmani. The sequence goes on along the minus strand of JAYKKI010000003.1, from coordinate 28,177,382 downwards.
TAAGTTAAACTTTAATTTATTATCATGAAATTGTGAACTGAATGAATAATAGCACTAAAATTCAAGTGCAATTGCATATCTTAGAGAAACGAAACAGCAGTTCTATCTTATATACGTTAAACTCAAATTTCTCTGACGTGTAGAAACAATGCTCTATATAAGAGAAAGGTTTTACTACGATCACTTGTAACAACACAGAATCCACATTGATTAATAAAGATCCAAATGTTAAAAAAATACGGTCGTATTTTAACTTCGTGGACTGCGAGCGATGCTCAATATATTTTGCGTGACATCGACTCGTTCGTCGACGACCTTTTCATTAAATTGGTCGGCTTTAGATGATTGTCTTGGAGGATAGTGATTGTGGTCGCACGATCACCGCGATATCCTCGAGCGATATTGTTTTCGCCCTTTTTTCGATTTGATTCTGTGCATAATATCTAATTATATAAATTTATTTGAATATACACTACAACGTTCATAAAGAATTGTGAGATTTGGTTCGAAATCCGATGTCAAAAATTATAAAGCTATGGCAGCATTATAAATATTTTCCAAAGTATTCGAGATTGTTTTACATTATCGTATCTATTTGTAAATCTAGTCTAGGCTAATAGACTGTCAACATGGTTTCCATCCTAAGTGTTCTATCAACAATAATTTTGTAGATTATGTGTCTAGAAGGTTGGAAAGAGAGTAGCAAGTCGATGCAAAAAAATATTGATGTTGTTATACGATTCAGTCTGTAGACAACCAAAGTGGTAATTTAAGTCCTCTTTTATTTCTCACTAGTTATAATTCTGGCTCTGTTTGTGCCTTCTATTTGACATATTGCATATTTCATAGTTATATTATCAAAGTCTCTCAAAACAATTAAAAGGTGTTGGAATTCCAGGAACGTCAAGCGTGGCTTGCATTCCTTTAATACTCTAGTCCATGGTATTCTCAAAATTGTACAGAAAATAGACATCGTTAATTTCATAAAGATTGTCCACTCAATAACAGCAGTCGTCTAATGCACCAAATGCGCTTTACAAGATAATAAACTTATATCCGTTTCAAGTGGGGTTATATACATTCGGATATAATAATCCCTTCAACGCTTTTAAAACGCTCATTCAAATTCAAATTATGCCTTTTTTACCATCGCATTTTTAGGCCATACCCATCGTGTCAATAATATGTCATAAGGCGACTTGGATATGACAACCTACGTTTAATAATTGTGTCCAAGTAAGATTTGAACTTACCGCTTTACTTTACGTTAGAAATCCTATACGTAAAGCATGTTTTAATCGACGACAAATAATGGTCCAGTCGCGCTCCACACGTTTGCAGCCATTAATTTAGGATATACAGTAAGTGCAGCAGCATCGTAATGATCGAAGTTAATGCAGCCGGATGCAAGCGGCCGCATTATCTTCTCTTCTTTCAAAAATGTTTAACCAGAAACGCGTTGAGAGCTATAGGATTCGAAAGATTCTAATTAGGCAACAAATGTAACATATGCTTCCGAAAGAAATTCATATCAATTCTGAAAAAAATTGCGCGAGATTCGAGTAATTGCATTAAAAGATTTTAGTTAAAGTAGGAACCCCTATATTTTCACCAGCTCCGTCAGCCTTTTCATCTATTTGACAAAGCCGTTTTACTAATATATTATACTCTATATCTGAAATTTAGCACAGCTATGCTTATTTATAACGCCTGCAAAGAGATATAATAACATTTTCTAGAAATATTTTTTTCAAAAATGTCATCTCTTCATGTGGAGATGAACTTTTGTATACCTCATTAGTGTTGAAAATGTTTTTCAAAAATATTCGGGGTATGTTGTCATGAACACTTTTTCGATACAGGAATCCGTTTATGAAATATTAAGTTTTAAATTACTCAGTGTCATTAGAGTTAGGTGACCAACCTTCGTTAACTAAACTGCTGTACTAGAAAATTTTCGGGATAAAAGTATATATATATATATATATATATATATATATATATAAATATATGTATATATATATATACATATATATATATATATATATATATATATATATATATATATATATATATATATATATATATATTTATATCGATATTAAAATGAAAATAATCACAGCAGCTCGTAAAAAAATAGAAACCAATGAGAGTTCTATTTTTTTACGAGTTTACCAACTTGTCAGTTGGGTTTGCAAAAAGTTCACAGAAACACCATACTAATAACTTAACCCAACTGCAAAAATAACATTGTATTTAAAAATGTTTATTTATTATATATATGAAAGATATATTAAATAACATATTTTTATGGTGAGAAATTATTTTAATATTTGTAAGTAATACTCTTGAATGCCTATGTGCACCTGTTTGCAAGCTGCAAGTTTACGAAACCCACGCAGGGCGATAAGTTATTCATTTTAAAATCCAGTTTGTTGTCCAACATCTACTTTAATGTTTCTTATTCGCAAAATAACAATTATTTTGCCATGTGTTCTTTTTGAGTAAGACCATTATCATTTAAGAAAGGTGAATGCACATTAACTATACGGGTCGCAATAAATATTACTAATTTAATACCCTACTTCATTATTTTCATAATGTGAAAATTACTGGTAAAGCTTCATTGCATTAAATATTTACCCGCCAAACAAGCGAATTACAGAAGAAATTCGTAAGGAATTCTTAATTCCGCCCAAATAACTGAGTCAATTTACGCCCGCTACATTTCCATCCATTTGAGCTGTATTCCATAAATAATTTCCGTTTACTTAGAAATTAAAATATAACTTGTAGTATGGAAATATATACCAAAATTAGACTGATATACCACGTGAGACTTATATACCAAAATTATTCCATTTGAAACTTAATTATCGCCATTACGGTGTTGTGTTGTTTCATACTTCGAACTTACTTTGAACTACAGATTTCAAATTCAAAGCGTTGTAAATCTTTGCTTTTATCTTGCGTCCTATAAACCTTTAATCATCCCAATCAACATCCCAATCCCGTAAAATTCCATTCCATCAACAATTTAATTATATACACACAATATATAATATATATACAATATACATACATATACATATATATATATATATATATATATATATATATATATATATATATATATATACATATATGTGTGTGTGTGTGTATACACTTTTTTCTAATGAAATACACTATTCTCGGTCCAATGAAGCAAGAATGATTATAATTTTTTAACTAGCCCCAATGATGAAAGACTGTTTTATTAATGAAAAAAGTAGAAAATGATTTTTAATAATATAAAATTTCAACGTTAGTCCCTACAATAGTAATACAGAAAAGGGGTTTGGAAAAATTCAGAAACTGACAAAACGAAATTGTAATCATTTCGTTAAAAATTGGAATTGAAACGAAAAAGTAGTCGTTCCCATATTTTTTTAAAAGGTCCATAAATTGGATTAAAGTAAATCTTGTTATTTTTTAGTTTAATTAAATTATTTAAAAATAATTTCCATTTCGTTTTGAGAGACTATATTGAAGAAATTTATGGGATAAGTAGGACGTTACGCTTTTTGTATATATCTTTAATATTCAGCCTTACTTGTAAGAGAACGATGTAATTGAATTTGATCATTGTTCCGACCGAACACAGTTTTAAACTAGAAATAGATGAAATTAAATAAAGAGAGAAATTGTACTTCGAAATATCGTAATAAACATGCTCATACACACCACTTCCGTGGTTCAGGACGCATCGTAACGCGATCGTAACGTTGGTTTGACGACCGGTTTTTGCGTATCGGGTCCATTTTACAGCCATATTTTACGCAAGGCGCACATAATAAGTAATTGCACGAGTATTATTTATTAAGGTAACTTGCTTTTAAAAATTACAATGAAATGTAAAAATTACCATTCGTTATCAGTTTTAAGACGCCATTTGGTTTATTCCTTTAATCTCGTTAATTTAAAACTTTATCTAGTTTATAATCGTTAATTTTAATTAAAATGTATTTTGGAGAAATAAAAAAAATATTTGTTACGAGTAATATAAAACTACTCATTGAAAAAATAAACAATTCAAACGAGGATTATATTCTTATATGAAATAAATTCCTGCGCTGAAGATATATTTGTAGTAACCAGGAAATCAGGTCTTTATTCTTATATTATTATTTATACACAATAATTTCACTGCGTTTGGTTTAATGGCATCAATTTAAAAAAGTACCTTTTTGAAGATAGTGTGTATGAAATATCAATTCTAATTGCCGTCAGTATGCAAATGTTTTAATTTAAAATCAACATACTTTTAATTCAAAATAATTTTTCATTATCCAAACTCTTCCAGAAGATCTGCAATTTCTGATGTCAATCTATAACAGATTTTAACTTCGATTTCGCTGATGGATTTGAATCAACTATATTATCGTAACTATACGTTACTATAGACAGAAGACAGGGCTCATTTGATATCACCAGATGAGGGCCATCTGGTAATATCAAATGAGCCCTATCTTCTGTTTTTGCATATTGGGCCTTTTCTCTTGCATCTAATTCTATTCGCTTGCATCTAGTTAAATAAATTAATTACATATACATAGTGCTGAGTGAAACAGAAAAATGTAAATATACATATTCATTTGAGGGTTAATAAATAAATTTACACATAAAACCACGCATTTCCTTCAAGTTAAACCCTCGGTTAGACTCTACCTAAAGAGTTAATGGTTCTGAAAAATTATCTGCGAGACCCGCGACGCCACTAAGCAAGCAACGCATAGTCGGGCACGCCAGTGAAATGTTTCATTACCGACTTATGCGAGTACTGCGAACTACTACCGTGCACCGAAAATCACTCGCTGTGCCAAGACTCTATGAACCCTTTGTTAAAGGCTCGCTCGTCCGAAGAAGGGTCAGGGCGCCCTGTCGTGATTAATGCGGCACTCACTTTTCACATTACCCGAGAACGATTCATAAGCGTCGAAGGTCCTTGCATCATTTCGGTCCAGTTAAACTTCATAAACGTTCTGTCACTCGTGTGTACATCGTGTTTACATTATCTTGTTACTAATTTTATTTCAAATAGAGTTTAAAAACTGTTAATTTTAGGGACTCCAACGTAAAAAAAATTTGCCAAGTGCCAATAAACCTCGCACTGAGAGGCTTCCGTACCCATTTCGGCGCTTTTAGCTTTAAAGGCACATAAATATTTTTAAAATATTAATCTTTTACACAGTACACATATTACCTTCTGTCTCTTTAATTAACATTAAAACATATGTTAAATAAGGGAAGGAAATTGTGGGGAGAATGTTTTATCTTTATGTATTTGTTATCCTTGAAATATACGATTTCAAATTATTAAAATATGTTTGTGTTTATCATAAAATTCTCTTCGAAATAATACTCCACATTATAGAGAAAACTAAAAAAAGAAATCACTTTTTTATATACCCTCTCTTTAGGAAATATCAATCCTTATTTTAGGAAAGTTTACCCGTGACATAGTTTCTGAGAAAAATGAATGTAACAAAAAAACAGACACGTGATTCATCTTATAGGCTTTCTATTTTTCCTCTCGAGTTACGGCGTTCTAATAATTCTTGGCTTAAATATTCTAATATTTTATTTCCAATAATTAATAACAATCAACAAATATTTTGGTATTTTCAAAAATTAAATTTTAGTCAAAAATAACTGTCAATAAAATACCAGGTAAACACTATCAACCAAACAACATATATTAAATTGTTATATATTTGTAATGAAGGACAATAGTGTGTATTAAATGTCTATTAAATGTGCGTGTGAATATAATGAAACGAAAAGAATACAAATATATTAGAAGCGAAGGTAGGAAAATTGAACCCGAAAAGAAAAAAACGGTTATTTTTTTCAAATGAAACTCCAATATTTATATCGATAAATCAGAGTTCAACTTATGTCATACAACTATACTTGAATATATTTTTTTTCATTTGACTGTAGTGGTGTTGGTCTTCATATCAATACGACTCGTACAATTAATAATAACCCCAATAGCAAGGGCCTGTCAAAAGGATCAAATTCCTGAAGTTTTTCATTGTGTTATTTATATTATTAATGAAAATATATTAGGTAATAAAAAATTATACGAGAAACAAACAGGCAAAAAATTTTATTCGATTTACTCAAAAATGTACTTTGGAATTGGCACTTGAATTTAGCAAAAATATTTCATGAAAATGCTTTCTTAGTTTTCCAATGTAGCATTGCTAAAAATTTAAATATTTTTTAATTAAATTGAAATTTTATTTAATTATTTGATTATTAAACTAAATGCTAATTAAATATTGACATTCTGTGTCAAGAATGCGTCAAAATATAGAGTCAAATGTTTATCCATATCTCAAGATACATACATTAAAATGAAATGACGGTTTATGAAGATACAGTAAGCAAAATTGGCGTACATGTTAAAAAAGAGTTTAGGGGTCATTTCCAATAATTAATAACAATGGACAAATGTTTTGGTATTTTCAAAAATTGATTTCAACGTCGCATCTTTTGTTTAGTTTTGATGTGAGATGAAGTTTAGTATTTTTCTCTTAACTTTTGAGTTTCCTCCATTTTGAAATGGTTGGACCTAATTTATCCATCTACTCACTTAATTAGATTTTGATCTACCCTGTTTTGTGACAAGTTTCATCCCGACCGAATAAGAAATATAACTTGAGAAAGCCTTTACAAAATTCCTCATGTGTATGTAGGTGTTTATCTATGAAAGACATAAAATGAGGTAGTGAAATATTTATACAAATAAATGTAAATGACACGGGGATTTAATTTTAAGTAATATCTCAATCTTTGTCTTGAACGCATACAATAAACAACCATAAAGTCTCTTATTTAAAGTACACGGATTGTTTTTATATCTGGTGCTTCGAATCACGGAATAATGCCGAAAGTCACAACGTTATTAAAACAAATAAAAAACTAACAGTGGTACTACCATTTACTTTATTATCAGTTAGCAGTAAAATTTTCTTAAGCCCTGTGGAACTGAGTCCACTAACTGACTTGAAATTATGCGGACCTTTTCTGACCTTTTCTGACCTGAAATTACGGATTTTTTTCTTGATAAACTAACATTTATGATATTTAGTTATCACGAAACAGGTATCGGTAGTACAAATTTAATATTATACATTTACATATCTTGTATTTCAAGAGAAGGTTAGCTGCGAAATAATTTAGAGCTAAATCTTGACTTGAATTTTCATTAGGTCAGTTTTGTTTTCCTCTTCTATCTCAAATATATGCAAAGTCTCATCCGCAAATAGTTATACAACCATCACATTCTGTTCTCTAAAATACAATAATATACGTTAAGAAAAAACTAAGGCAGAAACGTATGACTTACTAATCCTAACATTAAGATGCAATGAATATTAAACTTTAATATGAGTTTTATGACTCGCGTAACAGAATGCCTTAAATTGGCCATAAAAACACGCATAACGTCGAGCAACCCAATCAGTGAATCAAAGATATATTTGATTACTGCAACTATTGCATCAGGACTTAATTGGAATTTAATAATATGCCAAATTGGATGTTATGCAATAGAGTATTTACATTAAATGAATCTAAAATATTACTTAACTGTAATATTACTTTTTAAATGTTGCTCTGGAACTTAATTTTTCCTAGAACCTAAAGCGCTGACATTGGTCTGAAGTGAACTTAAAGTGCTGACATTGATCCAAAAGTTCTTTGTTATTTCCACTTTTCAAGAGTGGTATTAATTTACTTAATTTTATTAAGACCGGGAAAATCCTTGCCTTAATACCTACATTGAATATTAGACTCAAATAAGGGATAATGATATTAATGACAGAACTAATAAATTTTATTACGAAGCTGTGTAGATGATCTGTTTTTTGTTCATATTTAATCATTTAAAAGTTCTTATAATAGCTGAAGCGTTTTGTGCAGAGAAAAAAATATTTTGTTATATTTCGCTATATGCTCCTTAATGAAAATAATTAGAAATATGTGGCTATGAAATAGACTTTGAATTGGAAGAGTTGTTTGAATTCATATGTTCTTTTATATGAATAGAAATTAATTTATCTTTAGTTTTGAGCATAATGACGTTGATGCACAGCTTTACGTACTTGAAAAAAATTCAGGTAGTACTAAATTACTTAGTTGATTCTTTAAATTTCGTTTGTAAATAAATTAATTTTGTGGCATGATATGCTCTTCTTTAATTGTTGTTAAGTAATTTTTAAATACGTAAGAATGAGAGGTTGTGCGTGTGTGTGTGTGTGTGTGTGCGTGCGTGTATTTTTCCTATAGAGCATACAAGATATCTCCACTTTTACTGATTTTTGGAGCAGGCCAGATACTAAGTTTTTTTTCTTTTTTTACAATTTAGTTAATTTAGTATAACTGATTTGAAAAAATCAGCAACTATTTTATTAAATAATTTACTATAAAGCTTATTCGATAATGGACAGATGATATGGTGGAAGATAATTTTTTTTATATGAGTCTATATTTCAATTCTTTGTTTTATTGGAACTTTTATACTGTAATTTAAATAAGGTTTAATTGACATTAATTTATCAAGAATGATATATCTTTAAAGGTTCAAGGGTTTTTTTCATAAAAATATTTTCAGTTACAAAATATATCATCTAAATGAGTATATTGTGTATTACAGTGTCCCTAGCATACAATAAAACCTCTAGCATATATCTTATCAGATTACTTACATTACCATTTAATATATAATGCATTGCACAGCATATTGTGTGTGTTACCTGCATCCCTTTGTCCAAGTGGTCGTAAATATTGACGTGACTCTATAGGGACTTCAATTAAAAGAGACCCCAATATACGATACGTAACAAGAATATTCTCTACAATGGATGCATTTAATGTGTAGGCATAATTACCAAAGACTTGAAGCGTTTACAGTTGCTTGTGAGAAGTTGATCAATAATTGATCTATATTTATTTAATTCTTTAGATTTTTTTTACAAATTAACATTTTCACATAATTACACATTATGCTACACATCTTAGAATTACATATGTTCTGCTGTCCTTTATTCATACATGAATTGATTACGTTGCATTGAAATGGATTCAAGTTTTTGAAAATAAAAAAATTTAAGATAACAGTTTTCTTAAGTCTCGTTCATTGAGTTTAGATTCTTTTACGATTTTATCATTTTTCTTAACTTTCTTGCACCTTCTTTTCTATTACTACTTTAGTTGCTTGTCCCGGATAAAATATAAATTGAAATGAAATAATTTACATTTATGCCCTGCTAACCATGGGCTTTCCAGTGTCCAGTAAAAATATTTTCTTGCACGACTTCGACGGGTAATTGGTAGTTGTGTACTTTGGTAATATTAGCGATTCACAATTAAATGAAACTACGTGAAGTAGTATTATTTCTTTCTTTAAGTTCTTTACCATGGCCTAGGTTTCATTGTATTATAACATCTTCAGGTCAAAGAACTTAAAGAAAGTAGAAATAATACTACATCACATAGTTTAATTTAATTATGAATAAAGAATTTCTACAAAATTAACGCCAAATATATTCAATATTAGCGATGATTTGGATCTTCAACATGTTAACCTTTAGAACTACCTTTTGAGGTTTGCGTTTCTGATCATAAAACATGACCCATATATCTTCTACGCTGTTGAAAACCAAAACCAGGGCGTCAGTAAAACATAAATTGGAGAGGTTTTTCCGTTTATATTATCACCAACTCTCTTTCAATTTAATTCTACCGAGGATTTTAAAGAGCATCGGGAAATAGCTTCAGTAAGATCGTAAGTCCCTGATTAGCTCTTTTCACCACATGGAATTTATTAATCATTTTCGTGTACATCTCGAGGCCCCTCCACAATCTGTAAGTGCTACCTGGACTGCCCAATGGGGCTGATAATCTTTTTGTAGTCAATAAATGTGATCATTTTAAAATTACTATATTCACTACAAATATTTTACCTAATACATATTCCACGACATCAAAAATATTGTTACGTTTTACAAATAATTAAATTTCTGCATATTGCAGTTTCTGAATGAAAGCGGCTGTGACATACGAATGAATATATGAATGGTCTTAAAAGGATTAGATTTATTTTTCTCTTTTTGGTTCAGAAGTCTAAAAACAACTACGATTCCATTAAAAGTATATCGAAAGCTAAATTTGGCGTAATATTAAACTCCAATATTCAGGCCACAGAGTAACATCTCTTAACTTCAGAGGCATACCGGAAAACTGATTACAATCTAATGAGCTTATTTTAACTGATTCATAAATATGTTCCGAGAATATACTGTTTACATATACAAGAAGATGCGAAAATTTGAAGACAAGCAAAAAATTATAATGCAATTAAGTACGGTAATACACAGCGATCAGGATAGTCGTTCTGGTATGGTGCTAAAAAATAAATGTCTGCGCGTTATTACGAACGGTGTGCAGTAAAAACTATAATACATTATGTTTATGGTTTTCAATAATATTTGTGAATTTATTTACTAAATTTCTGAAAATCGTGATTTAATTTAATAAATTTGGTTGAATATGTCGCCACTATTGTACTTACGAGTATATTTTATCGTACTATTGTCTTTTAACCAAAATGGGAGATCAATATGCGTGGTTATGTCGTGTTATGTAAACACGTTGATGCGATAACGCTATCCGTTTATACGAAAGGACAACTCATAAATAATATAAGGTACAAGGTACCTAAATATGTAAAACATATACTTTCGTAAATATATAAACCTACTTATTTTACTTACTTTTTCATTACATTAGGTTATATAAAAAACAAAAAGAATAAATTAATAAATTTATATCTAATCATTAAATTTATTTTTTTTTCAATACACCCAAAAAAATACCTCATTAGGCAATCTTCTAATGCTAAATTTGGGATCGGTCTCCCTCAGACTTAGTCAGCTATAGACGAGCCTGAATAAAACCATAACTATATATAATAGGTAATTTCCAATTTTCAATAAATAGAACTTTCAATATTAAGAATTAGGCCCTTAGTTTTATATAGTGAATACCAGATGTCTCAGAGCAAATTTGATTAATTCAACTACTGCTGTCAAAATCTTCATAAGCTGAATATTTTATACAATCTAATAAGTTCATAAACTAAAATTTACATTAATTTGCGAGAATTTGAAACTTCCGAAGAGAAACCTTAACGTTTCTTCATAGATGTTGAGCATAACATTTTTTAAACTAAACGAGAACATACGGAGAATGACTAGCGCCTATTCGATGATCAATACAATCTGAGCCCTAATATCTCAGAAAATAGAATATTCTTCGTTTTATAAATGTAGATAAAACACATCATTTAATTTTTATACAACAGAATTGAATTCGTCCTATCAATAAAAGAGTCAAAGTTTAATTCCTAAAAGGAATTCTGAATTTCAAGAAAAAAAAAAATTTTGTCGTTAATTTATTTGAAATTTTTACCAATAATAATACTGCTTTAGTAAATATTGTTAACTTTTTCCTTCTCAAATCAAAAAATTATACTCTCTTGAATTACAAGCCTACATACAAAGGTACCTATTAAAATTAGCTATTAAATTTATTATTATTGAGGCAAAATCAATAAATGAAAGGGTCTACATACTGAAAAGTACAGTATCAAGCATTCTAATTGATTTAAAGAGTTCTACTAACGATTTCCAGAGAACATTAATAACTCTTATCTTAAATTATTTTGATAACCATAAGCGTGAATTCATGATAACTATTGAATAATAATACAAAAAATGAGATATAAAAGTAAATAAATTTCGGATGAACCAATGTATAAAAATTATTACGTGGAACTAAATTTAATATATTTTAATCAACAGTAACTAAGACCGGATCAATATATTTATCTGCAAGAAAGGTCGCCACATACGTGCTATAAGAAACTTTTTTAGAATAAAATTAATGTTCTATTATTAAAGTGTATGAATTTTTTCGTAAACAAAAAGGAAAAACCGAATTTCTGTGTAAATTATAAAAAAAATTAGACACATATTTTGTATATTAAATTAGCCGATAAGTGTATAATACTCGTACATTTGTCACAGCATCTCTGTGGAGAAACCAACACTGCAGGTATAAATTAATAATGAAATTTTAAATATCGCCATTATTTGCATTATATAAAATTATCTACTTACTTTACAAGAATACTTAGATAAAATTTGGTTTTGCTCAGATGAATACTTCAAAGTTTAAGTTATCAATAGGTAATAGATAAAATATTTCTGATAAATTAACGTTTCGCCTGAGTCAGGTTTTCCAATAGTTTCGGCTAAAGCAACAACTTCATGTGTAGTAGAAACTTTACCTCATTAAGTGAAGTAATTCCACGCCCAAAATTCAACGGAGACGAATGGAATGCATCCAAATCAAATTATCTTGATCCAGTCAAACTTGTGTAACATGCCAATTCCATGTGTTGAGAATATCTACCTGTCTTTCTGTATGTTTCCTCTCTACTCAACAAGTGTACAGTAAGTCCATATATTTGTAAAATTTTGCAATAAAGTTACGGTAATACCATACACTATTAAAATAATTACCTAATTCTAGAAGTTAATTAATTAACAGCTACAACTGTTTCTTTTATAAACACACATAATAAATAACATGTAAAGAGTCAGTAATAATTTGTGATTTTAGTATATAAAACATAGTTTTGTAATTCCAGGCCATATGGAAGTATTTGTTTTATAAATGCATAAATATTTTAATTTATTTTAAGTTTCTACAACCCATATTTAATCTATAGTTATAGTATCTTGTAGAGATATATTCTGTTAAGAGATTGTTATTGTATGGATTGCAAACTCCAATCCTTTGGCGGGTCCTTTACTTGGAACAGTCTAACCGACATAAATCGAGCCTGGATCTTTTAGAATTGAAATGTGCTCTTCAAATGTTGTTAACCGATATGTCTTCTTTCTTATAGTTAAAATTGTTAAAGTATTATTTATTGAGCCACCAAATTACAAACCAAAAGTACTCTAATTAACATTACCTTGGTTTAAAGTTTCTGGTCGTAATTTTTGTCTAATCTGTGCTAATCTTGAATTGTTGGTTATTTCATTACTACTTTCGTCTATTGCAACACACCAAAACCACAGCAGCTGCAGTTTTGTCTGATATCCCCCACCAGTCACAAATATATGATAAATTCGTTAGGGATGGTATTTTTATTTTTCTTTTGGTCGTTTTGGTGTTGGCACTAATGAACATTAAGACAAAGCCTCTTCTTTGAGGTTCTATGAAAATTTTGAGATTATTGTGAGAAGAACCTTTAACATTTGGAGAAGCATAATAGTTTTCCAGTTGCATTTTACTCTCACAGTTTTTCTCTATTAGTAATTATATATATATATATATATATATGTATATATATATATATATATATATATATATATATATATATATATATATATATACACTCCGAACTTGTAATATCAATTATGTCTTTCGTTCACCGCTGTATCTACTTTTATTTTATCTTTAATTTTCATCGCATCTTTGGAATTTATTCCATATTAGTTCCTAAGTTGCAATACCCGAACGGGATCCCGAATCCCCTCACTAGAGCGTACACGAATATGCTGCAGCTCACCAGTTTTTCATACTTTTATGTTAATCGACGAGGTATTGCAAAAGGCGATAAATGTTGATATTTTTTTGCTTCATGTCCTTTCAGGAAAGTCGTTACTTGGTTGTTCACGTTTGATAATTACTTTCCTCCAAAATTTGAATTAATGGGTGTTTTTATTATACTAATTATTATTTATGCTGTTATGTGTTATATATTTTTTGTACTTTTAATATTTCTACATGCCAATCGCTTTGGGGAAACCCATAAGCTGGACATTGTTAAAAACACAAATAAATTAATATGCAATCTGGGGATATTTTATTTTGTCAATAATGCCGTTGTTGATAACAGCATCTATTATGGCACCTAAGAGACAATGTTTGTCGTTGATTTGTAGACTACCGCATTTTTTTAAGACAATATTTTCCTGTTTTGCTTCGCCAGTTCGCTCCAATCTCATTTGTTATCCCATACTGTGTCATACACGGTCTATTGAGGAAATGCCATTAACAGGAGCTACTTTAGTAATCATTATATTTTGTAAGTGCCAGGGCTATTTCATATTCATCAACCGTTATGTTAGGCTACTAGCGCAAGTAGTCCCTGAAGTTTTCTGTAGCTAAAGCAACAGCCGGTTTGGATACCATTTTTGTCCATTTTTTAAATTGTTTCTTCTTTTCCGAATTTTAGATTATTTGACTGCAACTGATAGAATTTTAATGATTATTTCTATATGAAGGACGAAAATAGATTGCCATGCCTCTGAAGGCAGAAATCTGAGGACCTACTTATTGTAACTCATAATTGACATGTGGACTGCTAATATATTTAGCGACCACAGACTTGAATTACTCAACACGCCTATTGTTTAAAATGTAAATGCCGATGCATTTCCCATTGGACACATTATTGAGCTCAAGCCTTTTTGTACTGAGTAGTAATATTCTTCACGATTTTCTTCAGCAAATACATGTTTAGGACTGTTAAATATATCGTTTTTCGACTTTTTGGTGTTCCATATTTCAAAAAGGAAAATATAACCGTAAAAAGATCACCCACGTATCCACTCAAACGTCCGTCAAAGCCGTTTTTTTTCAGAAGCCACTTCATGTAGAAACTTGCAGTTTGGTACAGTAATAAAACATTAACCAGCATATGTCTAAAGCCAGAACAAAAAATATTCATTTGGTGTTATGAAGGGTTAAATTAAGTACTCGAAATGTTTTTTTATTTCATATATAGTGTAAAAATCTAGTTACAATAGTATCAAGTTATTTTTTTTATAATTTTAAGTATTACATAATCAGAGATATATCAAAAGATACGAAAAAAGTATATTCTAACTATTTTATTAAATATATCGGCTATTAATTTGGGATATTGTGTAGACACACAGCTTGTAATAAAACTTTAGCGATGATTCTAGATGTTAATTTTTTTTAAGTAATATTTCTTACGCTCGTATATTACAATATATTTATATTTGGAAAAATTAATATTTGTAAATAATTTAATATAAATACTACGCACTCTCAAATATTTATTAGGGCCTAAATGTGGCACCCTCGTAGCGCGAATTCGTGCTTGACAGGTTTTTTATTTGTTTTATTACACGACATTTTTCATCAATACGCTTTCATCAATAATTACCTTGGGCGAAAACTAATGTAACAAACTTAAATATTATAGTTGATCAATTTAATCAAAACAATCCGAAGAGTGAGAAAGGAAATTTTGAAAATTATTTTATTTTACTTTGGCTACAATCACTTTAAAATTTCAAAAAATATTCTCAGTACTAATTTATAATAAACAACATTTTTATTATTGTCTGTTTGTGGTACTCATTCTGAAATATATATTCGTAAAGAATGCAATGAATATATATTTAAGTGATAATCATGGTTTAATTCATGGTTTTGATATAAAACTTTTCGCAGAATATTATTGTAAAGACAAAGAAGTAAATTCAGGACTGATTATAAATATATGCTACAAAATGAACAGAATAATTTTATTTGCAATGAAATTTCTAGGTTTTGATAGTAAGGAAATAAATATCATCAGTTTAATACTTTATGAACAATTCAATAATTTATAAAAGTAATCATATCTTAATTAAAAGTAATCATATTTTAATTAAAAATAAAATCATATTTTAATTTATAACTAAATATTTTTAGTAAAGTACGTGTATATGTCATTTCCATAATGAAAATATACCGAAAATTTTACATTGCCATATCCACAGTGAATTAACCGTTAATATTTCGAAATGGTTGAGCCTCAACGTAAAGAAATGATTCCAAAAAACGTCATCGCCGATTTCATCAAAATTTTTATAGTTTTTTTATTTATATGTTCTTCTGTATATGTTATACTTGGAGCTATACGTTACCACATTAAAATTGTCCCTTAATCAGGTTAGTATAAAACTATATTCAGGATAAGGCCACCAATAATTTCATTACTAATTCTGAAACCCCGACACGAGGTAACTGCATAAGCCAAATATTTTAAAACGTGGCATTGTTAAAGATAATCTTAAAGTAGTAGCTAATTATAGAGATACAGCATACATAATCTTGAGCTTACTCATTTTGGCTATAATGATTTTGTAAATGAAATGAATCTAATGTAAATATTAATAATGCTTAATTAATAATGTTCAATGTAAAAATTGAACTTAATCGCAAATTATAATAAAATGATACGTATTGACATACTTACCTTCTATTTTACTTTCATTCTTAGGCTTTACCACCTATGAAAAGCTAAAAATATGTTTTTTGTAGAGATTCTAAAATGATGCATCACTCGAAAACAAATTCACTTAAATTTTAGATTTACGTAAAAACGAATCACTTGAAATTTCATCATATCCACCCATCTGGCCGTCACGACCTCATAGTTTCTGTCTGCCGCAACGTCATAATTTTTACAGTTTCACATCTATCACAGCCTCATACTTTCGACAGTTTTAGTGTGCGGTAGCCTCATCATTTCTATAGTTTTATTCTGTCACAGTCTCATAGTTTTACACTTTTAGTCCGTGACAGTCTCATAGTTTCTATAGTTTTTCTCTCGTAGTTTTTTACGATCTTAGTCTGTTACAAACTCACAGTTTTTAGAGTTTTAGTCTATCACGGCCTCATAATTTCTAAAGTTTTAGCGTATCATAGCCTTATAGCTTTTACGATATTTCTCTGCCACACTATCATAGTTTTTACAGTTTAAGTTTGTATCAGTCACTTAGTTTCTATGGTTTTCCTTTGTCACGACCTCATAGTTTCTACAGTTTTAGATCTATATGAATGTAATTTTGCATAAATATGAGATATCATATATTCTGGATATTCCTATTATATTCCTGGATATAATTTTGTGTGCAAATGTTTTAGGTATATTTATGTAATTGTTCTCAGAATAGTTCAATCGTTAAATGGAAAGTTTTTGGGCTCAGCGCACAGCCCTAGTGACACCAACATCTATTCTTATTTATAGTACGGTGCTATTCTCTCCCTTTATTGTGATGGCGCAATTAGCGTACGGCCTGCGAATTACCTGAATGGCAAGTTCACTTAGGCTGGCCCATATACTTGATAGTTATATCAACATCTTAGGCTTACTACGGTTACTGAGAAAGCTTACGGACTACAAATTCCCTTCCTTGACGGAAAATGGCTTGAGGGTGATTCAACTTATCGCAAAATTTAGGCGAATTTGCTTTTGTAATCCGTTTCTCGTCACCCAAAACAAAAAAATAGATTAATACGATTTACTCAAATTTATTTGACTGTACCGAAGACCGTGTCTTAACGTAATATCTGTTTATGAAATTTTATCCCGTTTCCATTATGAATTCCACACTGTGTTAAATATATTTTATGAAAAATACCTTTATCCAATGGCTCCTGTTCACCTTTTGATTACATTTTTAATTCAATACGAAAATTAATTACTGAATGTTCTGTTACTATATTTTCAAAGACATATATTCACAGTCATATATTGTCTTATTTTTTTACACTATTCTGTAATTAAAGTCGATTAATACTCATTTATTAACAAGTAAAAAAAAGAAGCAAATTAAGTTCTATAATATACCAGTAAATTACGCATACGTGTATTAGAATACAAAACCTACCGGGATGTGATAATATGACATTTAGATATTTACCTTGCGTCAGAAATGGTCACGTATCAGATTGCATTTATCATCGAATTTATTTTTATATAATCAGTGTCAGAGCTATAATCCAAAATATTGATGCTGTCCCTATTCCAATTGAAAATTCTGCACTGATTTATGATTATTTCCTCGAAGGTATTTTCTGACTTTGTTGAGAAACCCGCGAAGGAAAAAAGTAATAGTTTTTTTAGGAAGTATTGTTGTATTTTATGTTATTTTAAATTATATTTGATTTTATCTATTTTATATATACCTATAATATTTTGGATTGATTTAGTTTATAACCTTGTAAAGAAAATTTCAATTAAGCACTGACAATTTACTATTAGTTTACTACCATATCGGATCATAATTTGATTTTCAGACAAATTGAATGCTGTGATTCTTATATCAGAGCACCGTCGAAAGTTTTAATGTTAATGCGAAAAATAGTAAACTGTAAGAATACAATTTTTCCATTCAAACTCGCTATTTGATTACTTTAAAAACTGAAGATTATTCAAATCATTGCATTGAGAAAGCGAGTAGCCAAGAGTATGATGAATGATAAGTTGGACCCCAAAACACAATTCGATGTTTCAATTTACGCAGTGCAATGATTAGGCATTGAAGGTAGACACACTATGGTCTTCGTTTAAAAATCTCATTATTTTAAAGCGAAGACTACTAGCGAAGCGAGACTCAACAGTATGATAATAATTTTACCGGCGAAATAAATCATGGGGTAACAGCGGGCGCCATCAATCACCGTTGTTGTCTTAAATTAAAGTCAACAAACGTTGCGGCGTACCAACGGCGGTGCAAAGTGTTTGTTGTATCGAGTGACGCGGGAAAACGTAATGAATACGAAGCAGCCGCATCGTCGTCGAAGACATCATTCATGCTCCTCGTACTTCCAGCTCGAGTTTTTTGCATTAGTCTGCTAACTGTCCATATATGCTGAAATATACCATCACTGTAGTATAAATATACCGGTGTTGGCTTCACTCTATCGTATAAAATGTCAGTATAAGCATATAGAACAAAACATCATTGACTCGCCATTTGGTTGTTCGAGTTTCATTTTATGTGATATCATGAAAAGATGAATTGTATAATATAAGAGAAACACCTCTGATATTACACAATTCATCTATTTTAAATGACGATAATCATCTCACTAATTAATTTTTATTTCCATCATTAAATATCGCACAAATAATATCTGTGTAAATTTCAGGTTTATTTATTTTTCGATGAATATTTAGAAAATTTTTTGTTGGTAAAATTACTATAATACGCATTCCAAAATATTATAATTTTTTTTTTCAAATACTTTTCTGGCACTGATGACATATTCATTCCTATATCCAAACATTTTGTTAATAATGCTGTCATTATGAATCAAATTTTTTTTTGATACCCCGATTTATAATCACAATCCTTCGTATTTGAGTTATTCCTATCAGTTTTCCCCATATTTAAATTTTTTAATTTAAATTTTTTGTCCGTAATTTTTCCATGTTTATTAAGTTTATTTTCCGAGAACTTATGTTATAAAAACTTTTATAATTTTGAATACCTTAATTAATATTGCTCAATTTTGAAATGCTTGATTTATTAATATATTGTTTGGTATATTGAGATACGCGAATGATTGTATATATTTCTTTGAAATATATAATTTTTGCAACAAAATTGACTAATGGACTAATTATTTATCTAAACGTCTGAGAAAGTGGAATATTTTAAATATTTGCCAAATTCAGTATCGTCTTGCAATTATTGCATTAAACATTGTATTTAGTAAAACATTGTAGTAGACGAAAAAAAATAACCTGGAATCTGATTGAATAATATCTTAAAATCTTCTAAATTTAAATTCAATGAAACCAGCTCGTAAAAGTAAAGATTCACTGGAAACATGTAGATATTTCCTGGCGATCTACTCATGGAAAAGAATCAAGGAGAGGTTAAGAAACCTAGCCCTACAACCGCAAAATGAATTTACTCACTTTTGGATAAATCTCCTTTATCTCTTCGCCTTAATGTTTTACGTCTTCGTCTTGATCCTCGATGTGATTTGTGTAAGATTTACTTCGTTGTGATTTAGAGAATGACATGGTAGCATTTATTTTCAAAAAATAGTATTTTTGTATTTTAACACACACCTTTGCACAATAATATTACATTATGTTAAGCAGCAATAGCCTATACGTGATTCTGATAAATGTATAACTTTATTTTTTGTAGAACATTATTAAAATAATTTTTTGTCACTAACGTGTCAATTTTGAATACTTAAATTGAAATGTTCATATTATTAAATAAATATTACTTAAGAAAACTTTAGGCGCAATGAAACTAGATTATTACAGTAAGGAACTTTATTTTACCCGAAATTAATAACAAAGTAACAAGAGACTCAAATTCAGGTGCCTACTCTCGATGATGACCCATTGCAATCTGTTCAACTTTCCGTCAACGATTTATCGATAACCCAAACTCCAACCATAATATAATTTGTTTATTTTTCGATGATATTGAAGATGCTATCTAATTCCTTCCGAATATCCTGCCGTTATTGATCACTTGATCCCACGGATGTGACGTCATGGACTCTTGCTCTTTTCTTGATTTTAAAAATGCATACGTGTTTTCTGCAAATATCTTGTACAAACTATTCAATCAAGCAGTAAAAAGCATATAATTTAAATGTAATTTTAAGAAAATAGATTTTAACTAGCATATTTTAATAGCAATGGAGAAGTAAATAAGATGCCAGTAAAGCAGCTTATTAATTATTTGCGCCTCAATAACAAAAAAGAGAAAAGTTCAACTACGCCACATCATTTCACTGATGACGTGGTGTACAATGATGTACGTCACAGCATTAGCAAAATAAAATGTCCTGTGCCTTATTAGCATAAATATCTGACGCCGCCACCAAAATCAGTTTTACCCGGGTAGAATGATATGGAATGTTAATAGATTACTGCATAACCATTATGAACTGCAAGCAATATTGTGCTTGAACTGAAAGCAATATTGTTCAAAAATTTCTGCAATTTACACAAATTAAAAAAAAATAACATTCGAAAAACTCCGTAAATATTTGAAAAATATTTTGTTTATTGAAATAACTCCCCATTCGCATAAATGCTTACGACCAAACCAAGCGTTTTTCATAATTTTTCGCTATCCCTTTCCCTATCGTATGGTATTTTTATTGTTTGTGTTTTCGACCAATCAAATGATCCCCTCTACCCCTTCCCTGAACAATTTTGGTTCTTTATTGACTTGCTTATCGGATCGATCGGTACATTTCAGTCTGGAGATGCTATGGCGATGCAGGCAAGATAGGCTTTTTTTACTTCTATCTTATGGAACAATAAATCATCTTTTAAGAGAATGATAGTATTTAATACATACAATTTACACAAATGGGGCTTTGAGAATCCCTACATAGCAAGGTAAGGTATATTCCGGAATCAATTTGTGGCCTGGAATCCTGAATGGCAAAATTATCGGTCCTTTTGTACTCCCACTGAGGCTTTATGGAGTTCGTTATCTATGGTTTTTAAGAGACGAACTTGGAAATTTACTGAATGAAATACAATTTACCCAATTCGATGGATTACTCAATTCGTTCGCCAGACCTCAAACCATTGGACTATTTTCTATGGGGATATTTCAAGGAGGCTCTGTATGAGACCACCAATAAACATGAACAACAATTAGGACAAAACTTACACCATATATCTGAAGTGGTAAAAAACAACGAAATGGCCTTATGAACTTTACTAAGCAATTTTGTAAGAAGACACTGGTTATGCATAAGAGCTAGACGAAGGCATTTTGAACATTTACTGTAATAAAAAAAAAATAAATGCGGTGTGATCATAAATATTTGTTTTATTTTACCATGACCGAAAAAAATAGAAGTAAAAAAAATGTTATGAAATTAAAAATAAATAGCGAATTAGAAGTAAAAAAAAATGTTATGAAATGAATTATTAATACCAGAAAATTATACCTTTTTGGAATCTATGTAAATTATAGATGTTTTTGAAATAAAGTTCCACCAGGTTGCTTTTCATGTTTTGTAATTAAAAAATGCATATATTCCAGTGTTAAATTTTTATGTTGCCAATAATAGCGAATGTATAACATTTTAATTAGGAAGACGAATGTTGAAAAGCAGAAATAGTAATAACATCTAGTAATTTTCTTTTCACTGGCAGCAACAAAAATTTAAAAAATCATATCTTTAAAACTATTAAGGCTATGCTAATATAATTGTTTTGTATATATAATAACCTCCACTATCACCAACATTTCATTGGTCCACTCCTTACGCGATACCTGTATAGGTCAAACAGGAAGATATTTTACTACCAGGTACAAAGAACCCATTACTAACTGCCGAAATAACAAACCAGACACATCTCATTTTGCAAAACATCTTATTGAAAATAAGATGTTTCACTCTCATACCGACAATGCTACCTATATATTGCAAATAAATACAAAAGGCAATAAACTCAACATACTAGAAACATTAAGAATAAGCCGACATAAAAGATAAACTAACGTTAATATATTAAATGAACAACTAAATTCAGTATCATCACCCATACATAATATCTTTTAGTTATAAGAAAGTTAGACAACATTGATACTGCAGTATATTTCAAATTGTTTCAGCCCGGTCACACATCTAAAGAGATACATCACAAAAGAAAAATAAAAATGGGAGATAAGTATAATTAATTGTACAACCTTGTTCCAATCGTCAGATACCCTTTCTGTTGTATAGATATATTACTGAGAATAACATCTATTTAATTTATTACCCTCACTAAAATATTTGTCTATCGTGTAACTTTCGAAAATTTAAAAAAACTTCACGCCTCCCTACCATAAACTTATTCATGTTAACAGTGGGAAAACCCGTCTAAACCCCACTTCCGCTATTATTTTGTGTAATACTTAAATACTGTTGGAAGTTTCTAAGAGTCAATCTTTACAAATTGCCCAGCTGAAGATGTCATACAACGAAACTTAGATCGTGTTTAAGAATTTAGATGAAGTAAAAATAATACCACATCACGCAGTTTTATTTAGTTGTGAATGAAACTTAAGTGGTAATAAATTTCTCCAGAATAAAAACCAAATTTATTCAAAATAACATCACCCTAATGGTGCTGATAAAGACTGTTGATTAATTGGAGAAAGAATTAAATGCCTTTACCGCTATTCAGGAAGTTGCCTGGATTATTTTGCTGGTTATTAAAAGAAGATTAAAAGGTTTTAATCACTCAAAAGAAATTAAAAACGTAATATCAGAAAAAAGAAAACTTAGAAGAAAGTGGCATCAATCAAAAAGCCCATATAAAATTTTGCTTAATCATATAATAATTATCAACAAGTTTCTCACGGAAATTACTACGGATAGCATCACTGGTTACTTACTATGCTACTAAATATCTTAAATGACCGTTAACTCAAATACCCCTGTCAAAAAACTGTTGGAAAATGGGCTCGAAATAATTTAGGAAAAACAAATATGTTTGCTCAACATCTTGAAGCAATATTTCATCCAAATGAGGGAGGTTATGCTCTACTACGTCTTTATTCCAATGTTTACCTTGACAGAATGCCAATAGTTACGCTCGAGGTTGAGGTTCATGAAATTAAAAATAACCTCAATGCAAAGGAAGCGCCTGGATTTGATCTAGTTATGGGTGAGATTTTTCAATGATTTCAAAGAAAAGCTTTGGTTAAATTAACTACTCTGATCAATACTCATATTCGACTGAACTATATCCTAGATGTCTGAAAAACAACTGTTATGATACCAAAACCTGGAAAAAATTTAAATAAAGTTGAATCGTGCCGACCCATCTCACTCTTACTGATCATGTTAAAGCTATTTGAGAAACTGATTTTAAAACAAATTTTAAAAAATAATCTCATCAATTTGGTTCCAGAAGTAACCAATCGATAATAGATTAGGTACATCGTGATGTTATTGAAAAAGTGTTAGAAAACAAAAATGTATGTTCTGTTCTCTTCTTGAATGTAGCACATGCATTTAAGAGAGTTTGGTATGAAGGCCTACTACACAAACTTGCACAAATGTCACTTCTTCCTGATCACTACTATCGACTCCTAAAATCTTATCTGACTAATCAACACTTTCAGGTTAAATACGAGTAGTTGTACTAAGATTTAAAGCTGATTGAGGCCAGGGTCCTTTAGAATAGTGTTTTAGGCCCAGTTTTGTATTTAATATACATTAATGATGTTTCAATAATATTGTATAGCACAACAGCTACTTTTGCGGATGGTATAACAATCACAGTAATGAGAGAAACTGTGGCAGTTTCAACTAGAAAATTACAATCTACTCTCAACAATGTAGGAAATATCCAAATCGACACATCAATATTATAAATAAAAGGAGAGCACACCAATCAGTATTTATTAATGTCATTGAATTACCATATGCTAACACCGTTAAATTTCTTGATAGTCTTGAGGCCAGGCTTCGGTGGAAAGAACATATTAAAAATAAAAGCGACGAACTCAATATTAAGTTAAAAAATATGTATCGGTTGATTGGTTGCAATACTGAGCTATCAACATACAATAAGCTTATTTCATATATACAAGCTCTAAGCCCAGTTTGGTGTTAGGGAATACAGCTATGGGACTGTGCCAGTAAGTCGAATATCGAAGTTATAACCATACTTCAAACAAAGTGCTAAAGCGCCTTGGTGAGTTCTTATCTGTAACCTTTATGATGATCTTGAAGTTGAGGTAGTAGATCATATGATTAGACGATTTGCTAGTTCTCATCAAAAAAGACTACCAAACCACATCAACTTAGAAGCGTCCAGACTTTTAAATGTACAAAATATTATCAGATGACTCAAAAAGATAAAACTATTTAAACTCACGATATTTTAGAACAAAATGTGAGTCAATGGAATATCTTAGTTCAGACAGTACGTATTAATCGTTAGTTTTGTAACTAGTTTTAATAAAAATTGTAAAAAGAAAAAAGCGGGTAGCAAGTGACGTAATGTTATTTATATATATTAATATAGTAGAAGAGTAAAATTTTTAACTTTGTTAGTTCGAAGCATTGTCAGAAACTACTCAATTAATTTTAAAATTTATTTTTCTGGCGGATAGATGATCCCAGAGCTATATTTTATTCAAGCTGCTGCAAATATTGAAATGACAAACTTCGAAGAAAATGGTCTACATTTGTCTATTAATGATCTGCTGTATTTAAAATTACAAACTTCGAAGCAAATGGTCTACAATTTATATCAAGATTATTGGACGATGTGGCACTGTAAATTAAAGTTAGCATAGTTATTTAAGAAGCAACTTGAAGTAAAAATTTTAAAAGAAAAAAAAAGTTGCAAGACGGAAGTATTTTAAAAACCAGGCGTGTGTGAACTTATTATAGAGGGAACTACAATGATATTCAGATGATGTCATAAAAAATTGCCCCTTGTCCATTTACCCTTGCTCTGTCATCATCCATATACTTAAAACCAGTTGCGGATCAGCCGCCACTGAGACTACCCAGAGTGTAGGTAGACGTTGTCGAAACATACGTTATGCGTATCGCAATGATGTTTACCATATTTCATGGATAAACCTTATTTTTTGTCTGCTCAAATCCGCATCTGATATTTCTTACACACACACAATCAAGACACAATACAGCAAGATCCCTCATTATTCTCTAAAACCTCCTAATTTTGTATTTGAAAACGAAATGCGTGCCTAGTATTATACTTCCATGGTCAACCAAATTAGCTTCATTATCCATATTTATGAAGTTTAATTTAAAGAGTTGTAAAACGAACTATTTAAAAAAAATCGCTAGTGCTAGCACACACGCGCATCCACACGCCACGCGCACACGCACAAATACATACACGCGGATGCACACGCGTGCACACACACACGCACACACATACACAAAAATGCGCGCGTGCGCACACACACACACGCACGCACACACACACATATGTGTCACACACACAACGCTTCCCTTCAACCGGTGTGGCAACCTGAGCATTAAACAATTCTACACCGCTGCTCGATATGTTGTAGATTAAAATTGTATATAATAGACGATCCTGTTAACTCAGGAACAACATTTTTATTATTCCGGTTTGCTCGAATATATAGACAAAAAACAAAAATATTGGAACAATTCGTGAGGTTGCTAAATGTGAGATAAAAATTCTTTAATATATATTGTGATAAATATTTAATTTTTTTTTCTCTACTTCGTACTTGTTGCTTTTAATGATAGATCCCAAAATTGCCAAACGTAAATTTCCACCTTCAACTATTTTAGGTGAACGAATAAGATAACGAGTGTCTTTTTTCTGAGTGTTTTCTTTTGCTATCAAAGTCTTGTGGTCATTCCATGTAACATCATTTTTATAAAATAAAAATAATTATCAGTTTTAGTAATTCTTAAGTTTTACATTACTTAGAACTATTAACTATTTAAATTTTAAGCGTATGTTTCAAAACTCTGTCTTTATACATCGACATTTTTTGAGGTTCTCGAGAGAAAAAAGGTTTAGTTTCTCACAGAAATATTCTCGTAAATTTTGAAGCAATTTATCTAGCCTCGTTAAATTAATAATAAACGCTATTAATAA
The DNA here is from genome assembly GCA_039881145.1 of Druceiella hillmani. Lineage (NCBI taxonomy): Eukaryota > Metazoa > Arthropoda > Insecta > Lepidoptera > Hepialidae > Druceiella > Druceiella hillmani. The sequence continues at coordinate 28,150,834 of JAYKKI010000003.1, read as the reverse complement.
AAATATAATTTGTTTTAAAGTACGACTAACGGGAGCGTCGTCACGAGTTGATAATTATTATACAATTGTACCTACGGGAGGGGTTGCTTTTTTCTATTTTTAATGAGTTATGTTGTTTACTTTAATAATCGTAATAAAACTACTAATCAATATGTATATATTTTATATAGTTGTTGTCTTTACATATGACAAAAATTAAATGATTTACTTATAGTTTACTAAGTTCACAAAGAAAAACAATTTAAACGTGACTTCGACGTATCAAAATTAGGTTTATCGAAGAATGTCGATATTTCTAAGAACACAATGTAAACCTAGTCTGTTACGAAAATTCATCTATAGTTTCACCATACATTTTGTAACTTTTACGTTACTGTATTCCCAGTAACGTTGAACCATTTAGAAACCATAAAAATTTGGTAAGAATCTGACTATGGAAATTAAAGTTATAACATAGTATTCCCTAAAATTTAACGGCACATGTGTCATTGCGGAGTTTGAATGCTATCGGTCTAACCAATACTGATGATTCTCTTTTTTTACTTGAAGGGACATACTGCTGGAATAATTCCACGAATGATGCCAAAAATTTAGTTAGAATCTGATGAAGGAAAGACTGATACAACATAAAATTTCTAAATATTGAACAACGCAGGTGACGTGATTGATTTTAGATGATTTAGAGTTAATTATAATTTTATAAGATATAACTAAGGCCCACAAAATTTTCTCTTTAACAAAATTAGGGTACAATTATGAAACTGGAATGTGGAAATGAAAATACTGTTTTTAAATTAGTCTTGCGAGTCTCAACTAAAGACACTGTCATAAAACTCTGGATTCCAACTTTTCAGTCCTGATTTTGTCTGCCTAAATTATGAGACTTGAGAATCTGTTGTTTGTGAAATAGTATTTTGGGTCTCAAGTAGGAACTTCACTAAACTACGGATTATAAATCCTCGGGCCCGAGGCTACAAGAGTACTCTGTACCTAAACCGTGAAGCTATTGTTTTTAAACTGATGTTGTTTATCCCAAGCAGAGAAACATCAAACGTTCAAACTCATCAGTCTTGATTATATGAGGGTACTGCTACTTTAATTTGTGAGACATGAGAATCGTGAAAGTTTGGGACCTGTTGTTTTGAAATTAATATTGCGGGTATCAAGCAAAGACTGTCATTGAACTTCGGACTAAAATACGTCGGCCGGATGCTAAGTGATTAGAATCCGGAGTGGATATTGATAGAGCCTGCTTTATGTTTCGTAACTCATATCCAGGGCATTAGTCAACCTATTTGAATGATTTTTTTTATCCGAATTGCCCCGGTATAGTATCACAAAAATAGTTAGAATTTAACTCTGGAAATTAAGGGTATACCATAGAATTCCTCAATTATCTGCAGCATAGGCGCTTGGATCAAATTTAAATGATATAGATTTAATGATAATTTTGTATTAAAGTCTCTAAATTTTCATAGGATTAAGGCGTAACAAATCAACCTTTCAGCAAATTCAGGGTCTATTATTGGAGCCGAGAGATGACGATCACCGTAGAAACCTAAACTCATCGAGTATGTATTCATTTCATTTATACAGACGTAAGCAAGAAAATGATAAAATAAACAGGTCAATAAATATATGCTGTTATATATAAAAGCGTGAAGCAGCTTAATTGTTATACAATTAAATCACTAACCTAAACGGCCGGAATATCCGCGTTAACACCCCTTCCGCTCTTGTTTTGTATAATAAATATATATATTATAAAAGTAAGTATACAATGTGCATGCCGCTAAAACTCAAAAAAGAGTTGAGGTACGAACAAGGGAGTTATATGGTGTGGTAGCCCTCTATCCACCGTCCACGAAGAAGGTTTCCCTTTTTACCTGGAAGGCGTTTTTAAGGGCTGGAAGTTTCATCTTCTAGAAATATCTAGAACAGTCCAGAACGTCACGAGTATTCGAGAGCATTCCACAACATTCCAGAGACATTCTGGAATGTTTGGTAATAGTCTGAAACGTTCGGGAATGTTCCAGATCATTGTGGAATATTCCAGAATACTCTCAAATGTTGTGATGTATGGGACTATGTGTGGGGTTTTGTTTTGTGTGTGTTTTGTATATGTGGGGCTACTCAATGGTAGGGATATATAAAGCAAGATCCGTCGATGTTCAAACGTCAGTTTCTTATCAATGGAGTACAGTAAGTGAATAAAAAATAGTGAAGTGTGAGTAATCAAAGTGATACAGTCACTTATTATAAATTGAAAATAAAGTATGAAAGGCTTTCAAAAGTGTACTTAGCGTATTTCTTAAAAAAAATGATTTGATTTATATTTTATACAAGGCTTGAACGTAAAAGGGAAGGAAATCTTGTCAGTTCTGAAGCAAAAGGGCGAAAACAAAAATAACAACGAAAAAACGAAACATCGCAGAGCGCGAAACACATTTACGTTTCCAACGAACGAGAATGAACACACCGAAGAAACCGGAGAACAGCGAAATGAACGAATTGAAGGATATAGAATTACCACACAATCTTATAATAAAAGGCTGCAAACGTAAGAGACCCATGAAAATATCACCCTACGAGAAGAAGACAAGAAAACAGTAAAATCTAACAAATGAATCATTCTACTACCACCTAACTAAAGAATATAATAAACACAAATACGTCGTAATCGGAAAAATGGATAACATCTGCCAATTTTTTAACGCGAAAATGTTCAGTAGAGAAACTCCAGGAATTTTTTGCATAAATGGAAAATTTCTATAATCATTGGAATCACCTCCGTAGGAATTTCTACATTACATGACCGGGGAAACTCCAGAATGAAAACACTTGCTTCAAAGTATAAAACACCTGTTCCCAAATGACTTCTTTCGGTGTCATTTGGATCGACAGTAACAGAAATGAAGTCTATTCTTTTCCATCCAAGTGGAAAAAAAAACATAATAGACAAATCTGTCACAAAATGAGATCATTACTACCTTTACTCAACGAAGACTATACATTTCTGCAAGTGTATTTCATCGGTAATTAAGAAAGAGAATCAAGAGTCAATGCACAAACATCAGTGGATTGAAACGAGAAAGAATCCAAGCTGTACAGAGGATATTACACAAACATAATCAACTTGTTCCAACATCCATTAATATTTCTGCACGGAGAGAACGCATATAATTTTAATGTGAAATAAATCCAACCTGAAGTAGGCATAGGTACATACAAAAAAGTTACTTCCTAGGAGTTCTATGCTTACAGCTTAATGATCAGAGACAATGAAATATAAAATCACATTCTCAACACTTGCCGTTTATTCCAACATTTCTTGGTAGATATGTATGCAAAAATAGAAGCGAAACGGATGTTTTACATAATATATATAGTTTCTCCTGATTCAGTCAGGAGAAACTATGCACCGAAGAATACATCCAACTTCGAGACGCAATCATAAATGGCGAAAACATTGACGAAATTGGAATAATCGTAATCTTACCCTCATCTTACATGGAAAGTCCAAGACACAAGCACAAATACGTTCAAGATGCCATGACTTATGTAAGAAAATATGGACAACCCCACCTCTTCATAATATTCACATGCACCTCATTGTGACCAGAAATCAAAGAACAACTAAGATACGACTAAGCATCCATGGATCGACACGACAAAACATATACACAATCAAATGGCAAAAACAAGGAATGACTCACTCACACAATCTCATATGGTTACATGACAGTATTCATTGCACAGGTATCGAAAAAATCATCCAAGCCGAATTTTTACAATTCACAAGAAGATCCGGAACTGTACGATATAGTTGTGAGAAACATGATTCAAGGGCCATGCGAGGCATTTTAATTTTTTAGTACAATTCTCAGTAATATCTGGATAATAGTCATCTCTGTATTCAAGCAAAGGCAGTAAAAGTGTTTTGACTGATATGAGCTTTGATTTCAACGGCTAGAAAATTTCTTTAAAACATTTTTGAGGGAATGCATTCTGCTGAAGATACTTGAGGTTGACAGATAAGATTTTGTTCCCAAGTCTTAATGTTAATAAAATTGGTTCAACAGATAATAAAATTGTTGTATCATTTAAATGTAAGATTTGGCAAATCTGATTTAAAATATTTTAGAATACAGTTTTCACTACCTATAACGGTTGCTTAGGCTAACAGATTCTATGAGCCCAGTGACTGATTTAGGAGATTGAGGATGATTGTTATAGAATGCACATCAATCACTAAGGCATTAAATGCATTGCTGAAATCGAGAAGTACAATTATCCATTAAATCCCAAGTTACTTTAAATGTGTGATGAAAAATGTAAAAAAATACCCAAAATTATATTTGGACGACACACAAACCGGAGATGATGGCTATCCCAATTACCAAAGACGATCACTCAAAAAGGATGGCTTCACAGAAAAAAATCGAGTACGATGCAGAAACGAATTGGAAATAGGTAATCAGTAGGTAGTACCATATAACCCACTACTTACCAAAATGTTCCAAGTGTACATAAACGTAGAATACTGTAACTCAGTGAAATCCATTAAATATATCTGAAAGTATGTGAACAACAGCAGTGACATGACAATATTTCAAATAACAAAAGACAGATTTTCCCATACAAGAACACGAACCAACTGTGCAACATCTAGAAGTACATTTGGAGAATGGAAAGAGAGTTTACTTCACAAAAGATACCACCAGAAAAAATGCAAGCAAACCACCTAAGAACCCAACACTAACAGATTTTTTCCAACTGTACCAAACGGATACATTTGCGAAAACCTTTCTATATGTCGACGTTCCTACCTATTATGGAACATAACAAGAAAAATCCAACGACGATGACAACCAACGACGAAAATAAAGAATTCCAGTAGAGGGTCATCCAGGAATCATGAAAACGAACGCATTAAACCGTACATTCGAACAACGCCGAATATTTCTATCTCCGGATCTTGCTACACGGAGACAAATACGGAGACTAACAAGTCATAGATTTCAAGAACGTTGACGGTTTCCTATGACAGACGTACAGTGAAGCATGTCAAAGCTTAGGACTACTGGAAAACGACATCCACTGGAAATTAACACTACAAGAAGACTCACTCACAGCTTCAGCTGAAAGGTTGCAGATGATAAAGAAAATCAATTATGTTGGCATCAGTTTTTAAAATTTCTTAAAAAACCGTATTAAAAGTTTATCTTATTTTTCAGCTCCTACTGGTATGATTTATCCTTTCTTATATGAACTTGAACACTGTGCGTGCACTAAATTTACTGTGCGTGCAATAAAAGTTTGTTGGACATAAATCTTAATGACCCATAAGTGTTGACCCGAAATTGTTGACGTTTTTTCCCATTTCAGGAACTAATAAATAGAAATTTGAAACTTAGATTAAAATACAAGGGTTAATTGAAAACACCACGGCGCACGCAGATTTAATCTACATTTGCTTATGTAGATTTCACAATCTAATTTAAAATAAATTTTCTGGTCTACTCCTGTCAAATTACAGTCCAGTGATAACGGTGGTATATTACCGTTCAATATATAATTGAAATGATAAGTTTTAGTTCCGTAGGAAACTGAAAAGCAACATCTCTTTCTAGGGGCGGGTGTCGAAGTAGGGGAATTGTTTTTCATCCCGAGGCGTACATTTAGAATTTATCGTTCAAGCTGCGTAACCCTTGTCAGACACATGGACCGGTGCCCATTAGGTGTATTTAAATTGGTCCAAATTAAAATCACTCTACAAAAATAAAAATATGAAACAAATACAATTATATAAACGAAAAAATATTTTGTGTAACATCCAATATTAGTCGATTTCTGTGGAGGTGTAACTTATAGAAACTTGCAAGTTTATTTTCTATGATTCAGCAAACAGTAAGTCCATACTTGTCCATCTGATATTAGATTAAAAATATGACCAATATCGAATGTCATATGATATTGACACATAAAAAATAGGCTAGCGTATATGAAATTGTTTCCTATTGCGAAATTCCAATGACAGTATAAATATTAAAAATATACTATAAATATTTGACTAAGAAGTCTGGAAAGAGCTTCTGGATCCATTACCTTTATCCTAACTAGGTTGATATTATTTTGGTATTTCGCGACCGTTGTGATCAGTACGATTACGTTTAGATCGGTGTTATTATTTGACCATGCCTTTAAATATTTTGTTAAAAAATGTTTCAATTACATAAAAGTAAAAAATTTAAGTTAGACCCATCTGGCAGTCAATTTAAAAAAATACGATGCGAATTCAACCTACCCCATAACTACGCCATACCGCTCCCAACAAATATTGTTATGATATCCATAACAATTATTGGTGATAGGAATCAATAAATCGCACAGCTGCAAAAATCAATATTCAAATGGTAATCACATATAATGAATTGTGCTGTTATCTATTTACATATAGTTTCCTTTCATCTACCATCGAATCTACGCGATTTTGATAGTAAAAATGATGGAAAAAATATTATATTTTATGCTGAAAAGTTCCCTCATTAATTCAAGAAAACCGTAGAATTTAATACTACGATATGGACAATAACTAACCTCTCGCTCCTTCTACTGTGTTATTACAATGTTTGTATATGTTTAAAGAACGAACGGTTTAAAGACGAAAGGTCTGGCTTCCTAATTTCATTTAATTTATTTTTAACATAATAACTGTGTGCTGGACGATAGGGTGCAGCCAGAGCCCTGTACTTAACTGTTGCTGGATTGGAGTATTCGACGTTCGCCAGACTTCTGGCACGGTTGACTAAGAAGTCTGGAGAGAGCTCCTAGATCGATTACCAATGAAAAGTCGATTGGTGATAGACAGTTTCAGTATTATTTAAAATGTTGCTTACATACTTAATTATCGCTTGAACTATCGATCGCTTGAAATTCAACTATAGAGACCTCTCGAACTAAATTCAGAGGCGAAATGCGAAGTGAACTGATTTTTGCAGCATTGTAATCCTCTCTTATGTGCTGCCATGCAATCTTTTTGGATGGCCTCTGGTTTTTACGTCAGGGGTTATGAACCCATGGTAGCAAATTAACTTCAAATTAATTTAAATTATATGACAAAAGGGATTAACAAATTATAGACCAATCTCTGTTTCTGTTGATAATATTTTTAATAACTACTATTGAACTCGACTGCCTGAGATTTTTATTGCATAACTTTTCTGGTTAAAGTTTTGTAGTATGTACAGAAGCTTTTCTCAACATAGAGTAACTTGAAACAAAGGTACCTAGTGCCTAGTTTGCTTCATAAACTCTCATAAATCTGCTTGTGATACAAAACTATTTCTAAAAAAATAGCTAAATAATAATTTTCCCTTTTTTGAACACTGGATGATATAAAAGTTTAGCGCATGAACAATGATGGGCCAAGCGAAATTAAGTAGAAAACAAGTATGTGTGACAAAAAAAGTGTTAAAAAATTCTTTTACACATGCGATAGATCAATCTGGTTGCGAATTAATGAAACATACGATAAACTAACAGATTATGACATGGTAAAGATTGTATCTACTATGGAGCTATCAAACCTTCCTCTAAGAAATAAATCAAAGCCACTTCCAAAAAAACAGTGGCATTCTCAGTTGTAGGGCGTTCTTAATGTTTCATTGAATTATTGATGAAAATAATATCTAATGGGGCGTTTGGACGAGAGATAAAAGGTTCTGATGGCAAGTCGCGTTTTGCCATTTGACCGACTTCGGTTTTTCCGACTTAATTGGGCCAACTTCTTGTCTTGTTGACTCTTTCAGACTTAACCGGTCAGCTTGTTTATATCGGTGCGTTATATTGAATATTGTATAATGTTAAAAATATGCATAAACCTAATTGGTGTCATCTGGGATTTGAACACGCCGTTGTTGTGGTAGTTGAAATTTTTAAATACATTGCTAATCTTATTTTTGTAAATAAAATTATTTTTTAATATAAAATATTTTTCACAATATTTTCAATCTGATCAAATTAAAAATAGGAATAATATTACCCCTACAGGACGTAGATAAATTTCGTCCTTTTTTAACTCGAGTTGACTTTAACTGAATAGATTTGATATTATTTTTACCAATGTGTGAGACACATATTCCGAAAAGTTGTAGCGTATCAACCTACAGAAAAATTCGCAGAGAATTAATATGAGAGTATGGGAACGATATAGAAAGTTGTCAGATATACGAGAAAACACAATAAAATTTAGAAAAAACATCAATAAGGTGTGAAAGTTTTTCGAAAATTTGACAATAATCAATATGTGACTATATATATTGGAATGTTTTATAATATGCAATATTTCCTTCGGGAATGTTCTGCGCATTCTAAACGGTAATTAGTCGATTGAACCTTCACTTACCTTAAATTTAAATACCATGAGACTTTATAAAAATTAAGGGCCATAGCTATAGTCACCTGAACGAAGCCACGGCGCATTGCTTGTTAAATATAAATCATCTAGACTTGCGGTGGAAGCTGAGAAGCTAGCCGCCCTGCGCACCATGTCATAACTATACATTAAAGATATTTTAAATTTAAAATGCTTTAGAATTCATAGTCAAGTAATGACGAGACAAAGGCAATGCACATACATGCCAGCGATCATAATCTTTTATATTGATGGTTTTCATAAGAAAAAATAAATCGAAATCCATCGGTGCTAAAATAAATCAATAATAAATTTAGTTTATCGCCTGTGCGATGAAATGTTCATCTATTAAATTTGATTTGGAAAAAATTACGGTTGCCACAGCATTACGGTAGAAAATCTTAATTACAATATTACTTATTATTTAGAACAACTAATTAAGAGTATAACTAAATTAAAATCTAAAATTCATCAGACAAATATAGTTACTAAATACATCTCTTAAGCAGTATCACCACTTGCAATAAAAATAAATCTTATAGGTGTGCACTTGACGTAAAAAATTAACTGAACGACGCTGTTTTACTTTCTATCCAGTCGTCCTCAACATAAAATAATTAGTTTATATGTAGCCAATTTCAAAATTAATTCTAACGGTGACCCGAGCCATGTATTCCGGAAATGTTAACCGGTAGATACTGCCAAAATAATTATTGTAAAGGCCGTAGTTTGTTTAGAATTGACTCGAAGAATGGTACATATGGATAAATGTAACAATTGAGATTTTTGGAATATTATCGTAATGACTGTGTTGCAGTTGCTTTCGTTTTTTTTATTGACATTTCTTTTAGAGATATTTTGGTTATTATTATTTGAATCTGGGTATTTGGTGTGTACTACCGGATACCAGAGCCTTTATTTGAAGAGCTTTGTAGCTATTTTGAGATCTCCGTGACTCAGCTCTTGCAAATATTGAAAACTTATTTTAGCAACTAGAGAGTCAAGTAATTAATTATAACCCTTTACAAATTTAAAGCATGGCAAATTTAAAATGCTTTACAGATTATTCAATACTGCTAAATATAGGTTGGTATTTATAAAGAGATAAAAATTCCTATTGACCAGTCAATTTAATATGGCAAGGCATGTGTACGTGACTTAAATATTGTAATTACTTATAAGAAGATGGATTACAAGGTGTAGCTATATTGAAAATCAGTCTGAAGTAGCGAATCAAATATATGAAAATATCAATGACCAGCAAAACACGAAGGTCAATAATTTTAAAAACATACGAATATATTAAAAAAAAAGTTTAAGTCAGCGGTAAAATAAGCAAGATACAAAAAGTAAAAAGCCATACGTCTTCTATTTCCTTCGCTTTTAACCTAAATGCTGCTTCTTTTTTTATTCAGTGTTTTGTTTATTCTGACAGTACAAAACTTAATTCAGTTTCAAAAATATAATTGAAAGAGTTTTTTATTTGTATTTAATGTGGCAGTAAAACAAATATTAAAAGTATGCCCAATAATAATTTCTCGCTCTAATATTTTATTTATTTTCAACTTTTATGCATAGTACTTATGGCGGACTTATTGCTACATGAGCAATGTCTTCCAGTCGACCATAACAATTGGTATTAAAATTTAGTTGGTGGACTGTAAGATATTTTACAATGAAAATTAATTATTTTACATTAGACTAAACTTTAAGTAATACAAATTATTAGCATGATACAACATTTTTAGTAATACAAACTATTGTCATGATACAAAATTTTAAGTAATACAAACTATTGGCTTGATATAGGAAAGACAGAAAAGGACAAGGGCACAACGGAAAAGGTTTCAGGAGAGGCAGAACTTTTTCACTCAATTTTTTAAAACATTTAGGGACGTGATTTTCCTAGTATCAAGATCCAGGTGATTCCAAATTATTGCTGCTTGGACAGTGAAGAATTTTTTTGTAAGATGCATAGCTATGTTTAGGAATAAGTAGGATCAGTTAACTTTTAGGTCGTGGCCCAAGGCCGTGAGCAGACAAATCTTTAAATTTGCCAGTAAGATAATTTCAGCACTGAGGATTTTTTGATATTTTAAAAAGAAGTATAAATATGTGAATTTGGCGCCGATCACGGAACTTGAGCAATTTGAGAAGTGCCTGTATTCAGAACATGATCATATTTTCTTAGACCGAAGATGTACCGAATACATAAATTTTGAAGACGTTCCAATATGTAAAAAATATTCTTTATTAAGATCAGGATAGCATATATCTCTATAATAAATCAGTGGTAATAAGTGTGTTTAACAAAGGTAAATTTTTGCTTTAGTTGATAGAAAATTTTGAAGACGTTTCACTAGCACCAGCGTTGCAAAGAAAACGTTCAACTTACAAATCACTCTGTGCATATAAAACTTGAGCAATTATAATTATTTACTATAAATTAAAAACCTATCAAGCACCAGTAGAGTTCGTACTTTGAAGATCCCGCAAAGATTATGGCATATTTCGGTCAAACTGTTTAGAGAAATCGATTTTTCACGACGCAAATATATTGCATTCTGTATCATTTACACCCGTTATTGTAAATATTTTTGAAAAAATTATAAAATTATCATTATTTTCCTACGAAAATTTTCTCATAATTTTTACTAAAATGAGTGGGCGGACATATTTTCTTGCATTTTCTTTAGTATATTTTTGATATATTATCTGATGTCAAGTAAAAACATCGTCGAAACTAATATCTTTTACAAACGATACCTCAAGCTATAAAGAGCAATGGCATCGAAAGGTTTCTTTTCTCCATTCCACCGACATTTTCGTATAAATTATTTGAGTATCAATTATTGAGATATGTTTGATATAGATATGTGGGTTAATACGTTTTATGACTGTGCCAAAATTTCAAGTTTCTACGCCAAACACTTACTAAGAAAAAAATACCTGCAAGCAAAAAGTGGACAAACACCTGTGTGATTTCATAAAGGTTTTGGTTGAGGTACGGAACCATAAAAATAAGCAACATTCAAAATCATAAACATATTATAGTCTAAGAGTAAAACAAAATCATTCTCTTTTCATTTCAGTTTCTTTATTGACAAAAATGCATTACGTTATACTGGTTGTTTTAATCAGCTTGAAATTTTTTTTGTATTGTATTAAATTAATCATTTTATAAATTGATACAGCCATCAAAGGTGACGTCATATTGCACTCGTAGTTTGGTTCCGAACCCCGTTTCGGTATTAAACTATCGTTGAAACAAACAATTAACTAAATAAAATGAAACACAAATACACCTTCCAATGTGAATTGTATTTACTAATTTTATACAGGAAGACATTTTGTTTCTTTATTATTTGTTGGTTTTTCAGTATTTAGCTCATAAATAGCTTATCCATTTGGCACAAAACCATTGCAGGGAAAAACCTGGTTACAAGTATTTTTTTATGTTATTCGATTAAAGTACAGAAAAGGTATGAAAATGATTTTACATATTATTATTAAACTATGCGTAAAAAATCAGTATTTTAAAAAAGGGATAAAAAGTTAAAGTACGAGCCAATATCGAGACAGACAGTTAATAGTAAAAAGTCAAAAAGAAGTCAACCTTGATTCGACTATGAACAAAGAATTTAATAAAAATTTATAATTATATTAAAAAGTTAGTAAAGGGAAAAGCAAAGTAAGCAAATTGGTAGAGAACTGAAATGTTACCAACGTATTTAATTTTTTAATTTTTTTAAGTTTAATAATCACGACGACCTTTATCAAAGAATATGAAATATGTCATGACGTTATTTTCCAACGTAGTTTTCCAATAAAAACACATCGACGAAAAGTTTAACAGAAAAAAAATATTTAACAACCTTTTTTTATTTTACTGTGAAAAAGAAATGATCTCAAAGACAAATCAACCGAACCCGACACGATGGGTTTTCTATTCACTGTTAAAGAAATCTTTTGCTTGCCATCCAGTTTTATTATCAGATTCCAAGTCCAAAATATCAGGATCATAACTCCATCATATGTTGTCACTGTAAACAAGTATTTGTATCAAATTTCAAGTCTTTTACCGCCAGAATGTGGATGAAACATCGATTACACAATTTATAGTGGACAACAAAGCAAACTAAGTAAAAGTTTTTAATGTCCTTTACTAAGCAGTGCAGGTATCGGTCTATGGCTATCTACGGCTATCGGCTAGATAACAACACTAATAGTTACTTATTTCTATTTTATAATTGTATACTTTTTTAAATCCGATGTACTGTGTCTTAAAAAGTTTTTAATGAAAACATCTGAAGAAATACTATTCATGTAAATAAGGTTGAAAGTAAATAAAAAAGACCCACGCAACAAATAAGCAAAGAAGAAAAAAATTAATAGGGGCAACTTTTATCGCCGCTGGCATCTCATCATCGACGTTACCCTGAATAAGCGAAACGAAAGTTGCAATATACTAACCTGAGTACGAAAATGTTACGTTCGAAATTTTATTAAGCAAAACGTTAAAAGTAAATTGAGCTATGCGAAGCAAGGCAACTCAAACGGAAACGATATAGTTAAAGTGGGATCCCAAAAATTACCCAGTAAGAGACCCTTTTACAAGAACGAGACATTATAATTAGATTCCGCTCCGTTACCCTTCTGCGAAACTTAAACAATATTATTGTCTACCATCAAATATTTAACAAAAGATTGAGTAACTCTTTAGTTCTATTTCTGCCAGTTAAATGTAAGCTTAAGCCCCGTTTTGAAGATATTTAATATTAATTTCCGTAATATCAACATTCACCAGTAAAATTTGTAGGGGCCAAATATTGGAAGATTTAAACTTTATTTTGAATTATATAAATAATGAATTAAACATTGCCCTTCAAACTAAAGTCATCCCAATAAATGTAACTTGTGTATTGAATATTGAATTTTTCTTTGATGTTCTCTTTCATCTATCTCTTTATTGTGGCATTCAAGAAAAAACAAGGAACGATGAACATCATTATCTTGAGCGGCTTAAGCAAAATATAAATTATCAAAATTATGTGGAAGATTCAAATTATTGGACCGCGAAACCCCCTGTAATGAAGAAGCTTAAAAGACTTTCACGGTGGGCAAAGAAATACTTTCTTAGAAATATTTTCTATAACTTTGCTGTATGAAATACAAATCGAGAAAATGAGTCTCTCGAGATCGGGAGTGAAAAGCGATGACATACACTTTTACTTTTTGCTGTAAAGTCCATACCCATATAACCCATATAAATCATCATAAATGAAATCCCCTATGGTACCTTCGTAGTTCTCCTATTTTAAAATATACATCTTACTACTAATATACGGAGACAATTATTTTTAAATCAATCGATATGCCATGGTTATGTTTAGTATTTTAATATAAATTGCGTCTTTAAAAATCGTTTAACACTTTATAAAGTGACTTTTGTCTCTTGTAAATATTAACGGATTTACAATTTTTTGGAGTTATATCATTAAGAATCTATTTTCATATATAGCACCCGGTATGAAGTTTTATGAGGAGTAAAATCATAAGTTCAGAGCGTACGAAGTTCAGGGCGATAAAATGCATTAGGTCGTAGCACAAGCCGCTCCCAAACCACTCTCAGCACTGGAGGCAACCCGAGATTGGAACTCAACGGCCATATCACTGGGACAAACTATTTTTTTTCGGTTTTGGATTTTACTCTAACTATTAAGCTTTTGATGAAAATTTTTTAAAATGGACTACAGCATTGGTACCCAGATATAAATAGAATGCTGTTTCGCACCCTGTCGCGGTATGGGACGTGCGTGGATCTCGATGTGGAATAGAATTTCTATATGGCCGCTCGAGAAAACATCCGGTTCGACGCTTCGTGACGATAGTAATATCAATATCACTCTTTCTCGACGACCCCTAGAGCGATGCGGGTATTTCAGGCAAGTTTCACAGCAAGAAACCGTTCTTGTGGATGAAATCCTCCAGGATTTCCCCACGCTGATTAGAACGTCTCGAGTATTATAAGCAAGACTGCACATTCGCGTCCGCACAGATGACCATCGGTTTCCATCCGATATAACGCAAGGCAGTGTAAAGATGATGACGCAAGGCAGTGAAATATCCCTGACGTTAACATATTTTCAGCAACTGTAGGTTTCGGTACATCAAACTGGAAAATCGAACCTTTATGGAATCATTCTATGGTCTGTCATGCGAAGTCGACCATGCAACGTAGAAAAGCGATGTCAACAATGTGATGTCAATCATGCAATGTGGAAACTTAAAATTTGACATAGTAATATATATTAACCCACATATTTTGAACTAGTTAATTTTTTTTAAATATTTGTATAAGACGTAAAGAGGAAGAGATTTTGATTTTTTATGTCGTTTGGAGTACCATTTGAAAGGGATTATTATGAAGAATACCAAAATAATTTCAAATAGCATGTTGAAAAAATGTTGTAAAAAAATACTTGAAAATGGACTTCACCCCCTCTTTTTATTTTTGAAACTACTTATTCCTACAAAAGTTATAGTTAATTAAACACATTGTAAAGTTAAGTACAATGTGTTTACGTTGCGAAAATTGAATATTCGTAAATCAATTAATAGAAACACTGTGGATGGAGGCAGTACGCAGTTTGAAAGAATAACATGTAGATGTTTATAAGCACCTAAATATTAACGGAATCTTTGTAATGCCATATCTACTCGTACGTCATGTACAAGTAGATATCGCACTTTTGGTTTAATTATATATAATTTGTATTATAAGAGGGAATCTATGGTATGTATGGATTCCATATATATTCTATGAATAAAAAATTTGAATAAGTAACCGTGTACCGTCTCGTGTATATATATATATATATATATATATATATATATATATGTGTGTGTGTGTGTGTGTGTGTGTGTATGTACATATATACATATACATATACATATACATATACATATACATATACATATACATATACATATACATATACATATACATATACATATACATATACATATACATATACATACACATATATATATATATATATATATATATATATATATATATATTTATTTACTTGTATATAAAGTTAACATGTCGCCTGAATAGCCCGTTTACAGAGGCTCTCATAGTCGCGAGTACCTCTTTTGTGTTGCGCACTCAACGACCTTTTATTTATGAAATACTGTCAAACTACAAACTCATCAACTTTAACTCGAAATCGTAATGTTCATCCCTTACGCTTTTCTTGACTATACCTTCTTTTACTTTACTCTGTCCATATGTTCGTGTCTGAAATGATTTTATCCGAGAGTTTAAAGGAACCTTCAGTAAAAAATTACTATGAGTATAATTTAAATGAACAGTGGAAATGCCTAGAGAAGTGCCTAAGAATTTTAGCAATGAAATAAGCAAAGCTGAAATAGCTTTAACATTCTCAGCTAGAAGTAACGAAGATGTAAGTATTGTTATAAAAAAAATCATATCTGTTACTTATGAGTGCGGGTTTTACAACTTTTAATATCATTCTTTATCAAGAAATATTTTATGAAGAAATATAAGCAAAAAAATACATGTTTCATACTATTTCCATATTATAATTCAGAATTTTTCATTTACAGTTAAAATTTTTAGACTAAGCGTTTGAGAGATAAAATGACGATATTTTATCTTTCAACCGCTTAGTTTAAAGATAGCTCCCGACGAGCAGCTGTAACGAGCGGTAACAACAAGGTAAAATAATATTTTGATGAAGAATTTACTACTTATCTGATATGATCATTCATATTGAGTAAGTGATTTTTACCTAAATAGTTTCATTTAATATTTCATTTAGCTATACATACTCTAGTAACAATAAATGAACTATGAAAAAGTCGACGTTTAACGAATTTTATGTTTGAGAATATTTTCATCGTCTTTTGTGAAAAAGCATTAAATTCTTTAACAGCTCTAAAATTTGCAAGACACTTGCAAGTTACATCCTATAATTCACACAGACTCGAAGATTGTTTAAACCGTAAAACACATAATAACGTGAAAACGAAAATATAGCGCGATACCAATGAGTATCGCTCTGGCCGTTTGGAATAATCCAGCTCTTCTAGCATGCCCACATAGCTCTCAAGCACTCCACACATTTCAGCAAATGTACTTACAACAGAAGTTATTATTCTTTATGTCGTGAATATATGTATCACGAAAGAAATAAATGTTCTTATTTGTTTTATTTTCTCATTCTGTTTATAGACAAAATATATTTTCGTATTTAGCAACATCCTTTGTTTCTGAGCAATATCTTTTTACTTCAAGTGAGTTACAAGTACAAATTTTCATCATTAAAACACCAAGCTATTTTAATTTTATTTCGAAAATACTTCATCTCTTTAATTTTTTTTCTTTGTTTTCATCCTTCGTATGAACTAATATTTTTTTAATTCTTTTAAACTCATATTCGTAAACATTTTTTTTTATATCTCAGGAATACTTTTTCTCTAGTAAAAACATAATAACTGTGAGGAATTGTTACAATGAGAAGTGAAAAAATTTACCTCTGAAATACAGTATTAATAACGGGGATGAAATATTTAAAAAAAACCTCCAAACTGATGTTAAGAGTAGAATAAAACCTCACCTGATACAGATCGCAAAATCAGATATTTACAAAAATGTATTGATAACTATCTAGGGAGGAAGAAATTCTTTCATGGTTTTTTGACGAAAAAAAGATTTAGCCAAACATTAAAAGAGAAACAACGCAAATTTTTTGGAAGAAATTCAATCAACAAGTATGTGTACACGGAGAGTTCTATTAATCTTGATTAATTACAAATTGTTCATATAAACTTTATCCAATCAAATATTTTAGTCGAAATATCCCACTTTCTGAAAATGGAAAAAAGACGACTATTGGAATAAATTAAAAAAATTATTTAATTGTCTACATGAATAAAAACTGCCGTAATTCATAAATAAAATTATTGAATAGTTCAAAATAAGACTCATGAGTAAATATATAACTTTCTTACTTTGCGAAATTTATTCATAAATAATGAAATGTTGAAGCTGGTATAAATATGGATACTGTTAAAATTTGAAGGAAAGAATATTGATACTAGGGGTGAATATTATTTCTGATATCATATGAAGAAATTAAATGTTGATACATGTTTATTCACTAGTAATAATGGTTGATAATAAATAATAATGAAATATTTTAAATTGTGTACTAAACATATTTATATAAATAAATAATGCAAAGTAAAATAGAATTGCAATCCGTAAATTTTACATCAATACAGACTTTATATATAAGGAATGATCTTGCATTTTAAAAAGAAGGTGTAAAAGTAGTTTAATTGCAAGGGTAATGAAAATATTTTTAGTGAGATATATTTAATGATTAACAGACAAAAACAGTCTAAATTACATGTTAAACGAACGATCCGGGGAAAACTCTGTCATCAAAATAAGGCATTGTGTGAATCCCACTAATAAAAAGTGAGATATTTATATTTTAATTTTGATAAATCAATCAAGCTCCTATTATACATTTAAAAAAGTAATGCTTTCGCATCAAAAGTACCAGGCTTATCCTAAAGGTTATACCTTTTCTGTAACAGAAAATGTATAACCTCGAGAATCAAAGCTGTCAAACAATATTATCTTAACAATTGCAACTTTTTTACACGCGCGGTTTTCCTGCACTTTCTAGTATATGAAAAAAATCACCCTTTGGCTTTTCTTCCAATAATATCTTTATTTGATTAAAACTGAAAAATTTATTAAAACTGAAAACAATAAAGCAAGATTTATAGCTTGCAATTAATCCGGTTCCAATCTAATTAGTTTTTCTTAGTTTTTGTTGAACATTAGTGAATAAATTTAAACATGTACAACGTTGAAATTTTTTGTTGGCATAACTTGAAGCCAAAATAGATTTTTGAGCTAAGAAACTTGTAATTTTATTCCTTTTACTGAGCACTATCAAAAAACAAACTGTTCCCTTCAGATTTAATAACGTTTTGGAAACGTACATATAAGCATACGTACATACGTGCATACATATATCAATGATACACCGATGTGTTCCAAATACATCTTTTCCATTACCTTCATTAGCATCATTTGGATTTTAAGGCAATTTTCTCATTACATTAAAGGTAAGAGTTTTTCTCTCTTACGATTTTTTTCTGATCATCCAGTTAATACTTTCCCGTTAATGCTAAAACTTTTATACTTTTCTTCCTCCATAAGCATTACCAGTATTTCTCAAATAAACATTGTCTCTGATAAACTTTTCGTTATCAAAAGTAGCAGGCTTATTAAAAAGATACTTACTATGAGTTATCTCTGTAACGCTATGAAAACAATTGTTTACTCATCATTCATTCATTCATTAGTAGCACATCAGTCCTCGATGGACTTCCTGCCCTTCTCAAGCAGACTGTTCCAAGCCCTCCTTTTGGGCATCACGGTTTTCCAGTTTGTTATGTTGAGAGCGTCGAAAACACTTTGCAGGCAGTCTGCCCATTTTAATTTGGTCTACTCCTTCTTCTTGAACCAGTTGATTTAGCCAGAAAAAATCGTTTTTATGTTAATACGTTGAATTTTTGTTGAAATTTTATTCTATCTGGTTCTTTAAATAAGCGACAAATTTCGGAATTAGTTCTCCTTCTCTAAAAGGCATTGTCAAAGAACCCACCAATGATGGATCTGAGAATTTATCGTTCGAAAACGGCAAGGGTCTTTTAACCAGTTTTGGACGATGTCCACATTTCAGATGCATATGTAAGTAGTGATCTGATTAAGCTTTTATATAATAGTGATTTCGTGTCTCTTCTTATATTATTGGATTTCAGAAATCTTCTTAGTCCATGAAAGTATTTGTTCGCTGCAGTTATCGTCTCCTCAATTCTGGAGCCAAATCGTTGCCAGTATTGAATTAAGATCCAAGGAATTCACCCTTTCAGATTTGTAATCACTGATTTTAAAATGCGTGGAGGAGTCAGAGTGGGTCACAAATTGCATGTATTTGGTTTTGGTCTGGTTTATGGAGAGGTACATTTTTTGGCCTCTTTTTGTAGTTATAGAAATACCTGTTTGAGGTCTTTTTGAGTTCTAGCAATAATGTAAATTTCATCCGCGTATGCAATAATTTGTAGAGATTTAGAGAAGATCGTGCAACTTGTATTGATTTTTGAATCTCTAATAGTATTCTCAAGAGCAATGTCGAAAAGAATACACGCTAATGTGTCGCCCTTTCTAACACCGTTTATTTCGCTATTTCGACTGGTTCATAGAGGCTTCCTTGAATTTTAACTCTCATATTCGTGCCAGTTAGAGTAAGGGAAATCAACTTAACCAGCATATCAGGAATGTTGAGTTCATTCAGAGTCTCGATTAGACATTCTCTATTAATACAGTCATAGGCCGTTTTGAAATCGATAAAAAGGTGATAAGTATTGATTTGAAATTCTTTTATTTTCTCTAAGATTTGACGAAGGTTAAAAATTTGCTCAGTTGTGAATCTATCTATTCTAAATCCCCATTAGTAATCCCCAATGATGTTTTCGGCATAAGAAGAAAGTCTGTTGAAGAGCATGTTTGAAAGTATTTGATACCTACGTATAAAGATATAACAGTCTTCATAAACAAGAAAGCATTGGCTCTATGTTAATTAAAATCAGATACTACTCAACAGTGACCCTTATGAATAAAGGTTTGCAGTATCCGCAAACGGAATCGATTACGTAAGATAAACATCTTAATTGGTTTCATCTCAAATTCAAGTAAGTAGGCATGTAATTTCAGTTGAATAATTGGTTTCGACGTAGATTGATATATGTGTATTTATGTATAATGAACATAAATATTCTAATTTTGAATGAGTAAATACAAAATAAAATATTTTAATTTCGTGTACTTTGCTACAAAATATTGGGTCACTATATCTGTCAACCTCTGGCTGTTCCGGTTTCGAAATATGTGTCTTGGTATTACAATGATTAGATTTGGTTAGTTAAAAAGTACAAATTCCAAGTACGAGTTCCGAGCATTTCTAAAAATATTATCGATAGCTCCAAAATTTGAATTATAATGTATACATTAACTAAAGTGTGCTCTATTAATAACAGTAAGTACCCAGCCTTCAAGCGCATTGCTATAAAGGAAATACATTTAAAGCCATATAAGTACGCATTCCTCCATTTTACGAATTCTTCCTGGATTACGATGAGAAGACTGCCACAAACTGTGTATGTCATGTGATGATGAGTCAAAGCTGTCTCACGGAACGTCAAAAATATGATTCAGAATGTTTACGAAATTCGATTACAACCTTGATTACTGTAGATGTATAAGGATATCAACATCTAATTCAAGAAGATTCTCGACTGACTACCTATTACATTTCTAAGGAGCTTAAGTCATAGCTTAATAGATACGCATTTGTATAAATTAGGAAATTTTCAAAATACCGTGTTCAGGTAAGCCTAAATTTTGTTTTCTTTATTTTTCTACATAATTAAGAAAAAATCATTTGAAATAAAATTTGGCTGGAAATAATTTTATATGGATAATCTGGCTAAACGCTGGATATCTAATAAAGCAAAAAATAATACAAAAATGTATAATGACGTCATTTTACGTAGATACGTTATACAGCGAACAAAAATGGCTTCCAGGTAACACCCATGCTACGGAGTATAAAACAAGGAATTATCTCGAAGAAAGCGCTTTTAAAAATGAAACTGTTATAATAGAGACAATGTAATTAGTTACTTGTCTTTTAAAGACCGCTTTTACAGCGCTAATGACTTTCTATTTAATATGACGTAATTAAAAATATGAGGAGTTAGAATTTTCTCGTTTATCTTTATATTCAACATGTAAACAATAATTTTTTGGTTTTATAATGGTGTATTCTAATCCCATTTTACCTATTTTATTTGATGCAATGAAGTAAATTTAGATACAGGTTATAAATGAGAGTAGAATTATTTAATGATGATGGTAAGAAGAAGGTCTAAAAATGTATTCGGTATTCGTTTATTTTATTTGGAAATATAACTATGGCACAATATTTATTTTTAATGTCGCTTTATTCAGTCGTATTCTCATTAATACTTATTTTTTTAGATCGATGTAAACAAAGATTTGCTCATGGTAATCAAATACCTAACTACGAAAACAAATTTACTAAATTCCAAATACTTTAGAATATCTGACAGATTTCAGGGTGTGCTTTTTTCCTATTTCATGGTTGCTTACTGGCTTGTCGAATTTAAGAAATCAAATTATGAAAATGATCCTCTAAGGTTTAAAGAAAACATCAAGGAAGTGGAAAAAATGGTTTTAAAATAAACAAGAGTCACGATAAAATATTACATTTCATTTTATCGGACACTTCGGAATTCAAACAGTACCGTTAAGATGGGTTCTACGAATGTTAACTGAAGCAAACAAAAACCGACGTTTAGATGTTTCAAAGCGATATCTCGAAATATTTGAGTACGATGCGTTTATTTGTTATCATTATTTAGTTACCACCTACAAAATGTGGAACCACTGTTTTGAATCTGAAATGACGAAACAATTATATTACTCATACGGCCCTCATCTCTATCCATGATAAATTGAGACCTATTCTGACTGCAGACAAAGTTATGGTTTATATGTGCTATGTGATTCTAAAGGAGCTTTTTTATTGAATACACGCCGAAATGAAAATCTACAATGGGCCCTTATTGAAGTCATACTTCTTTAGACGCTTTATGGAAAGAAGATGAGTATGAAATTTACGATGCCCGCGCACAATGCAACAAAAATTGACAGAATGAAGTAGCTCACTGAACATATAATTCTATGTATTACTGATGCTATAATCGTGATAGTTATTGAGATATTTGTAAATATACGATAGGTGTTTTATATTCTTACAAATATAGGTAAAATCTCTGCTTTTGAATATTTTTTTTTAGTAAATGAAGTTTAATAATGATCCATAAAATAAAAACTTTTTTTGTTGGGAATATTCGCGATAGAAATAGTGCTTATAAGCTTTTTAAAATAAATTTTAAGTGTATTTCTATAATCGAGGTTAAGTTTCGATACGTTTTTATTTGCATTATAAATCATAAGTTATTGCTTCATCATTCCCATTAATTATTCGCGCGCTAAATTTTGCATCGTACCAAAGAAGCATAACTTCTAACGCGCGTGTATAATAAGTACGCACACAACTTTTTTTGGTCCCAAAAGTGATTGAGGCTATTAAAGAAAAACGCTGTAAAAATGGTCATTAGGTGTATTGTTTTATCATGAAAATACTCCAACTTATCGATCTATAGTTGCATTCACTACAATACGCAGACCTGGTTTCAAGATTTTTGAACACCCACCATATTCAGTGAACGTAACCTGTAGTAACATACCCTTATTCCCGGAATTCAAAATTAAATTTTAATAAATGCTAATAAAGATCATCCGGGCGTATTTGAGGGCTTCACTATCCGACCTGACAACAAAGTAATTACTTGTTTTCCTTATATCTTTCCACGTTTCTTCTGTATATAATAAGTATATATTAATCACCTTTAAATAATATTGTGATAACTATGATATAATTGATCTGATAAATAAGTCAATAAATTCATATGACTTCGGAAAAATATCATATTTTTTAAATTTAAAGAATTATAAGTTTTAAGTAGATAGTGTCGGAGACATTGCCGAAATACCCATATAATATGTCTTCTCTAACTCTTTTCAGTCTCTCCGAAACTGCTAAAGTTATAGTTATTTCTTTCTTACTCCATCTTTAGAACGAGGTTAGATAATAATAAGACGATAATTAAAAGGAATCGAGTGTTGCTACAAAAAATGTTTAAAAAAAAACAAGACAGCTTCGAGATGAAACATTTTTTGAAATATTTTTCCTATCTTGTAAAGATCTATTCCACTATCCGTGATATTTGTGGATTTCGAAATATCCAATAAAAATATTCTAATAATAACGTTATTGGTTATTTATATATATATATATATATATATATATATATATATATATATATATATGTATATATATATATATATATATATATATAAATATATATATATACTTGCATATTTATGTACTTTCTTAATTTTAAAATTTCCAAATTTGTTTGAATCTTCGAACACAAAACGTCTTTTTATTTACTGTAAAGTTTTTCATTAAAAAAATGCTCTTAAAAAAATTAGAAGTACTGCCGTAAAAGTAATTAATTTAGTTATAGAGAAGTTATATTAAACAAATATGCCATTTTTAAAATTGACTCTCAAAACAATGAATTGTTTTGTTTTCAACACGACTAACGCTTTTCGTACGTGATTTCTTTGACTCTATTTCTTTAATTGTACTTCGCGCGTGACACTAACTGGAATCAGGTTTTTTATTCGTATTATATGGATACAACGTGTATATTTAGTATAACGTCATTAACTACAAAGAGTAGTAACTTACAGCATTAAATCTTTGTTTTCCAGATGTATGTGTTTTCTGGGTTTAGCCTCCTAAGTGATCAGTGCAGGTGTGCAATCATGTGCAATTCTTAACTATAGGTATTCCTTCATAGAATTCCCATATCCTTTTATGATATTACTTAAAATTAAAATATAAGTTAATGCATCTTGAAATCGTCCTTTAGCATTATATAAAAATCAATAATTAAATACATATTTCATTATTAATAAGCGACATGATGGACAGTTGATTCCTCTTTATGTATTCTTTTTGTATTTCTATTGTTTTCTATTATATGGAACTAAGACATTAAACTAAATTGTATATGATTTTATCCTCTTCAAATAATAATTTAACCAGAGTATAATTTAACAAGGGATTAAATTATATCGTTTTTTAATTATCTTCTGTAACACACAGATAAGGAAATCATAAAACAACTGTGATATGTACTGTTTATAGTAATAATTATTTGATCCGCTTATCATTATTTGCACAAAATTATGTCCATCCTTAATAGTTTTGTAAATTTGGAAATGACGCATTATATAATATTTGTTTCAAGCGTCAATCTCAAAAAGAATTATGTATCATGTCAAAAAAAACAAAAAAGAAATCAAAAGATATGTTGCTCAAAAAATGCTATATTTCCTTTTTATTAATAGAAGTAATCACTTCATTAAAATTTACATACATGTCACAAGTTTTGATAATCATAAAAATGTAGATATAGTCCACACACGTTTCATATGTTACTTTAAAATAATATTCAATAGAGGAACTTATGACCTTACATAACTATATCTTCGCAGATATCCAACGCTGTTGAAATATTTTATTCTCTAAACTTCATTGAGAATTTTGAACACTCAAAAGATATAATAATGTTTTATTACATTAATGTGAATGATTATAGTCATCATAGGCAATTTTGCAGAAAATTGTAAATTAATCAGAAATACTTCAAATAAATACGGAATTAAAATAATTGAAGACTTCGTTTTCAAATTCACCGTTATATAAGGATTATTAAAAATTTCAAAATCGAATTCATTTTAAACACTTGATAATATACGATAGTTTATAAAGGCATCATGTTCTTTCTATTCCTTAGTCTTGCTTTCAATTATTAGTATTTCTCCAGAAAATGCTGATTAATACTCGATTTTCAATTTTTTCATAAAAACTCAGGAATGTCGACGAGTCATTGCTTAGGGCATGCATTAATGTATTAGGTTTAAGCTATCATAAACAACATTTTATTTTCGTCGTTTTGTAAGACCTTTTGCTCTTGGAAAACTTTTAACTTCAAAAACGTGGAGAAAATTGTTTTGGGAACATTTATAAAACTATCATTTGCACGTAGTCTACACCTGCAAAAAGTGCAAAATCAGTTACCCTCTTTTTTATTGACAGAAACAACGTAGGGCTTTTTACCCAAACTAAACCTTCCATTAGCCAACCAAACGTTAAAATAAATAATTATTTAAAATAATAGGTTTATTATCGCAAATGAATTATTATTAAATTATAAAAAATAATACAGGCCGATATTTATTGAATTTTGTTATTGATATTGTAAAAAATCTCTTTTTGCTAAAAATTTATTAAAACTATCCCAACTACGTTTTCTATAATTATTTAGTTACACAGGAAATATTGAATTCATACATCCATCACAGCTTTTCTACAATTAATGAAATTTGCCAAGTAGATATATATAGAGAGTAATTGTGCTCTCTAGTTCTATAGTAGGTAAGAAAATATTAAAAAGAGCAAAAACATTAATTTTCCCCAAAAATGTATATATCTAAATCAAGAGAAACAAGTCGGTTATAACATTGGAAAGGAGTTTTTATATAAAATTGACATATCAATTTTCATTATTAAGCTCCGTTGTGAAATACTAACCTCCAAAGTGAAATGCAATGTATTCCCTTGCACGCCAATTTTTCAACCATTTGCTGAAAAATTTTTAGAAACTAACTTTTTATTAGAATTTTCTTAGACATCTATTTCAGTCAAACAATAAGTTCAAGAAGTATGGACAACTGCGGAACCCTCCTTTGTACGTATACTTAGCAAAAAGCCTTAAATCTTCAAGTCCTGAAACAGACTTAAGTTTTTCATGCTTTTACATAATTCATATAGCAATTACCTCCCCAAGTGGGCTGTTTTATTATTGCTTTAAGTTAAAATTTTCTTCGCGGATCGTTAGCCATCTCATTTCCTCTTAGTATTTATTGTGCATACTTACGTAATGCCTTTCATATCGATCCTGGCGCTGTTCCGGCCGCACTTGACTCGTATATATTACGATCGCCGCATCGCCCTTTACAACTAAATAATGATGTAAACTTATTAATCGTCGTCTATTCCAAACGTTAACCATATCGTGTACTCAAAATTTTAGCTATGATCATTAACTGCCCCATAATGATTACATTAAAGTATATATGGCTCCATGATAGTTTTCCAGAACGTAGAAAAAAACATATATCACTTGTTTTAGTTATGTTTATATTAACTAAAATGTAATATTTTCTGAAATGTTTAAGCTTGAGTTCCACAGAATTTACGTTTGATGCCTTCTAAAATTATATTATTTATATTCTAATGTGTAAATTTAATTCCTAATCCAGTGGATCGAAAATTTTAATATTGATATTTTTAAGGCTTGGTTTTGAATTTAAAATCTTATTTTTTAATGCTTATTTGTTAGAATAAAATATATTCATCAGTTTAGAACCAATAAAACTTCCTCGCGCCTTCTTCTCTTTCTTTTTTATCTTCCAAATTTTATTTAGAGTTTTTGTTAACACAGTTGATAATAATAATTCATTATTACTCTTATCATATTATAAGAGCACTTCCTAAATTTGCTAAACCAGTAAGCGTTTTACGAAAACAGAAATCAATATATAAAAAAAAGGTAATTTTTTTTAGTCTTAAATTTTTGTGAGACATACATTTGGTTATGTTATGAAAACAGTTAAAAAAACTACTTTTTGCTCGGACATCAAATTTTTAATACATTTTTACAGATCATAATAAAATGTACACAATGCAATAAAACCTGTCAGGGATGGTCCAGTATATTTAAAAAAAATCGCTTGTCTAATTTTTTAACCTATTAATTAAAAAAATATTTAAATAGAAATGTGCAAAAAGTCAATTTCACTATTCAAATAATATGACCCTGTGTAAAAAGTCAGAAAATGATTTCAAAGGCAATTAAGAAATAAATAATCCACGTAACATAATTAGATTAAAAAGAAAAAAAATATTTATAATATTATTAATCTGGTCATATACTAGATAAACTATTAGTATATTATAT
Organism: Druceiella hillmani; assembly: GCA_039881145.1. NCBI lineage: Eukaryota > Metazoa > Arthropoda > Insecta > Lepidoptera > Hepialidae > Druceiella > Druceiella hillmani. The sequence goes on along the minus strand of JAYKKI010000003.1, from coordinate 28,123,560 downwards.
TTATTAAAGGATAAACATAAGTGTGCATCTAAACATTGAATTTATTCATAGCACATTAAAAGTTTCAAAATATAATTGCTTAAAGAAATTAATGTGATAAAGTAAACTGATTAATCACAAATGTAATTGTAAATAAAATGTTCTCCGATAACAAAAATTATTTTCACGCCTAAAAAAATAATAAAAATGCAAACAAATAAGCTAAATGCAGAAAATATAGTCATAAAACTGTACGGATATTAATAGAGTCATCGTATATGGTTCCAGATAGAGACACTCCCTTTATCCGCTCACGCGACGTCAGTAACATAATAAATAAGATTGGAATTACTATGGAGGGGAGAAATTAATAACATATCCCCTCCTGAATAATTCAATTCTGTACGCTTATCGCTATTCGCTTTATTGAATTTCATTTTTTAAAACTCTTAAACGTAGCTGCCTTTAGAGAAGCATTGCTCTTTCGATATACCTGTTAAAAAATATTATTATTCAAATGACTTATTTTCATAAATGTTTATTTTACAACATCGTGTGATGGTTTTTTGCACAATTAGTGTATTATTGACTATCGACTATGATATGAGTGACTTATTATTAACCATTTTTTATCATACTTTCACAACATTAGGATTATTTGTGATTCTCTAAGGTTATTTTGCAAGCATGGAACTTTTTAAAAAAAAACTACAACGAATGTATACCATTCGTTACCCTTCTTGACATTTCAGTTCAGCGACATAGGTAGTTCCGAACTCTAGAAAAATGTTTTTTAAAAACTGTCCACGTGAATTTCAATTTAATGCGATTAATTTTTACCGTAAGCAACATTGTATTTATCTGCACTGTACATTTCTTGGGCTTCTGAAGATTTCATTTAACACTTTTAGTGATATAAACAAATTAATGCAAGACGAATTATAAATTTTGTAATAATTTTTTTATACTTAAAAATACCTTGCATATCTACTTTTTCATCTATATTTTACAATATATGGCAGTTATTTTAATATTTGTTTATGACATATAAAAAGAGTGCATTTCTATTTCTGCAAATAATTTACTTGATTTTGGAAACTAGAAAAAAATTACTTTTTTATAAAAATCATTTTAAAACCCAAACTTATCTAGAAAATATTTCCTGTTAATGTTGAAAGTAGTAAATAAAAATACACATATAGGAACAATAATAGTCAAAATTCTGGGTTCAATCAATCTTTCTAAGAATCTTTTTGTAATAACTCATATTCAAGAACTACGATACAGAACAGCAATAGCTAAAAACGGAGAACGTTTGTATTTAAATAACTGAAATGTTCAAATATAATGCAGCAGAGTTTCGAATATAGACAAGTGTTCGAAAAGTTTATGAGCTCTTTTTAAACCCTTCAACAGGGTTTGTGTAGGTTGATTTATTTTGAAAAGTACATAGAGACAATCTTCCACTGCTTAAGAAGCGGTTTTTCTATGCATTTTTACATTTCAAGACGGCGAGAAACCGTGATAGAAAACTGCGTTATATTAATGCCTCTAATTACCCTTATTTTAATATTCTGATTAGCCTCGCGTCCATAAAAATATACATTCTATACATCCTGTAGGTTTATGTTAATAAGGCGACTTTTACTGCTTTACTATAATACTCAACTTTCTTTAGTGTAACTTTATATAATAAATACCTAACATAATAAAGAGAACAAAGAGTATTTGCTGGCGTGAAAGAATAAACCTTCCTTCATTAATTTCTACTTTTTAATGTATTACTTGAAGGAATTTATAATTTTGTGTAAAACTTAGGCGCCATACCAGGTGGATACCAAAAACGAAATAAAAATGAATATTTATTACTAAAATAAACATCAAACAAATATTGTTGTAAAAAAATTAAAGTGGTCTCTATCAAAAAAAAAACTTCACAATTAAATGAAACTACGTGATGTAGTATTATTTCTACTTTCTTTAATTTCTTTACCACGACCTAGGTTTCGTTGTATTACAACATCTTCAGGTGGGATATTAGCAAAGATATTAGCTATATCCCACCTGAAGATGTTGTAATACAACGAAACCTAGGTCGTGGTAAAGAAATTAAAGAAAGTAGAAATAATACTACATCACGTAGTTTCATTTAATTGTGAATAATGAATTTCTACAAAATTAACGCCAAATATATTCAATAGAAAAAAACATGTTTAAAAAACCCATTAAAAGTTCATATTGCGTATTTTAAGATTATATTGGATTGAATATGTCACGTTTAAACAAGTTTTTACCGTTATGGAAGAGAGATGGTACATTCATTTATCCTAAGAGGTTATTTGTGTTCGTGTGTGTGTATGTATGTATCTTTTACTATTTTTGTCCAAAACAGCTAAATCAATTTCAACAATTTTTTTTAAATGAAAAGCCAATATTAGGGATTTAAATATATCGATATAGCTGTTCCAGGTTATAAAGAGATATCAGCCACTATTGCAGTGATAAACTATGAACTTGAGTTCAAATATTCAGTTTACTTATAGATACCATGATGGCCATGAAATAATGAACTATAGTAGCTAGAAGCTTCGAATTTACGTTCAAATATCCAGTTTTGTCGGACAGCTCTCACTCCTGTAAAACTGAAAATATGCTGACGATCAGATTAATACCTTCCTGAATTAAAGGATCTAATGCAGCTAGGGACTTCAAGTTGACTTTCAACAATTAATTTGTGTTGGGCAGCTCTTACATGTATATAATAATGTATATTTATATAATTATGATCAGAATAGTATCTAAATTGTTTTGTGGTTTATTAAATAATGTAAAGTCATATATTACTAAATAATTTAAATATCTCATTCACCTGAGAATTATGTAGTCTTAACTTTTAACAAACAATACAATTAATAAATAAATTAATTCAATACATTTTTCGAGAAACTAATGTTCTAGCAATATATCGTAAATGAATAAGATCCGTTAATAAAACCTAATTCATAGATCTTAGTTAGGCATTGAACCAGTATAACATATAATTAAATTGCAGTAAAATATGGAAAAACTGAGAGAGGAGAGACAAGAGTACTCAATAAACCACCCGGCTCGTCCCAGGGCCAGTATCTACCGCAAATACCTTATCTGCTGCGGCAGCACCAAAACGTACGCGTACTTGCCTTAATCCTGGAGAGTTCCGCAGTTAGAAACTTTAGCACGCTTTCATCTTTCGACGCTGCTAATAAGGTTTCTATATATATATATGTATATATATGATCGCCGTCTAATCTTTATAATTTTCTTTTTCTGATTTGGAAGATTCTGCGAGAAAATAGGTTTTAGGATGCCCACAAATTGTGTTATTCTGATTTTTTAGATATATTTAAATTTAGTATTTTATAATGTAACTGTAATCATAAACATAAGAAACAATCCCAAAAGCAAACAGTGTAACTTTCAGTCCCGAGAAGAAAATAATGATTTGAGGGAATCTAATACAATGTAATACTACGGGCGTGAGGGAGCACGGAAAGTCTCAATTGTGTGTTACTATTATTAAATTATCTTAATATGAACTAATAGTATAAAAATATTCCCTAGTTAGTAGATTAGAAATCAAATACCTATTGGCCTATCGCAGGGTGCCCACTGAGACATTGGGCCGTAGCCTCATAACCAAGGTGTCCGTATATAGAAAGGACATTGGTTTCAGAATGTTATGTATTTACTTCACAATCAGAGGTGCTACGTAAGTAGTATGGTAACACACTATGGCAAACAAATATTCATTATTATTTTAGTTAATAATGTGACAGATATGAGGGAAGAAACTTTTTAAGTATGTCGCGATCTACACCAGATTTCGTGTTAATTACATTATAAAAATCACGTCACGAATTATTCATGAAAAGTAAATTTCAAGTGTATGTAATTGTCTTAATGACCACATTTATATCTTTTCTTTGTTTTGTCTTGCTTTTAAAATTTAATTTAAAAGCAAATTTTAATTTAAAAAAAATTTTATTTTTTTTTAATTTTATTTTTATAGCGAGTGCCGTAAAAGTCTAATATAATGACGAAGAAAATGTGTAAACAAAGATATATATATATATATATATAAATATATATATAAATATATATATATATATATATATATATATATATATATATATATATATATATATATATATATATATATAATATATATATATATATATATATTTTAAGCACGATGTGGGCGGCGGATTAAGGTAAACAGACGACGCGCGCTCATCATCTCGTTACCGTCCCACTTGGTAATTTGTTAGGGCGGAGCGGTTCCCTTTTATTTGCGGGGTCGTATTTTGTTACTGCGTTATTGTCGTTATTGTTCGAACACCGATGTGTCTTTGTAACCATAAAGAGATGAACGACTTCGTTCGAATTGATTGCCATTATTTACACAAATTAGTGTCACTTTACCTACCTCAATATTTCTGTAATTCGATAGTAGAGTCAAATTGATTAAAGCATATATCGAAATATCAGATATCATGAATAGAATGAATTTATTATATTTGTAAAGAGGACGATTCGTTATTTTGAAATCCATGTACTATCAGGAGATTTCGGACATTTCTAAGGGTAAGGATAATTAAAGAACAGAACATGTTTTTTACGTATCAATCAATACCAAAGGAGCATGAAAATAATTCCCAATTTATTTGACTTATAACATCTGGGTATAAATATGACTATCATTACTCAACCACTTATTTTGTTCTATATCTATCCATGATAGCTTTTTGAAACCACACAGTCTATGAAACTATACAAAACCGGTTTATAAAATTATTGATTAATTTGGAAAACTAAGTGGATTTAGCTGACAGAGCCGATTCTGCTCATTATTGTTAAGTTGAACTTCTCGTCATAACATTTAAAACTCATTAAGGTACTGTTGATTCAGAGAAAATTTGGACCAGCTTCAACGTAATTACTTACCACTTAGACAACTTGGGTTAATACTATATTACTATATTACGTTGTACATTAATGTATACTATATTACGTTGTATGTCAAAATAAATACAAATTTATTAAAATGAAATCTTGAAATCGTATTTCCAGTTATGCTCTCATTTTATATTTCCAATGAAGTAAACATTACATTCATTATAAAATATTTATTTCATTGAAAATATTAAATCGTTTAAGAGCGTAACTGGAAAAATGATTTGAAGATTTCATTTTAATAAATTTGTATTTATTTTGACATACAACGTAATATAGTATATATTAATATAATATAATAATATAGTATATATTAATATATTAATAACTTTTTATTAGTTTATATACTTTTTTATATTCTAATAATATTCTATTAATTCATTTACTTTGGTGTCGAACAAATAGGCATTATCTTACAAAAAACTGCTATTATATCATCTTCTCAGTTTGGAAAAATATAAAAGTCTTGAGGTTTTGAGATTAACCAATTTAATAAAGTATATGCAAATAGGGATTTTTTGTAATGAAAGTAAAATTACAAATAACCTAAGTTTATGGACCTTCTAGACTAATTTTAGGGAACATTATACAACTTTATTATTTGATATTTTCCTGAAATAACTAAAAGAAAATAAATAAAAGGTTTAATTACTTTCGACGATCCAATAGAAAACTTGAGTCACCAATGTTTTATATCAAATAAATGAACATAATGATATATTAACTATATTTAATATATATATATATATATATATATATATATATATATATACATATATATATATATATATATATATGTATATATATATATACATATATATATATATATATATATATATATATATATATATATGTATATATATATATATATATAAATATATACATACTTTTCTTTTCTGCGTAATTTTTCTTCATATACCTTTATTTTTCAACTCAAATAGTTTATTGTTTATTATTATGCTGTTTGTTATCAAGTAACATAATAACAAAAAATACTTAATATTCTTGACTAATAGCTAGCTGATAAATGTCCCTATATTAATATGTTCGTGCAAAAATTAACAATTAATTTTTATGAAAAAGTAGTTATTAATTTTATCAACCTAAATGGCCATTACACGAAACAGCAGATTATCTAATAAATATCATTGTTTCAAAAAAACGATTTGTAACGCAGTGTAACATTTCAAAAAGCTGAAAATGTTCCCAGAAAGAACAGAACAAAAAAAAGTCATCTTGGTTCTTAACGTGCTTGGTTTTAATTATTATAATTTTAATATTTTACTATAAACACTTCATGACGATTAGTCAATTGTATGGTAATTGTTAAATCAAATAGATGTATTGGTAAAAAAATAAAAATCCTAACGAATTTAGCTGAGAATTTACCAAATGTGGAACCACCATAGTGCGAGGCCTGCGTTTATGTAATTATTTTTTTAAACTCCATCTGTAAAATATTAAGTTTGAAAGTAACACATAATATGTTTCCTCCCAAAATTGTTTCAACCTTTGCCCGGAAAAATGCCGAAAAATTCTAAATAGTAGAACTTCCTTACAACATTGAAATAAAATAACTTGAAATGACGTACATCAGTTGTTAAGCATAACTTGACGTATAGCAAAAGAAGCAGTTGAATTTGATCGTTTCTACGTCATCATTCATTCAGAAATCGACAATTTCTTGTAGTATTGGTAAATTATTGGGCGTGGGGTTAACTCGGTGGTGCGCAGGTAGTAAACCGAATAGAGACAAACGTTTATTTTACCTTTTCAAACGACTGTGTGGCAGATTATGGAGGAACTATACTTTGCTAAATGTCAAGTACACTGGATCATAATCATTTTCTTACCTTTCAAACCCCATATTTGCACATTTATGATTCTGTGGCTATCCGCTGTTACTCATTGGGCTAAAAATCCGGTCTTTCAGCTTTTATGCGCACTAACAGCTATTTCATTATTGAAATAGTATATTGTAAAATATGTCATAAACGTATTATATACCTATTCACCGTATATCAAACACATTAGAGTGAACTCATGGAGGATGTGAAATATTCTGTTTAATCGCATTCTAAATAATGTCAAGACCAAAGTAACTTAAGTTCATATTTACGAAACAAAATTAAGTCGTATCCAAATTAGTGATCAGAAATACATAACAAACCTAACAAAGTGACGGCAAGTATATAATACGAATATAAAGGTTCAGTTTTCTAAAGATAACCAATAATATGAAAGAACATTGAATTACGCTTCTTCATATCCCGCTTTAGCAAGGAGGGCAGTTTACTTATCTAACGCTTGCCATTATTAAATAATTCAGGTAAGTACATCTTTTTAAAAAGAGCACTCTAGGAAGCCAAGGTAAGTTGTCGACTTATTATGCGACTGCCACAAAATAATTGGAAATAATTACTTTTAATAATTATTTTTATATAATTGCTTGCACAATATAAAACCTTTTAGTGCGAACAATTGACAAGTCGGGACCAGAATTTCCATAGCCAAAGAAGTATATTACCTTTAAGAAAGTGCAAAAATCGGATATTTTCTTGAGTGTATCGGGCATTTATCTAAACATAATTTTAAATGTATTAATTATATAAACTAAGTAATATTTAATTCTTACGTATACATATACACATACGTTCAAATATAAAACCTACGCGCATACAAAGCATCTAAAACATGCATGCACGCACACAAGCACGCGCAAGGGCTAACTCGTTTCAAGGATTACACATAACAAATTGGTCAATATCATTTCCAACTTATAGAAGAAATAAACTTCTATTTTATTAAATGTATATATATATATATATATATATATATATATATATATATATATATATATATATATATATATATATATATATATACTGCATTACAAATATTAGGTTAGAAAAGCTCATAAACGTAATAAAAACCTTAAGTAGTTCTAAAGAATTAAAAGTACCCAATATTTCTGCAAAACTACTTATAAAAAAATATCATAAATTAATTCAAATCTGGCGCAGTTTCGGAGAATGGGCAATTGACTTATTTTTAAGGACATTTTAAACAATATCCTTCGAAACATCACACACAAAATTCTGAAAAAATAATTTTAGGATCCTTGTAACTTTCTCTTTCAATTCATTCTCTACAGATCATATAACAATAAAAAAAGGATTTCTCGATCCCTTTATTTGCCCCTGTAATTTTTTTCTATTAATATTTGAGAGTCATAACAATTGATTCATATGCAGGTTAATATGCTTTTTGCAATATTGTATGAAAACAGCGTATTACAAACCATATTATAATTAAAACAATATTCAAATAATTTTTACAGAAAAATAAAACGGCACCAATTACAAGAAACATATTAAAATTACAAATATCGTTTAAACCATTTACGAAATGTCACGTCTATCCTGCCCCAATGTATTTGTAGAGTCGATTTAAAAAGTTGGAGTGGGATTAAACACAGCGATGCAAATCAAAGCTACAAGCTTAATTGTCTAAAGTAAATATACTGAGTGAGTGATGTTTATCTAAGAACATTGTTGTAGTGTCATTGCAAATTAACATTTGCTCATTTTGAGCATTTATTTATTATTCTTTTCCTTATTATATAGAGAACAAAGGACCTTAATAGCTTGAACGATATCGTAAATGGTAATTTGAAGGTAATGTGTTAATCTATTTTTGCGAAATTACATTTTATTAAAGAACACGGACAATAATGGACCTTAGGTTGTGGAAACAGAACGTAGTTTTAACAAAAATTTTACACATTAAAATGGAGTACACGAATCAAAGGAGTAACAGTTCAGCAGTTTACAATTAGACGTTGGCAAAAAATTAAACATAATTGTCCAAACACAAAAAAATACGGAATTCAAAATATTTCGTAAATGTGTGTGTGTTATTATTATAGTATTTTTTTATTTCACAAATAACAATTTTGAAGCATAAGCTATTTTAAGGAATTTTGACGAATTTATAAATCTTTAAACTTAACGTTCAGGCAAGGCCATCAAATTTTCAGTATTGGTTTCATTGACTTATATTTTCATATATTTTACGAAAAATAGTAAATTTAGAAGCAGTTAACTACACAATTGTTAATAAAGAATAAAAATATCGATAAAAACTTAATATAACAACTGTTTAGACACGTTTTCAAAATATAATCAATTTCGATCGCTTTTTAAATCCTTATAGGTCAGTAAAAGTAATAAAGATTTAACCGGCAATAAAATTATATTCTTCTTTTCATATAATGACTTCCAGTTTCACGTGACTTTTTTCAATCATCCATGAGCGATGAAGATTCTCGCACTTATTACTATTCAGAGAAACATCTGTGGGTACAAAAAAAATGAATAAATCGGTAAATTAGTTTAAATTTTTTATATTTTAAAAAATAACCTCATTTTGTAAAAAAATACAAGATATTTCTGATTTCTCATATAGGCAGAGACACTAACACTGGATTAACTTTTAGCTGTCTCCTTTTTTATATCATTTATATAACATAATAAAAAAACCATACGGAGTAAAAACCATACGTACGTTAATATAACGTACATTAAATTAAAAATTATTTGTTTGCAAGGGATTTGATAGGCAAATTAAGTAATTTAAATGCATTGAGTTAGTCCTTTTGATTATGAATCTCTCGGAAATGTCTTCTTTGTTGTATCAAAACCTAACCCTGGTATATTAAAATGTTTAATTATGCATTTTCTATATTCATTCTGATGTTTGTTAGTTTAATCAATAGCAAAAATTACAATAATAACAGATTAGAAATAGGTTAGGTTAATTATTTCACGTACTTTTAAATTATCATTTTCACAAGACGATACAACATATTTAATTCAATTTCTGTGTGTTCTCATATATTAACGTGATTAAAATAAATACAAATATAAGCGATTTATTAGCGGTAACACATTATGAATTCCTTCACTCTACCCTGTCTTCTTGTTTAGACTGCGCTCGGTGACCTTTTAATGAATCAAAGAGCCACAACGATGTGTGTGTGTTCACCACAGAAGTAAACGCATGATATTAGTATCAAGCGCATGTACGTATAATTTTTAAGTCTTGTCCTTAAAATAGTTGTTGTTAATAGCGTTGATTAACGCAGTTAGTTATTCAAGTGAAAAACAAAGAAAATTTCGTAATGAAAATCATAATACAAAATTGAGACAGTGAAAACTGTTTGAATAAAAATGGTGCCTATCTGCTTAAAACAACAAAAACGAATGCGATATCTCTACTTACATGTATATTTGCTTCCGCTATTCAACATTTAATGGAGGATTTATATTATTTCAACTCCGTGGCTTTTAGAATAGCTAAGAGTAACGAATACAAAGAAATTGATCCTGCACGGCGCTCGCCTCTGTTCTGTGGATACAACCAGCGACGAAAAATTCCCATAGATTGCTTTCATAGCAAACAATGACAGAATGTATTTATACGAAATTTTATAAATATTCACATGATGCGTACGTATCTTCCACATGCCTCGATGAATATTACGTCTTCAAATCTTCGATTATTTTGTTAAAGATATATTTGAGCGTACTTATTGTAAATTGAGGAAATATAATGTGAAGTATTTACTTGACATTATATTTTCTATTAGATAAGCATACATATATACGGATCCGCTTAACATCAAAATTGGCAAATATTCAATACTAATATCACCATCATGCCGCTCGCCCGTGTGATGACCTGCCGTAGGCTTTATAAAATAATATTATTTCATACTGTTAGGTTATTTTATAGGCCCTATAAAATAACCCAACAGTATGAAATAAATATACCTATTTTGAATCTTTTTAGGGTAAACAATTTAATGAAAAATATATTTCCTTAGATGATATAAAATGAAAAGATAATTAAATTCGATAATTGAATATATAAAAATATTGAATAATTAATAGATAAATCAAAGCTTCTTACCAAAAATAATCTTCAAAAGAACCAGTGACCAAATTTATTATTGTTTAAGATGAGTCCAATCATTGATAATAGTAAAAGTGACTGAACCATAAAATATTTAAGAAAGATACATCATGTACTCGTATTTACAAAGAGCGAGAATGCATATGAACCGCATACGATGTTCCGTGTTAAATTTGTTTCATTGCACTTTTAATTCAGTTGGAATGGTTCCAAAATCAATACTTTCAGTCAAAGATATTGTATTTTATGAAATTTTAATATTTGCATACAATTATGTAGTACAACACCGATTTGTACTCGAATATTAAGGGCGTAATTTAAAAAAATATTTTAGAAAGGTCAAAAATACGCAATTTATATTACTTTTGTTCAACTATTTGTATAAATATCCCATAAGCAGATGTGACTTTCACTGATTTAGACAGCTCAAGTGTAAAAATATTTCGACACGACCATAGATGATCCATAGTTGAGATTAGGTAATAACCATAACAGTTTATTGTATAATTATAAAGAAGCAGGAAACGATAGAATTTACAAACACATTTAACGAACGCGATATTCAATGCATTCTTTGAAGCGTCAAACTGTAAAAAATAAGTTAAAGATACAATCACTAACTCCATAAAACAACTAAAAAGATTAAAAAATAGAACTTTGAAAGCAGATTAATACTCGATTGTGCTATAGATTTAAATTTGAGAAACATAATTTTTTAACTTGTAGAAAACAAATTTTTCGTAGCGTGTTTTATCTGTGTAACACTAAATAAAATTGGATACAAATGGTAAATATTTCACAGTAAGTATAAAATACCTATGTGCAAAATACTTACATTACATATTTTTTTCCATACATTTTCAACAATACCGCTAGAAAAATCTTGAGAAGGAAAAAGTAACATTGATCTTTGGCTGTGAAATTCCTAAAAGAATAAAACAATTTCGACTGGAGAGTAGAAATTGTTTTGCACAAATAAAGACTGAAGGAGATGCATTATCTTAATTTTCCATAAATCATGACAGCAGCCAGTTACACTCTGGACAAACATAAGTTCATGAAATTGCTAAATATAAATTCACACTCGAACCAAATACTCAAAAATATAAATTTAGTTTTATTTTTCTGTTCAAATTAAGAGAAGAATCACATCTAAAACTTTAAAGATTTCAATTTCACCTTTTTTCTCGGCAAATAGGATTATCTGAGGGGAATTTTTCCATTCTGAACATTTTTGTTTTTACTGTGATTTAACGATTGTTTGCTGTGAATTGGTAAAACACGGAATTTATCTTAATCAAAACGTAATGAGACCTAGTATTTGGAAAGGCCTTCAAAAAATCGGTAATCCTCATAATACAAAAGACCAAAGTTATTAGAATTGTTAATTATATTTACACTTAACGCCAAAATGTCGTAAATCCACATAATGACGCTGGTGATGTGCTTACATTTCATATAGTTATTAAGAGAATAAAATATTACATCGACGTAAAATACAAATAACGTCATTCGTTAAACAAGAGTAGTCGTGACGTGAAATTACGTGAAGAGTAGTCGTGACGTGACATTAACTTATTTTTTCCATAATATATTACATGGTTTAATTACCGATGGAATGAAATAGATACATTTATTTGCTAGAAATGGTGGAATTTTTGTATATTTACATTAAAAAAATTAGAATTTGTTAGATTTAATAAGGTAATTTGTAAAAAAAAATAAGCGTAATAAAGCCTAAGTTTTGTCTGTAAGACCAAAACGCTTACAGTCCTAATTTAGTAGCGTAAATTTCATAACAAAATGTTCAAACTAAACTGAATAAACCTTGACCTATTTCTGACTGTATCTTTCAGTTATTTTCAAAACTACTAGCTAGATGACAAATTTCGATTCTCTAAGCAGACCGGTCACGGATAATGAGAATTGTTAAATCAGTCGGAGTCAAAATTAACAATTTTGGGAGTGTTGATTAAATTTTAATTACATGTGGTTTTTATTATTTCCTTACTTACTTTACGCTTGATAAATAGGTCTTGAAGTAAAGAGGTATAGTAAGTGTCACTAAATATTTCATGTAAATATTGTACATCTAGTATACTACTCACCTCTTAAATAAAACCTGTTAAGTTTTTTTTTTAAGATTTCCGAATAGAAGTGGCATCACAAGGATCCCTTTCATCTTTGGATATAAGACATAGCAGTATTTATTTTTCATTAAACTCTCTACAAATATTAATACTATGTTCCGCCACGTAAATACGTTTTTCATTTGTCACATACACATTTTATTACATTTATCTTTAACAGGCGTAAAATAATGTGCATTTATAAAAAAAAACTATAAGATTTAGGGTTATTGCCATAGACTGTACATAAAATAACAATAAACTAAGTAAGCTAAGTAACGTTTTTTCCCATAATTTTGGATTCGACAAATCACTACTGCTGAAAAATTAATAATACATAAAATATTGAAATAAATAGGATATAATGCTTGAAACAAGTAAATATTCGAAGTAAGTAATTTAAAAATGAAACTTATTAAGAAAAAATAAAATATGATTTACCATAAATTTCATACCGATTGTAACGACAGACGGAAGGGTACTAAACCATCACACAAATGACAAATTTTAACATATTGTGTACGTACTCCCAAAAAAATAGTTAATTTAAAGCATTTTAACGTCATTTATTAAAATCTACATAAATATGTCTTAATTGCTAGTTAACGACTCGTAGCCCCGTCTATCCCCGGATCCCAAAAAGACGACGTCGTTTGTTTTCGACACTACTTGACGAATCGAGTAGTGAGGAGAGTAATTAATTAAATGTTCAACAAATAAAACGAAATTTGTGAAACTAACTTATGAACATTTAAGTAAAACAATTACCACCAAAAAGATTAATGTAAAAAGGGGCACGTTTTATATTGTATCAGTTTTCTTCGTCGATAAAAATTGAGATCAATAATTATATTAATTTTTTATTCTAATATTAATTTAAATAATGGTTCTTTAGCAATTTCTTTTTTTTTAATTTTTAATGCATTTTATAGGCAATTAGTTTGAAGAGTAAATATCTTATATATCGCACATAGCGGGCTACAATAAGCCAACAGCCAATATTTAATTTCATTCAGCGAGTTTTTTTTTTAGTTTTTAAAGTGACATTTTACCAGTTAACACTTGTAAAATCTTTCCAACGAAAACTAAATGTAGCTAATAAATTTTACTCTTTACATAAAAGCAACTGGAGCCCACTATATGCAATATATAATTGCGTAAGGCATATAACCTACGAATTTTTTTTTAAATTATGAACTAGAATTAACCATGTAATGCTACCAAAGAACTGGAATTTCAATTAAAATTATATTTAAATTTTTTTATCGAGGAAGCAAAGCTAGTGTAGTAAAAAACTTGCCTCTTTTGCACAACCTTTGACCTTTACTCGCTAGCTCGACGGAGAAATAAGTTATGGACGTGGGAAATATGGCTTGAAACGATTCGCATAAATATATAAACTGCTGTGCGGCGGCTCGAATATGGCTAGCATCATACCACCTGTTTAGATATGGATACGTAATTGTTGATTATGTATACATTTTATTGTAAAATTTACTCCAATTCAGTTTTATTTGAAGAATGCTTCACTGGTACTATTATTACTAGACCCATCCATATTTATAACCGTGTGGTCAATTTTATCAATTTATCTATTTCGTAATATTCATCTTTTTTACTTTCAACTTTCCTAAGGTATATATTCCAGTCATCAGTTGTAATTTGTATGCTGAGAGCATAGCACATAAGCCTGTTAATTTTAATTTTATTTACCCGCAATTAAAAAAAAGAAATTAGCAACAGTACAATTTTTTTTTAAATTTCCGCTTCTTCCTGGTCGAATTTTTTTTTATATATTTTTAAATAAATCCCTAGCAGTAAGCTATTCAACCAAGATTTTATGATAGGCCATTTTTAAAATTATTATTAATTGACGATGTTTAACATTTAATTGTTTCAATAGTGTTTCAAATTTGGTAGTTGGAAGCATGCCAAATAAAATAAAGTTTTTTTCGGAATTCATAAAACACAAAAATTCATATCGGAATTTCATATCAAAAGAAGTAGAAGCAATCTGTCTGTTCATCAAATAAAAGATGAATGAATTGTAGACGTTTCTGTTTTCACTGGCAATAATTTATCCCCACGTCTTATATATTTTAATACTACTCTTAATATTCTACACACACAGACACACACGCACACGCACACGCACACGCACGCGCACGCATACCCGCAAGCGCACGCGCACGCACACGTACGCACGCACACGCACGCACGCACACGCAAGCACGGGTCTCAGATTAAAGCAGTTGTTTTCGAAATTTATTATTTACATAAAATTTATTTTTATAATAACTTTTAAAGACATAAATAACTTAATTATTACTATATATTTATGCTTATGTTTATTGGCGCACATCCTCCTTATTCACCCAATATCGCATCATCTAGTTGTTAGTTGTTTGAAGTTCTAAATATGCATTAAAAAAGTGAAAATACGATAGTATGGAAAACCTTTAAAAATATCTGGTGAAATATTTTTAATCTAAAGCACCAAATTTATATGCTGAGTACTTATTGTCACTGCTTACTAGACGGTGGAATAGATAAAAATAGCGCATAGGTAGTTTGATTTCTTTGTAATATTTTGGTTTTAAAATATTTTTGGAAGATCAAGGCAGGATTAAAAATTTATTAGTTTTCTCAATAGTAGAGAGAATACCTACGCATAAAATGTATTGGTGAACTTTTTCTCTTTGCAAAAAGTTGTTTTCCAAATCTGCTTTAAATATAACTTTCTTTAATTAAAGTTACACTTGCAGTACCAGAGGTTTTAAGGTGGGTGTAAAATTTATCCTTGCGATAATATCGCTTTAAAGTAAAGGAGGGGATAATTTATACATGCGTGAACAGTTAGTGTCAATAATGAATTTTTCATATGAAGCTGAATTGGCCCGACCCTTTTTATAAACTATATAGTTAATCAATCACAAGTTTATACTCTAATTACTAAAATATTCGTAGCAGTTCACTTCCAAAAGTTTTGTTTCATTGATTTTCATTTTAGTTAATTTTAAATATATCTTAATGATTAATCTAATCGTAAATTGTCCTATATTTAAATAAAATAAGCTCGTCGCTGAACACTAAGGAGCTCACGAAGACTGACAACTGACATAAAATAATGACGCTTATAGATTTAATGTCAATAAGAGATTCATTGAATATATGTTTAAAAATAAATTAATTTATCATAGTTGTTTCAATTTCTTTTTATATTCATCTAGATACATCGATATATCTATATGCGTATAAAAATAAAACTGGTGCCAATTGCCACTTGAAAAGATGAATTCTTTAGAGTTTTTGCTTACCTACAATGTTTGTGCAGTTAATAAGAAATAATAAAGATAAATATTTCACGGGAAATAAATATTTTACGTCCAAGTTATTCCAAAATTTTATTTTTGAATCGGCACTTTAATTTGAGAACAAAATTCGTGAACAATACAAAAATAAAAACAAACTACAGCGTTGTTTACTTTAATTTTAATAAAAACTTAATTACTTTTAATGGTGAAATTTAAATGTCGTCACGGTGCCATCTTTTAGTAAAGAGTTGACACGGGTTAATTTTATTATACCCATTTACCAACATACTCGTACTAAGTATCGTTATCTAATTTAAATGTTTTACCTGCCTACGTCATTTACGAAAAATAAATATCTATTAGTTAATTAACAAGATTTTAGTTAACATGTGCACCATATGTGGATTAAATATATTACTTCTTAAATAAATTAATAAAGTAATATTTATTAAAATAAGTTCACTTTATATGGAGGTTTCCTGAATATCATAGCTAGAATACAGTTTAGAGCGTTATTCTTTATCATACAAGTGATAACAGAAATCTTTTTACGCAAATGTTTTATTTTAAATTTCAAAAGTTATTTATTACCTTTATCTTGGGCTCACTTTAGCAAATTTGTATACTCTGTCAGCTATTGCTATTTTGAGAGTATTGAGGCTATTTCCCTCAATTACTAACATAACCTGGATTTGATCCACAATATTTTTAGTTATAAACTTTATACCATACTATAGCGTTAATTTTTTTTTCAAAAACTTTGGCTACTTTTTTGGGTGCAATAACTACAAATGAAGGCACTTTTCCATTTAATAAGTTACTATTGGAATTGTTTAACGGAATTTTTGAGTAACTAATTACTTTCTTAAAATTTGAGTCCATTTTACCTTATTACTACATAAAATTTAATCTAAGGTGCTTTCTCCTTATACTCGTAAAATTAAGAAATTGAGAAAATACAAATTTTAAATGGATAATTTAAAAAAATCACAGTAAATATAAATAAAAGCAATAAATGTAAATGATATATGATCGATTAGTGTTTCTAAAAACCCTGATGAGTAAAATAAGACAAAATAAAATAAAGTAGTGCTAAAACTAGTTTTATTCTGGTGAAAGGCTTAGTGGAACAACACAATCACTTTTTGTTTCCTAAATACTCACACCTGCGGCAAGACTCGTGCAACGCTGACGGATAGGAGTGGACCGGGGATTTGTTGCAGCTCATCACAAAGCCGACTTGCCAACCGGCACGAATCGTGGGCGTGTACACCATAATTTATCTATTGTTCAATAAATATGGACAAGTTTATGTACAACATCTTCTGTACTTCTTGAACCTATATTGGGTACTTTAATTAGTGTAGAAAATTTGTTACGTATTTCTTTATCTTGGAATTCTTTGGTTAAGTTGAAAATTTGAATGGGATGAAGGAAGGAAAAAATTAAATTTAACTTATATTCGCAAAAGAACATATTTGCACATTCATATAATTAGATGATCTTTCTACTTAATATGTTCGCTCTAAGAGTTAAATGCTACTAGTATATTTTATACTATATTTTATAATAAACATAAATCATCAAATATTTGGTTTCAGGTCACATTTGCCATTTCATACTCCATTTATGTTAAATTGAGAGTGTGATGCGTTATTGTTAAAATTAAAAAACTTTTTAAGATGATGCCTAAATTAGTTCAGTGTTTATTTACCGAAACTATCCTATAAATTTTTCAAAGAATATTACAGGTCTTGCGGCCAGATTTGGATTTTTCGAGCGAACTCTAACATACGAATATCTCTAACCATATACCTTCTAATAATGTGTTCAGATTTCAATCAAAAATATTTTTATATTATAATGAGTTTATATCACTAACTAAAAATACTTTTGAATATAATAATTTTTTACTTTCTTCATGATAGAATAAGTATCAGAATTTTAAAGATTATGGATATATAAAATAATTTCACTTCGAAACTGATCCATTGTGGAATATTTCTAACAAATTCTAAAAATAAGGAAAGGAGTAAATAAGTTAGTATCGAATTGGGAGTTACTATCATTGCTACATTACAATTCATGTTAGTGCGATTATAAAGGCGATGTTAACAAAAATAACCCTTCGGCCAAGAAGAAAACCACTTTATTGCGAGAAAGAATTTCCATGCCATTACTTTTAGTTTTAAGGTGTCTATATAGTAAAGTTTAAATAGTAAATAGTTTTCTGGTAATGATTCTTACTACATATGATTATTACCACATATTTTATCTATTTATTGGTGCCTAGTAATTTTTAGAGAAATAAAATACATATCATTATATTTTTATATAGACCTTTAATTTGGTATCCATTTCGATGTAGTTTAAATACAATTTATTAACATACGAGACAATATGGGGATAGTGATAGCTGTATTGAATTTATATAGCCTACGAAACTCTTAATATTATGACGAATCCAGCAAGACTTAAATTTATGTCTATGAAAATGTACTTTGTTTATTATTTTATTTTCCATATGCCTGTATTAACAAATACGAAAATTATGTTCGTTTTCAATTTAAGGTTAAAAATTTATTATATATTCCTCATTTTTTCATAATTCTTTCTTAGCTAAGATATGATATCTTATTATATTTTCTAATTAAGTTCGTTAAGTGCCCAAGTGGAATGAATTGATAATAATTAAATTACCAACGCAAACGAAAAGGACGCTGTCAACTTTAAAATGCCTATAAAGCTTAATTTAGACAAATAATAATTAACACTTGAGGCTTTTAAACGAAGAGCATACACAATGGTCTTTCAGCGCAAATTCTAATCCACCTGCGCACCTTTCCACTTTATTACATAATTAAGCTTCCGACAGACTAATTGCAAAGTAATTAATTTCAATGTCTTTTTACACACCTTTGGGTGTTGTGAACATTGTGAACACTAGTATCATCTCATTGTCAAGTGTTTTTATGAACTTAAAACCCACGTATATATATATATATATATATATATATATATATATATATATATATATATATATATATATATATATATTCCAATTCAAAGATATTTTAATCTACGTGAAGTCTTAGGTTTAAAATTTTGAGATAAGTTTTGCGAGACTCAATCTGCATTTTTAAAAGATATTCACGTACTGATTTTGCACTGGGAATTCCTACAGCTTCTATGACTGTTTTAATTGCCATCTCGACTGTTTGAATGTGGTAACGTAAACGCAGTTTATTATGACCTTATTAACTTATTATGTTTGCTGGAAAAACCTTTACTTGGTTAATTTTTCTGCACATATATTAGAACACAATGCAAAGTTAATCATCTAATATGTTTTTGCGAGTCAATATTGCTAGCAGTATTGACTCGCAAAATCTATTGTTTAGACAATAATTGTTTTAAATTGTGTAGATAATTAATGAGATCTAGAGTTTAACATATTGAAGCATATGCTTTGACATAACAAGTTCCTAAAGTAAAAAGTTTATGAAAAATAACTTATGTTACTACGTAAAGACGAAGAACTCGATTAACTCGCGTAAGCCACCTAACATGAGACGTTCTTTTAAATAATTTTTAGCTATTGTCCCGAAAGAGCTTCCTGTAAATATTTATGGGGAAGAAGTTGTAACGTCAATATAAAAAAATAGACGCGAAACGGCAATTCGTTCAAACGGAGTAAACAAATGATCCACCGTGAAGGTATATTCAGAGTTTTTTCCATTAACCGAATTACAAAATAAAATTTTCTAAAATTGATATTATTGTCAGCATATCCCACAGCTATTAAGTAATCTAGTGATAGGTATTCGGATTTTCTGTACCTTTTGCGGAAATCCCCAGAATTTAACACACTTTTATTTCCTTATCCCTAAAGATAATTACTGAGATACTGGTGACCCTCATTACAAAAAAAGCATATATTATGAAATAAGACCAGATGCATATCAAATTCTTGCTTTTATTTAAGGATTTCAACAATCATATAAAAAAATTAATAGATATTTTCTGGTCATCCCCTTCCCTCCCATGAAAAAGCTAAATGTTACTAACGGTATACTAGATTTCCGTAGCAAGAAAGAAGACAAGGTACACAATAATCAATTTCCGAAGGTATAAATATAAAAAATACAGAATTAAAATAAAACTAAATAATACAAAATCAAAACCATGACACATTAGGGATACGAAAAGGACAAGGATGAGTTTCGGATAAAATTTCAGACGTCTTTTAAATTCAATGGGGGCACACTTGGTATATTTAGATTAAGCTGATTCCATAATCTAGGAATATGTGTTAAGAAATTCTCCACATAATCTTTTGACGTTTTTAAAAAAATGCATAAAATTATAGTCTGCTTATTTCGTGGTCAAAAGTCACGATAAACAGACTTTCATGAAAATATTGCTACCTGTGATTATTAAGTCGATCGATATTATTATAAAATTTCTAGATTTTTAAATTTCTTAAAAATATGTCCTTAATTTTTTTGCAAAATCACCCATTTTCGTCCACGTCATAAAAATGAATAATAATTTCCACATCATCTCGGAGATATAATGCTAGGTAGGAGTCTCTTACATGATTTTTCTGGTAAGTTTAATTCATAGAATATGGAGTAATATAATGTTACAGCGAATATTTTCAGTGTTTAAATATTAACTAAACAGAAAAATGGATCCTGCTGATAATTAAAATTCTATTTCTTCATCGATCGATTGTGGTGAACTGCTTATGCCCTCACCAATATTTTCATTTTTAATTATATTTGAAGATAAAATATCTATTTGATTTATATCGGTATTTACTCGTACGTCAAAATCGTTTCTATCTTCAATTACGTCAGTGGTGGCGTTTAAACATAAATGGCTGTATTCACAACCTGTGGAGCATTGCTAATAAATTCTTCTGCAACCATTTCCACCAAAATCTTTAGCACAGTTAAAATATATCGTTTTTCGTAAAAAAATAATTTAATTACAAAATTTATTTAATTTAATTAAAATAATTTCTAAAAGTGTTAATAATATTCTAACTGGATCTAAACATAATTTTTTAGTAACGTATCCCACTGGGATTGGATTCAATATTTTTTCTCAACTAGGTTTGTACATCATTTCATGGTTATAATTAAATTTTCTTACCATGTCTTACTGTAATATAGATTGTATATAATTTTTCACGATTATTTATAACTCGCCAGTACAACTTCAATAATAATAACAAATCTCCTCATGATCTTGCATATAATTAAAGAGTCGTCCATTATATGAAAAAGCAGATACGGTTTTTTTTTTATAATGGACGGCTTGCCTATTGCTCCTAACGCAGATGGTACTTAGTCCTAAAGCGACGGATTAAAAATAGATAATTCGGGAATAATGCAATATATTTATATTAGAATAATTGTAAATGATAAAACAAAGTGCTATTTACTTAATTTATTATATTTCACGAAATATTTATCAATAATTTGATTACAAATGATAAGAAAAAAAGACAAATGTAAAAAATGGTACATTTCAATGTATAAGTTTAATATTAAGCACAATTAATTGCAAATTTCGCCTTAAATAAACAGATAGAAATATCTGTTATTTCTAAGCCAAAATTACATTAAAAAAATAAATGATTAATAAAAAACGACACTGAATTTTAAGAAAAAATCTGACTTTTTAATCAAAATAATATAACAACACTCAGACATTCTTACAAAAACGATTATAAGATTTGTTTAAGTTAGTTACAAATTTAATACCTGTCTATTCAAAACCGCCTTTTTCTTTCGGGAAAGCTTCCGTAGGCTGGTAACGTACGGTTCTGACTGTAACATAACTGCATTCATGAAATCGATATTAGTAAGTTTCCGAGCCAGTTTTCAAGAATAGTCTCGCCTAAATGCCTTCAAATTTTTGTAATTAGCGACGGCAGCCTATTCGAATAATTCCTCAATATATACTAATGCATGCTTTACCATTTTTTTGAGCCATGTATTAGTACTTTGTGGACGGAAGCTGGGATATTATACAAGTCATATTCTTGTACCAAAAGCCGTGCGATTTCCAAACGGAATTTACTACAACCATCGATGTTGTAGCTTACAAAATTGTAGAACAACGGTCAATTAAATCTTTGTGATTTTGGCTGAAATATCTGAATTCAAAAATAATTTTCTCGTGGTATTTTCGCTTTTCGATGTCTCGCTTCCTCCACTTCTCGATTATTTTTACCTAAACTAATTTTAAACGTACGATATCTCATAAGCTAACATTTTTTTAATGTCGTCTTACCTAACCTGCCTATTTTTAAAATTTATTCTCTAAGGAAGGTGAAGGAAATACTTAAAGAAGCCAATCGACAAATATAAAGGTGGCAAACCAAATTTAAAACGATTTTCATCTATTTCTTTTCGCAAGTACAATATCAAGAACATATTTCTTTTTGCAAGTATCTATATCATTCATTTCTTTGGGTGTTGCTTCGTCAGTAGAATACCTAGCAGGTGATATTTCATTTAACACTTTACAAGTTTTAACATCGACTTTAATCAGTTGCAATGAAAGCTAGATGTTGAATAGTCGTTCTTCTATCAAGAATGTTTTCGACCACAAGGAAACCATCTTTACTTTAAAATAAGTTACCTCGTTTTTATATAGAGTAGAATTTTCCTTCACAAATTGGAAACGAATAGTTCTACAGTATCTCATATTAATAAACTACTGTCATCATCTAATCTAGTACCAGGGTAAGGACTCTCGCTGTAACCCATACTACCGTCAAAACCCTATTTCCCAATTAAAGTCAATATCAACTGACTTTGCTGGAGTATTATTTAAAGCAAATTTCTCTTACTCTAAGATCCACGAAGCCGTGTGATCTAATAACAAATTCTATCTATAAATATAATAAATTTGATCTAATAACAAATTCTTTGCAACGCAAACTCTGTTTTTGATTTCATCACTGCCATATGTTTAGGATATAATTTCTTCTTATCTTCGAAAACACCGATACGATGGTAAAATTTTACTACATGTGTTACCATTAACAAAGTTCATTATCAACAAATTTTGATGTTTCGTAATCATAGCCTCCACAAAAAATAAAAAAACTTCATTCGCACTAATATTTGTTGATATCGACACTTTCAAACTAATTATTAATGCACTAACCGCTGAATCGTCAACCTGAAATACAAGCAATTCTGTTAACCGTCTACGTTTCGATCTTTTGCTAAGGCCATAAAAATCCTTCCCTGGTCGGCGCGACTAGGCGAAGACATGCTAGATTAAGCTAAATCACATTCAGATTTACATTACTCATCACTTGTCGCTAATTCAATACACTGAGTAGCACTAAACCAATTACTATACTTTTCAAACATTTTTTATGTATTATAATTCACAAGTTTATAATATTTTTCAACACTTTTACATAAATTAAACTACGTTTATCTAAATATATCTAGGTTCTCTATATTCTCTACGTTATCCAAATTTTCTAACAGCACTGATAAAATACATTCGGGTTTTTCTTTAATATGTCCATTTATTGAACCTCTTAACTCAAAGAAATTCGCCGCATCACAGGAACACTTCAGTAAATTACCTGAAAAGAAAAACATACAATTTAATTAAAATGGCAAAAATCTCGTAGACGTGCTACAAAAACGAATGCTACGAGTTAACATAAAGAGCCATAGTCCCTACAGGATACATTAGGTTATGTTGGTTCATTTAGTATTTTACATTAGACTATACTTATATCAGTACATTAAAACATATTACAACAAAACGCATAAGTGCTAAAAATGTAAGCCTAAGAGAAATCAAAATTATGCATTTATATCTTAAATTAAATTAAGCTTTGTAACACTAAAATGTTACAAACAATACAAAACACACAAAATTAAAATGTATTAAATATTACTATACATACGTTGATTTTGAAGATCCATGGCACAAACAAGCAAATAAAGAAATACCGGGAAATGTTATTGCAAAAATGAGTCACTGATAAGCCCATGGTAAAGGATTGTATTAAACAATGCCCGATGCCGCACTTTAGAAGTCAAAATGCAAGTGAAAAACAATAGTTAGCGATGGTTTAATAAGTTTTCGGGCAATTGTTTACCATAATAGTTAGTGAAGTGAGAATTTAAGGTACTAATTTTTCGATTTATGACCTATGAATTGAACCGCTGTGCAACGGTTGGACAAAAATTATAAAAACGCTTACTATGTTTATTACATTGTGGATATTATTTTGAATTCAAAACTGATATAAAATCCTTTCGTGTCTGTCATCCCGCACCTCTGCAATTTATAGTATCTTTGGAAATAGTGATACAAACTTGTCATAGTTTAGGCCTTATTTTTTTCAGTTTCTTCATTGGCTCATTTTTCACAAAACAAACATGATTGTTTGGAATTAAAACAGTCAATACATTTTTTATTAGACATTTATTTTAAATTAAGACGGTATATATGAATGTATTGGCGTCGTTCAAGCCATTACACTTTCTTTTCTTCTATAGTATTTACAATGGCAACGCCCACAAAGCGTCCTATTAGTTTAAGGTATCGTTTTTCAATACTTCGATTGGGCAAAAATGCTAAAAATACAAACAAATAATGGAACGGAAATTATTACTAATATATATGACTAAAGAAGGATATATTTGGAATCGAAAAGATATATTTGGATTTACTTCTTCCTGGCTTCGTTAAGGCCATTATTTGTTGTATCGCCTTTACAACAAAAAATGTGAATTATCACAGATACCACATTATTTAAATCTTCGATGTACCCATTGCCTACCTTGATATAAGAATATTTTAAAATGTGCAAACTAAGTTCAACGGTCAACGTGCTATCATCCAAAACCGTTTTAACGCATATACGTAAAACATTATCAGATATGACGAAAGTGGTTGTGAGATTGTTAAACCAAGGAGGGGTTTCAATAAAGCTAAAATAATTTTTTATTAAAATGAGGTAATTCGTTAATTAGTACGAACTTACGTTACTCCCAGATCCCGGAGGTATTCGTATTTATCGACTAACATTCTTTTTAAAAACACTTTTTTTATTATTTGCATAGAACCCCTCCTATCCAGGAGGGGTTCTATGCAGTGGGGCTAACGCAATACCTTCATAATTTTGATGCGAGTATAAAGATAATCTATATCTTTTTTACCTACATTCATCAATAATTTGATATGAGTGCAAATATATCCTATACCTTTCTTACCCCCATTCATCTAAAACTACAGAGAAATGTTTTTCAACAAATTAAAAATGCACAACGTAAACTTATGACTTTCGCAGGTATAACTCGATGTGTCATATTACATTGAATCTGTTATCCAAAGTTGCTTTTAATGGGGAAAGGGCTCGTTTTTGAGAATCCCTCCACCTCCTTATAATTTACTCTTCCTCTATATACTCATGGTGTTTTATAACAATTTTAAATTTATTATGGAAGTTTTTATAAAGCATGTCCTGCTAAATACGGTTGCATCGCTATACTTTAGGAGGCAGGCGTCTCAGGCCTAAAAAAGAGTACAATTTTTTAAAATATTTAAAATCAAAAATTTTTATGACAATCTCCATCAAGCTTCAAACATTAGGAATCTAGATTTTCAGGAAAAATTGTTCTTCGTAATTTTTAATTTCGAATATTTCGCAAATTTGACATTACATCGACGAAGACTTTTTAAATTTTTTAGAACCTCGTGTGAATTTCTCAGAAAATTGGCCATATACCTAAAATTACTAGGTTAAATTAGAGCCTTAAGATTAACTGTCGTTGGTCAGTAAAACTTATTAAAACTAAGTTAGCACTCATGCCAGGTTAAGGTCAGTACCTTAATTATAAAACTGAGTTAGCGCTCATGTCAGGATAAGGTCAGTACTAAGGAATAGTTCCTTAGTCCTTATTTCAGACAAAAATTTTGAAAACAAAATCAAAAAACGTGATTGAAATGATCGATTAAAAGATAATTTAAAATTATTTTGAGGAAAAAGAAACACTTAAAATAATATATCGACTAAAAGGAGATCGTTTGAAGTATCTATGCAATAAGCTTATTTTAAACTAGAAGCAATTTTGTTACAAAATGTGTGAAATATAAACGCTTTATAATGGGGTTAAATAAGAACGGCTGCCATTATGTTCTCGTACCTTTTTAGACTAAAAGGTAATGAAAAATTTAAGAGAAGACAACTTTTGTAAGCTTAAATGTTGATAACGTGAGGGTTGAAGTTTTGTCAGTGTAAATACCAACTCTCTTCAACTTTAGCAAAAAATACATAGTTTAAAAAATTTAATTTGGTAAAAGATATCAACATGTTGACTGAAATTCTGTCATAGCATTTTTCAATCTATCTATACTATCTATGTATATAAGTTTGTCCATAAAAGTAATATTACGAAAGAAATATGACAGAATTAATAAAAACCCATGTTAAAAAATATAATGTTTTGCATGAATAATACCCATCAACGTGACTCCGCATACATACACTCAATTATTTCACGTTACGCTATGCTGAATGTTTTCATAATATAGCAATTTTTTCATATTTACTAAAGCAATAAAAAAAGATTTTGGAGAAATTTCCACGTTTTTAATCAATTTTATGGCGCATAAGTGCCATAACCAAATTTACCTAAAAACCCATTTTGCCTCTATAATATATGCTGTAAAATGAAAGTAGCTGAATTTTTTGTTTTTATAATGTAAAACAGCTTAGTAGCGTTGCTAATTTGAATAAAATATATTTTCCGAAAACAATTTCGGCGGATATTAACCGTAATTATTGTATAATTAGTATCTGCTTTAACTTACTCGAGCGCCTTGGTCTATTTTCTTTATATATTTATATATTTTATATTCTACAGAGAAAATTCATCCATTTTGAGTATTAGCATATTCAGAAGATTTTTCATCTCACTCTTTGGAATAGTATCGAAAAACTCATCTGAAGAACTGTTTTGAGGTTACTTTATCTTCTATATAAATACTGTGAAAGTTGTTATGCTGCAACTGTAGTATTTGACGGTGACCTTGGCCCTTCTTCCACACTAACATCAAGAATATCAGAGTTATTATTTGGCTCGATGATAGTAACGTATCTACTGGTAATGACTTTCTTTGTAATTGAATTGCATATTTGTACCCTTTACATTTTCAGTATATCCAACTATTGCTTTTTTATCCCATTAAATTTTTTTTTCTTTCGGAATATGAGTCACGACTGTGCTGCCGAATATATGTATGTGAGTGGCATATGACTTTCTACGAAATGTCAGTCACACACGTATAATTAAAATAAATAATACATGTGTATGTATTATATCTACATACATATTACATACGTTTAGGGCTCCTTTTGTGTTTTAACCCAGAAACCAAATATTTGTTCTTTAGGCATAAAACCGTATGTTTTGAAGCAAAATTTTTTGCCTAAATTAGCGTTAAAAAGTAAACACCTAGATCTTTCCACAATTATGCGATTTAGTTGCTCGTAACGTATTCTATTTCGGAGTTTATGGATTTGTACGCTGATATAAAATACCGGATTGCTTCAAAAAATTATTGACTTCATTTGAACTAAATTCTTTTTCATCATTAGATGTTATAACTAATACTGGCATTCATCTTTTTTTCAACCGTATTTTAGGTTACAGGTGAACAAAATAACCTTTCGATATTACCATAACGATTATTTTGATATAACAATTTTTTGTTAACAAAATGTAGTCTTTTTAGCTTTTAAATATAATATTATGATCTCAGTTTCATTATTTTACTCATTCAGTGGCACTTTGACTGTCATTAACTTCGATAAGAATGATAAATGAAGATCATTGTTAAGTATTCATATTAGTGTTTATAAAAAGATATTAATTTTAAAAATAAATCAACAAAAAAATGTAACGTAAATCTTAAACAAAATAAGGCATTATTAGTTTTGAAAGTTACTAATTCAGCGCATCTGTTTTAACAATTTAATAGCACTTTGGTGTTTTATTGCCAAACTTTCTCTTCTTGACTTCCGATCTTTGTAATCTAATATTTTTCTTCTCCAGTGTATCCGTGGCAATTAAGCTGCGGCCAGGTTTTCTTCTTCTTATGTTTGCCCTTATCATAGATTTGAGGGATTCTCAAAACTGACTGAGGCTTTTAAAAGAGCCTAATAATAATACAGATGTATATTTCGACTTAGAGCACTGAGGCTTTAATGGCTCTTGCGGTTGTACGCACTGCGGCCCCAAAGGTTCTTGTCGTCAGTCAAATTGAGGCTGTGATGGATTTTGGATCGAACGAAGGCCCTGAATCTTGCTGAAAAGGTGGAGTATGTACTAATGCCCTAGGGAGTTTTTCATTTTCTAGAATTGAAAGACTATTTTGCTCATTTCGCTAATGGATCGGCTCGGTAAAAACATTCCTTTCGTCTTCGTCTAATTCGTCTTCGTCCGTAAAAACGTTCCTTTCAAATGGTGGGTATCGGTTTTTTTGAAGACGATATCGATCATCGAAAATATTCATTGCAGTCATGGCCCTGGCAAATACGATACCTGTCAGTTGACTTAAACCATAGATCGTCACATCTTTCCCTGGATTTTTAGCAGCTAAGATTCCATAGCGGCATTGTAGTAGTTTTTAAACGGAGAATAAATAACCACATCCAAGGGCTGCAGTTTTGCTGATGTATGAGGCTGTAGTGTCAATATTGTCATAAAGTTTTCTTTTGCTATATGGCTTCAATAAATGAGTGCGACTCGTGGTTATCCATAACTAATATTGAGGACTTTCTTTATAACCCGAGGTGTGTTTGATGAAATGTTTCATTGTTTTGACAAATAACTCGCTATTGATACAACCAGATGACGTAGCCAACCTTAATGTTCCAGGAGAAGTACTTTTTACCATATGATCCTTATAGTTTTTCCTGGAATAAACAAGTACCGGTGGCAAAGTTTGACCAGCTGCACTGATAATGCAGTAAATTGTTGTCAGGGTGCGTTTTTCGCCGCTTGTTACTTTTACAATTTTCTTATCTTTCGGAGTAATTACTTTTTGAGGTTTTCGCACTGTTGTCGTTGCCGTCTCATCAAGATTGTATATTGTAGTACCGTCAGCAAGTGAAGGATGTCTCTTATGTATTTCTTTTAGATTATAGAAAAAAACCTTTACGCTTTCCTTACCTTACCTTAGACTTTTTACGATTATGACGCTGGTGAAAAGATTTCAACCAATAAATACTTGCAATCTGGTTTACAATCTATGACTGTGGCATCTTAATTTTGTTCATTATGGCAATTTCATAAGCAACTTTTCGACAATCTTTGTTTTTATGGCGCAGAACATGAGTGCGTCATTTCTATAATATTCGGTAAATACTTGTTCTTGCTCATCCGTGAAAACTCTGTTAATGTCATAATATGGGACAAGCTTTACATTTTTAGTACTGGTCGATGTTTTTACTTTAGCATTCGTAACATTGTAACATTGAAAATTGAATTTTCTTTTCCTTTTGCTACTGCACGTATCTTTTTACCTATCCAATTTTTCCAAGAGCTATTTTCATGGCTTCTTTGATGTTGATACCTAAGAAGACACGAAAGTAGCGTTTTTTGGAATTCTGTAAAATAAAAATAGAGGTACTCTAATTATTTTCGATCGATTTTAGAGACACCTACAAAGTTAGTCAACTCAATACGCCCACTTTGGAAACAAGCTACCGTGTACCACCGACAACATTTTAATTTTACACAACACAATAAGAGAAACTAAAACTATGCTAGCAATAACTAATTTACTGTCAAATGAGACCTTAAGAACTACTTATTACGTAGAAATGATGACTCATTAGATAAACTCTATAGCCCCGAAAGAAGCAAACAACAAAAGTTACGTGATTTTTTTCTTTTGTAGTCTCGAAACACAAATTAATTTTTGTACCGTTCACTACGCTTCCAAGCGGCACACCGGCTACCGTGGAAAGGATCATGCCCGAGCTCGAATCTACTGTGAAAGGGAGGCAGCTATTATACTACTTTTCGTCCAAAATGACGCTGACTTGGTGTGCCCACTTGACCCACTGTTACTACAACGACCCTGTATGCTTCACTTTTATTTTTTAAGAAAAATACAAATGACATTCTACCGTAGTCGTCGACAAAAAGTAATAAGTACCTGGATTATCCAACAGAAGTCACTTTCATCGGAGTACAAATATCTGCATGAACCACTTCTAATACTCTTATTTCCAATTTTGCTACATGGAAAGAATAACCTTGCTTGTTTACCTTTCCAGCACAATTTACTGTTGAATTTACTGATATCAGCTTTATCTTTACACGGAATTCCTTCTATTGCACATATTTATGTTTTATTTTATTATTCACATGGCCTAGCTGCCTTATTGCTTATATGGCCTGGCTGTCTATGCCATACCATAGCCGAAGTCGTTATTGCTGAAGCCGCTAACAAACTTTCTGACTTCATGTTTAATCTGCATACTCGGTTTATAAACTCGTCCATGCTAATCAACCTAATCTGCTGATTTCTAATGTAAGAAACTCCCTTTTTAAATTCATTTGATTACCATTTTCTAGCTTACTAACAGACAACAAGTTTCTAATGAGGTCAAAAATACAGAAAATATTTCTGAAAGTAATACCATATTCCGAATCATTCATAATAGTAGTATTCTGTGTGTTTCCGAAACACAACACTGGCGCACTCATTTGGCAACAACTATTTGACTTATTTATAATATTATTCTCATTGTTTATCATATGATTACTAGCCATATTATTGTTCTCATTGTTTATCGTATGATTAATGTCGATAAAATTTTTCGTTTAGGAATAGGGCAATAACTAATAGTTCTTGCAGTAATGGATATTTATTTCTGTAGCGACTAATTTATTCAAATTGATAACTTTGTTTTAACGATGACAGATCGGGATGACATTCCTGCTGTTTTATCTACTTTGCCAGTTTCTCTTGTGTTACCAACTTTTTGCTAAAATTGCACTTTACGATTCATTGTTGCCAATATTCGAATTTTAACTCATCATGTTCAGAAGCTTTGTTTTTATGACGTCAATAGAGATTGTGATCCCTGAAAATTCGATGACCATGATCATAGGCAAAAATTTATCTGGTAATCCTGCTAAAATTAAAAAAACAATCCATTTGTCACTTCGAAACCAGTTCTTTTTAGTTTTTGCATTCTATTCACTAGTTGAATAATGTACGTTGTCATTGTTTTACTGTTTTTCAGACAAATTGAAATCAAATTTCTAAAGAATGTTATCTTGCGCGTATGTAACTGTCTTAATTTTTATGGGAATCAGAGGTCAAAATAAACTTTGCTTTCGCCTTTTGAACAACCACGCCATTGATATCAACGGCGGTAGAGACTTCGGTTTTCGCGATATCAACGTCTTCCAAAAACAAAAAAATATTCGGCCGCGAATGCCCCCTCATCATAATTTTCACGTCCCTTTGGTTTTAGTACATTCACAAAATAATTATCAATAATTTCACAACGAGATATAAATATAATAAATTAACATATGGGTCTGAGTCCATAACCTATTAAAAATGGTTGTAAAAAAACACATTTTATTATATTACGAGAGTTAATTTATGGTCGTCAGTAGATGGCGCTGGTTATCATTTTTATTTTGATACATTAACATTATGTTCGTCAATTTGTTATAAATAAGAAATTAAGTAAATCTATTTTCTAAACAATTCTAAATTTATTTTTCTTGTTCTGTATATCTTTTTGAAAGTATGTACTCGTATGTATATTTTTTTGTTTCAACGGGAAGTGAAAAAAATTGGATCGAAGGGTAAGGTGGGATTTTTATTCTGAAAACAAATTTAATTATGACCTGCCTAAAGTAGACCAACTAGCGACTTACTTTATTTTTGTAATTAGTTTTGTATATAAATAAACCTCTTGAATTCACAAACGCTTTTATTTCTTCGTTGTTTGTTACCTACATAATGTGGTTAGTTGCATATTTGTTTATTTATTTTTAAGTGTTCTTTTCATTTCAATTTGACATTTAGGCTCATTCCCAGATATTTTGCTGTAATAAGGTAGGGTATAAACGTATTGTTAATGAATAAGGAGTGATTTATTTTATTGAATGAACAGTTGATACGAGTAGACTTAGATTTATTTTATTTCATTCACTATTTTGGTGTCTATTTATTTCAATTATTTCCCTTTACAAACCTAATCTTGTCATTTCAATATTTTTTTGGGAGTCAAAATTTTATTTTCATCTTACAAAACCCTGACCGTAAAATCATGATATTTAAAATGGTTCTTTGTGTTATATTACCATTACAAAAATTATATTAAACCAGATATATGAAAACGTTCTTGAGGCGGCCACCTGCACCTCGACCAGGGTATAGTTCGTCACAATGAAACTTGAACCTTAGAAACACTACACCTCGCCTCGTCACGAGAGAGGAATTTAAATATTATTACACTTTCTTGAACAACCTGCGCGTGAAAATCTTGATCACATAAACATGATAAAATTCACTACCATAAAAAGATGAAAGCTCTATGACGGTTTTATTAAATCATATTTGAAAAAGTTAATTCCCTTCACAATTTTTAATACTTAAATATAGAAAGTTAAACTTACAGATTCTATTTACGTATATATTCTACATATAGGTTAATTAGGTTTTTACAACAATTTTCCAGATTAAGCTAATTCATTTTTATTGATTCTACTTTTTGTACTTAAAAGCGATTTTCTAATATAGAACAGTATACTCACATATACACAAATGCTGCGCTAATTTCAATACGTGAAGTAGCTAAGAGCAAAGTTGAAATAAATGATTTAGGAACCTAATGAAAATTAACAATGTGGAAATATGTCCAAACTGTTTCTGAGAAAAGAATATTGCAGAATAAATACAAGAGGATATCACAAAATAGGTTAGGACAGGAAATGAAAAAATATCGGATTAGAATAAATATTTTAATTGAGTTTAGAAAAATATTTCAAAATATTTAGACAAAAAAATAGAATATGTAAATTCCAACGATTATTTCTTTAAATCCTGTTAAAACCTGACCTAAATACAGAAATATTGTCACATTTACTAAAACTAAATACTTGCATATAGTAGATATATGCTTTTCAAGAATATTCTAATTTTTTAATATTATAATAACGATCAGTCATTCATAAGTATCACTGTAACATTTAATATCAGTATAATTATATTTCCTGATTAAAATATTATATGATAAAATATAGTTTTCATGTATCATTTCTTACCTTTAAATACGTCTATTCCTTTATCCTCCTTAATATCTACGTGAATTAGGAAATTTCCTTTGACGCCGTTAAGCCAAGCAAACTTTCATTTAATGTAAACTCTTTTCAATGATGGATGTACATCATAAGCTTTGATAATATGTATATTAAATTCATAGACTTAGTCATTTACTGAATTAATCAGTAAGGTCGCTTTGAGAGAAATAATATCCTCAAATAGGAATATGAAATTTATGCAAATATATTACGGCGTAAAACTGGTTTCGGGGCACCTTAGGACTATGTAATTTAAATATTAAACAGAGTGACATTTCACCATTGATATTTGTGTTATTGCATACTGTACTCTAAGGTTATATCTTAGAGTAAATTAGTTAAATAAGTCTTTATTCACGTAGCGCCATCATTCAATATTACTTATTAAACATTAAAATATCGACATGCCTTAAAGAGTTTGGCATACCCTACAACTAATAAGCATGTAAGCGGTATCAAAAGATATATTTAAGAGCAATCATACAATTTTTTTATTGCGATAATATTTATTTAACTTTTATTTGAATAGAATAATTTCTCAAGGAACGTACACAAATATATAACTACATAAAATTACAAAATCAAGAACCTGACAAAAATATCAATTAACTTTCAAGATATGAAATTATGAGATAGTAATAAAATCACATTCGTTACTAAATCTTTAATACAATTATTTTTATTGCGCTTTGAGATCACTTTGTAACTTAAGTATATGTGAACTTTTTCTAAAAAAAAGGTCTAATAAATGAATAAAGAAGACAGATTCTCATATAATAAAATTGTTGTCACAATTCAAAAAGGGTTTCAACGATTGTAAATTATCAAATTTACTTTTTAAAATGTTTCTCGGTATAGTGTACAAATATTGAACTTTCTACGTACGAAAATTCGCCGTTCCTATACAACAGTGATCTTATGTGGGCAACTGCAAGATCGTCTGCTTTTTTAATGGGACGACATAATTTGCAGGTGTATACAACGGTACAGTATAACATTTCTCCAAAGTTGAGCGGACACGATATTTTTCAACGTCCGAGGATCTGTTATCGGACAGTGGGATTAGTGGTGATGAAGCAGGAATTTGAATATGGTTGGCTATTAAGTGTTGTTATGCTGATGTAGGTTCGGTGCATCTAACGCAGTGAATGTTGAGTCATGTGTCGATCTACGCTATTTCCCGTACAGGATTCACATTTGATATGACCCTTGGAATTACCTAATTAAAATCTTCAAATATTTGAGGTTGGTCTAACTAGGTTAGAATTATCTCTATGGTATTCAATTTAACTAGAGAGTTTAAGGTATAGCTTTGCCAACAATTTTTGGGAAAGTACTAGTTCGTTCCATCAGAACTGCGTTATCAAATGCCATTCAATTCAAAATCCTTCCTTTCAGGGATCTTTTTGAACTGGAATTACGATAACACTCATTTGGAGACAAATTTCTGGACTCACATTGAACATATTATTTATTTTCTATAGAGACTTCGAGTGACATCTAGGCGCTCTTGTTATGCTTCATTTTTGCTTCATATAGTAAAACCTAGGTAAAGAAAGTAAAATTACTAAAAATAAATCCTCACATGTTATAAAAAAGCAACGTCTCTCTGTCTGCCTCTCCAGAAAACTAACAGAAACAAAAAACAGAAACAAAAACTAACAGACAGACAGGCGTCTGTCTGTTAGTTTGGACATATCTCGATAACCACTTATCCTTATTTCTTTTTAATCGATATATATATATATATATATATATATATATATATATATATATATATTCTCCTAAGGGCCTAAGGGCCACCTAAGGGCTTACATGTTAATTATTTTTAAATGCTTTCGATTCAGACTTAATGTTAGCTCCGATACTTTGAGTCTATGCGCTATGTAAGGCATGACGTGTTTAACCTTCTCGCAAAAAAAGCAAATATTTTATGATCACAGCTTAGACCGTATGTTATAGCGTTTCTAATAAAAGGATTTGATTTGTATGTCGTGAACAGGGTTAATGTTAAACCTAGTTGGCGAATTAAATTCATGATCAACCCTCATCCGCTTTTTATCAGGAGCACAGTTGATTAAAACTTATCAATTGAAGCGTGAAAAAGCTACAGCTCCATTAGGGCTACTAATTTTATAAATATTATCCATGATTTAATATAACTGAATGTATATATTTGATAAATATATACATTCAATGTTCACGATTAATTTGATGAATACATACAATTTTTCTAATCTACAAAAATTAAAATTTAATGAAGACGAAACTAAAATTGATTGTTGATCTAAGTGGGTGTGACAAACATGAGTCGAAAGGGAGATTGACAAGAAGTTAATGGAAGCCAACCACACTTCAAATGCTTTTAAAATGACATGACGCTCTTTACTCAACCAATTAGATCCTTACTAATGCGCGCACAAGGAAAGTTATTGGATGCAGACACGTTTCAAAATAATATATGTTATAAGAAAAGTTTCTTTTCTAAACCACCAAGAAGGGAATATAAACACATGGAGAGAAAATTTTCCTACAAAAGTTTCTGTTCATTTTCTATTCTTATGATCTGAATATGCTTTATTTTTGTGTCAAATTTAAGTTTTCGTATCCAAAGTTTTCTAAGAAAAATTATTGCGACAGAAAAATAGACACGTGCGAGATTCTAAAAGGGTGCCGTTTTTTCTTTTAAGATGCGAAATTCTAAAAATATTTGAAAACCTATAGCAAAAGTTTGAGATCTAAATATTGACTCAATACAAAATTCTCAAAAAAATTATTAGAGCTTAGTTTGTATGACATTCGAGGTTGGAGACCCAATTCGAGAAACATAATACTCATCGCAAAGACCTCTTGAACTAATATAATTATTATTCAGATTGAAAATGGATATTTAGCAGAATTATAAATGGGTGCGATCGTCCTGAAATCATTTACACTTTAAAAAGATATTCCCAAAATTTTATACTGCGAGAAATAGGTTATAATAGAATAATGTCCAGAGGTCTTAAATATATTAATTTTGTAACGGGCAAAATTTTCTTCGTTAATAGGTTCTGACATAAAATAAATTTTAGCGTGTGACCAAATGGTATATAAATTTTAATATAAAATTGGTATATAAATTTAAAGTTTTAAAATTTTCTTTTATAAATTTAAAGTATGGCGGGTACATTTAGAAATTAAACTTATTAACCATTATTAAGGTACGAATACATTGCAGCCAACGTGGAAACCTAAAAAAAAATTCGACGTTATTGACCTACAGTTAATTATAATCACAGATTTTTTTAAACCATTTTGTTTCGCAAAATTTGAATATAGATTTTTGGGTTAAACATACTAAACTGTTATTACATGGTAAACACAATGTTTAACAAATTGCGTACAACAATTAAACCTGTAAGCAAATCCAGTATGTATGGATTACATATGAAAAAAGGGTTTTTACTTTATGACAATAGAATACATAACTAAACTATCGAATTTTACCTTAAAAAATATTGTATAAGAAACTAATTAAAACAAAATATTATGATGGTGCAGGTAATTCGTGCAAAGCCATGATGTTTCATATTATTCGTTCGATAATTATTCAAACTAAGTGTCAGATTTATGTCACTCTTCGCATTGATATCAACATCAATAAAAACAGGACAACTATCGTAGATACTTCATCAGTAAATGTATTTTTATAACTATCAAATGAAAAGGTACCGACAAATATAACTTGAATTAATCTATTCTAACATCAAACTCTAAACCTTAGTTAAAATATCGATGCTCTCATACAAAAAAATAGGAATCTGTTCATAAAAATTTACAAAAATACAATATACTAAATCAGTGAGACCTTTGATTCAATGACACTTTTACAATAATTTACGTCACAATTTTAAGCAAAAAGGGTTGAAAAGTATGACGTTGTAAAAATAAGATTGAAAACAGATGGGAAGCAAGAATTTTTATTTCCCATCTTTTAAACTAGATACGTATCCTTATTAAGAACTAACGATGAAAAATATCTTATAACGTATTCAATTGTATCCAAAGAAGACCTTTTAGAATTAAAGTTACACTTTATTTATCCCCTTTTAATTTATTTGCGTAAGCTTCAAAGTCATTGGCAATATAACGCTACCCCCTCACCCTTACATTCAAATAAGATTGTGTAAAATATTAATACGTAAATTTAGAAAAAAATCCGAAAATAGGTTTTGATAAATAATATCATATTAAAGGGATTTCAAATTAAACAATAACAACTTGAGCTTGCTATTATACTTAAAAAAAAATCACATAAATATATATTATCAATACCGAACTCATATTATTAAAACATTTTAAAAATATCTATATTTGAAGAAACAAAAAGCTAACGCAAAACTATCAAACACAGTAGGATCATTCCAAAAATAAGTAAAAGTACGTTTACAAGTCTTATGGACTTGATAAATTCCCTATCAAACCCTATTGTTGGAAAAAAATAAAAATAAATTATTAGGTTAGCCACTTATAAACCCGCCATCTCCGTATATAAATTTTTCAACTCTTTATATGTAATCAATAAAATCAATTTTTAATTATACAAGCACCGTCGGTTTTTAACATGTGTCGCCAATGTATAAATAAGATTAAAGCAAAACTAAAGTTCCATCCTTGTCTGAACTTTGACTGAAAACCCGGTGAAGTTCGATTTTGATGTGACTTTGGTCTTTAAATTTTCTGTCATGTAAATTATTATACAGAGAGCGAAACGGATGGTAATTAAATGGCGAAAGATATGAAGAGTACGGTGGGTGAAGTAGTATACTCCATCCAATTGAAACTAGTTTTTCACCCATTACTTTTGCACGTGGCGTTGAGCATTGTCATGTAAAAATAAACTGCTTTGATTTAAAGGAAGTTTAGGGGTGACTTTGCTCAGTTATTATAATAAATTTTAGCAATAATAGTACTGTTAGCTTAGAAGAGTTCCTAATAAATAGCTTAAAGAATTTTACCATTTATACCCTACTATGGATTCAAAAGTATCTTTTGTCCAATATTATAGTTCGGTCTAGGTACACCTTTGTCGCCAGTACTATACCCTGCTATACCCTACAGCCTATACCCTGGTATTTACAATAAAAATTAATATAAGACATCTACTTTTCAGCTCCTGTAACCAGATACTTTAACCTTTCGTTGGTACGATGGGAATTCAGTAGCTCCAAGCATACATTAGCTCTCCTATGAAGTTGAAATGGTGGAAATATTCGGTTGACATGAGCTAACATGTGATAGCCAAACGGAATATTTCCACTTCTTTCTCAAATCATGAAGTTGGTTTTCTATTGCAGTATAAGAGCACGAATATAGCTGTGCCAAATAACGCAAACTAAGTCTGGGATCTGTTTCAATAAGACTTTCAAATGTTACTAAATCAATTGTAGGAGGTCGCTTTGGATGAAGATTTTGGGACAGATCAAAATTCCCTTCTTTGAATGTTTGGAACCAGTGCTTGACTGTATCGTAAGACGGAATACCTTCTCCTATTTTTGTGTATATATTGCGTGATGCTTTGCTGCTTTTTCGCCCTAAACGACATTCATGACGAAAGAGTCCTCTAAGTTCACTTCAAAATACTTCCATTTCTAATTTATCCTTTACTCGCCGATTATTTAATTATAAAGTGAACAGAAGTACGAATGCCGCACTCTTTATATATTGTACTACAATAAATATTGTAGAAGCTTCCATGACATTTCACAAATCGGTCGAGAAAATGGCGGGTTTATGAGTTGCCAACCTAATATAATTGGAAATATATAGAAATCATTTAGGATAATACTTTGTGATATCCTAAATGGTTTCTGTCTATGTAATCTTATGTTTCCTATGTATGTAATCATTATGTAGTTCTTACTAACTACGGAAATCTATCGTTTGTTCATCGGTATGAAAATATTTCCTCCGAAACTTAGAAATTAATTCTAACAAAATTAAACAATCTTGAACCCACCACGCAACTATGTAGCTTTAGGTATCATTAGTCATTTGAACAGT
Organism: Druceiella hillmani; assembly: GCA_039881145.1. Taxonomy (NCBI): domain Eukaryota; kingdom Metazoa; phylum Arthropoda; class Insecta; order Lepidoptera; family Hepialidae; genus Druceiella; species Druceiella hillmani. The sequence continues at coordinate 28,083,729 of JAYKKI010000003.1, read as the reverse complement.
TAGCAAATATTCAATATAGCACGAAATGAAAATGGGAACTTACTGAATGAAAATTCTACGTAGTATCAAAATACTATCTTTATATAATTACTAAACTGTTCAAAAATCTACCTGAGCTAATCGTGAATGAAGAATAACCAAAAACTAAAAGAACAAGTTAACCAAGTGTGATTCATTCCTTTATTCCCTCACATAAATATAATCAATAATTTGAGGGACTGATGAGTTCTCTGTAAACAATAAGAAAACCTCCATTGAATAATTTTGATTTTGAAAGCAAAAGAAGAATAACTTAATAATTACTTATGAGAAATATTTTTCAATGGTTCCAGACTCCTCTGACAACAAAATGATACTTCCTGTACAGCTCATTGTGCAAAATTATAATTGCATTGGAAGACCAGAGATTGAAATATGTAAACACATTTTTAAAAATCTATTATTTTCTTCCAAAAAATCTTCTGTTATGGCTTGTTCTATGTTTTGAGTCATTATATGATTGCAAAATATATAAAAAGTTTACGGATTAGACGGTATAGCGTCCTTTTCCAATTATTACCTTTTCATTATCTATTATTTTATTATTTTATATGATATATTCTTACTTAAGTATGAACCGTACATATATAGTAAAGAGACTACATCATTTTTCAAAACTTTAAACCGCATTTACCCTTAATTACTAATTTTGCCAGTGGCTTTAAACGTTGAGCGAATTAATTAACAAATGTAGTTGTGTATATGTTGGTATACAATGAATTAAAATTTAGGGAGAAAACTCAAAAATGACTCAACTAACTTTAATAAATCATCCATTTAATTTTCTTCTCTGAAAATATACTATTTAGCATTGCTTTATCATAATTAGGAATCGTTGGTGATAAAAGAAAGTCCATTAGTAATTTAACACAATTTATACCATAGTATAAGAAATATTTCAGATCGTATAAGGAATTTAAATGATTTAATATCTATTTGGTAATAATAAATGCCATTACGCAATGCACAAGTACAATTTTATCATCGCCTAGTATATCAAAGCGGAAGTGCCTTCATAGAACTTACTTTCAGGCTTTCTTGTCTATTTTTATTATATGTTCGTTTATCTACATACATACATTTGTATTATTGATTTAGCAATTAAATATAAAATACGAAAAACTCTATTTTCAACTACTTTAACCAAAAATCATTCCATGTAGCGGTAACAGAGAAGCACGTTCGTGGCAGTAACATTGACCGGGCGCTCCACCGGTCTACAATCAATCGGCAAACAACGTTCTTTGCGAATAGCGCAGAAACTTGAAATCTTGAAAAGGGTGACAACTAATTGTCAGCCTCTCTTCGATCTGTTTCATCTGTATAATTTGTTATTTTATGTTGATTGAATAATACAAAATATACTACGTGTATGGAAACGTGACTTTTTTAAAATATAGAAATGAATCTTACTTTACCGTCATTTTGGAATGTACATACGATTGAATTATGATGACTTTATCGCATGCTTATTCAATACTTAGGATACCAATGCACGAAAACGATCTATTATTGGGTAATAAGACACATTCAGTTTATTACTTTATCAAAACTAACTTATCAACTATATAATGGATTTATTTAAGTTTGAACTTGTCATATGTAAAACACATCGAAAAAATCAAACACAAAAATTTATTTAAAAAGGGAGTGCTTATATGGTAACTACCTTAAATATTATTCCTTCCTTTTTGTATTGAATTAATATGAAACTAGAAGAAACTTTATAAATGTTTAATTTTTAATATAAAAGCTTCTCTATATTTCTTCTTAGAATTTTTATTTATTTCTATCTACCTTAATATTTATATGGGGGATCCCTCCTTAATACTAAGGCGTCTGAGCATGACTCGATTGGTTAGTAATTGAAGTTAGCAACGATAGAAAATAGTGTATAGGTGATATTGAAAAATAGCCGATATTAATATCGAAATTAACATCCTCAAAGAATCATTTATAACACATTATTATACAATTATAAATATTCATTGAATTATGTTGAATAAATAAAAATATCCATAAACAAAAACATTAGGGTAGACTGGGTACGGTTGTGATAATTTTCATTTGATCGCCCATAATTTTGTTACTATGCCAGTTAACTTGAAGAAATTTGCTTGTTATAATAGATTAGACATTTGTCTATGTACAGATACCTTATAGATAGTTAATTTTATACCTGAGTACAATAATTGATCTCATAGGAGCAAATTTTAAAAAAAAGTCACTACTGACCCCATCTCTGGGGCGGTTGTGACAGTGCCTGGAGTCGGTAGTGATATGTTTAATAATACACCGAAATTGTCATAAATCACTTTTATTGCAAATAATAAAGAATACAACATAATCTTTTGGAAAAATTTACATTTATTATCAAAGGAAATAAAAAACTGGAAAAATTTTAAAAACTTAAAAAAATCTATATATATATATATATATATACATATATATATTTATATATATATATATATATATATATATATATATATATATATATATATATATATATATAGCTACTTAATTTAATTTCTAGTCAGATTTTCTCATAACAGTTATGATAAAAATAATGGCGATTATCATCTGTACACTCGAAGTGGGATCAGAATCGACACTTTCCTTGGCATTGGGTCCATTTTTCTCCAGACCTAATTCCAGAGTATGTGCAAACCTGACAGAAAGGTGATGGTGGTTACGTAATCTTTTCTATGCTTTTCCTTTTGTTTTCCGTTTTGGTTCAGTAAGATTTTTCTTTTCACCTGCTTAACCTTTAATCATTTTTCTTTTACTTTATATTCTTATATGACAGTTTCTTTTTCAGGCGTATCTATATAAACGGTCAAATTTTTGGTTTTGGAACCTCTTATTTGTTTTTAGGAGCCTTTGGGTAGGACAGAACATTTTAGGGCATAAAATCAGTTTGCGTAACTGAGGATGACGCAGTTGGCTGAACATTGCTCGGATTTGGAATCGATGATTAGCCCAATATTGAAGGTGAAAGTGGTGGTGTTTTACCATTAGCTTCAGTATTATATTCTCCAGTTTTGGAGTTTGGTCTATCCGTTTCAATAGATGATGCAAAGTCAATTTCTTTGGAAAGATTACGATTAAATAGATAAATTCAAATTTTGCGAAAAACAGCTTGAATATTTTCTTGTGTTAAAGCCAGAGGAATAGCAATTTTGTTAATCCCTGGTATGTCGTAGATAGTCATCCTGGAAAACGTATGTATGTAACATTCATCCATCAGAAGCACTATTTATGGCTTCTTTTAAGGATCCAAAGACAGATCGATCTAAGGGCTTATGTGAGCAGTGCGGTGGGTTTGAAAGCAAGGTGTTTTCATTTTCTTTACAAAAATCCAATATATAAAGGAATGGTTATCCGGAACTAGTAAGCCTCTATGCGTTGGAGAAGCTTTAGAGCATTTCTTAAAATATTCGAGAAATACTAGCAATGATTCAACTTGCATATATCCTGAGGGATTTACTGTCCCAATCGATCCTACTGGTCCATGCCTAACAAAATGATCATTATAACGAACTCAGGAAAATATAAATAAGGAAGGTATAATATTGCTCAAGACATTTACTGCAAAGGCAGGCGTAACTAACGCGCCTCGTTCAACTGAAGTAAGAGCTCCTACTTACCATATACCAAGCTTTGTTTACTACTTTATAAGATTTTTGGACAGTTGTGGTACCTGTTTGGTCAATATTAAATCCCCATATGAAATATCATGATATTTTAATTATAGTTGTAAAACGAAAAGTATCTTTATATACAAAATATAAAGAAAACCTATGTCCGTTTTCAAAGCAAGCGATACAGTCCCTATTCCAGTTGAATTATACAAGGGTGTCTATTACATAGAATGAAACCTGCCAAGTACGGAGTTTCGTATAGATTTAGACACATAAAAATTGAAAGGTACTTAATATTTCTATTGCACCATTTAAAAACATCACTTTTTCAACATATTGCCTAATATACCTGGCAAAGGCGTAGAAATATGGTGCATGTTTAAATAATATTATTTATCACCACATAAATACGAGTATATAAACATATTGCTTAGTATATCTTTCACAGACATAATAAATATACAATTTAAAATAAAAGGTTCATTTTGCAGTTCATTTAAATACTTTTACAGTTCCTATGAACTTTTTACAGTTCAACTACTCATACGTATCGCTAGCTTATCGACTATTACTTGTAAAATAATGGAGGCTACTCAGCTATGATAATTTCCTTTCTTTTCATTACATTTTATACGGTTGTGAATATTTTCAGCTAAAAAATGGTAGTTTATCTGGTGGCGGCTAGGAACAAGTGAGTTTAATAAAAACGGCCACTTTAAAGATTAATATTTCGTAAACGGATATCTGTATCAAAAGAGTGTTCAGAACATATCCCCAATATTTTTCACATACTTATTCAACGATACCTTACACAATGCGGTCTGAGAAAAATATTTTATTGTAAAACATTTAATTTTTTAATTATTATAAATACGTAACACCGCGGCAAACTTCTGTTTTATTACATGTATAACACTAATAGTCTGCCAATAAAAAGACTGACATATAGATAGGCCGACAGAGAGACGGACATGATGAAGCTATAAGAGTCCTGAGTTTCGCTACAAAACTCTAAACAAGACTTAAAAAACATATGGTAAACATGATGAGTTTTCTACATTCCACAGTGTCATCTCATTTAATTTAATTAAAAATTGTTTCGCTAATGAACATCCAGTTATAATTGTCACACAATTAAAAAATATTTCTTTATATAATTTGCAATCGAGACGTGTTACATAATATAAATGGGATTAAATTTTGTAACAATGTAACAGGAAATCAATCCTATTAAAATTTATCTTTTCTATTCAAAATTCCACGTTGATTCAAGTTTAAAAAATTCTTCGCAAAATGTATGGCTTCTTCGGAATCTAATATTGTATCAACTGAATAGTAAATTTGGGTGAGTAAATTAAATTTTGAATGAACAAAGGCATTGATTTTGGCTACTTTTCTATTAGTAGATGATAATATTGCCTCTCTTTGTATCATGACAGGAATCTTATTATTGGTATCTTTAATTTCGAGATAAAATTTGTCGACTTAGGAGATTGCTAACTTGGACAAATAAGCTATTAATGATATTGATTTTAACATCCTTCAAAGATAATACACCAATGTTTATTATAAACAATAATTCAACACAGATTTTATTTTCTTCTGAAGACATTGCTACCTCCACATTTTTTTTCAAATTACGTTTTAATTACATTCAACCAAAGGTAATATCTATTTAATGAAGAGTTAACTTCATCCGCTCTGCGACAATAACTGAAATTGGAGAAACATTTCCTGAGCATCCGCATTGCACCGCGTATTGTCTTAACCAGTGCTTCAATACTAGTTTTGTGATACAACATCCTCTTCAAATTACAAAGGAACATTCTGGAGTAGTTTTGCAATATCATTTTGTTTTAAAAAAATACATGTGGAAATATTACACTAGAGACATAATCTGAAATTTTGAAAGGAACTCCATCCAAAAATTAACCGCAATTCCTTATGATGCGACAGCTATTGAAATTTTACCAGTGGACCTAATTTCAAGTGGTAACAATTAAACATATTTCGCCAGTACCCCATGGTATCAAGGCAAAATATCTTGGCTTCTTTGTTGTTTATTGGTAATGGTATGGCATCTAAATTAAGAAAATTTTCTCTCATCGGAGTTCGAAGAATATTCGTTTTGGAATATGGTTTTTAATAATTGAGTATGGCCATAATATGTTTCTTTTGCATATTCAGTATTTATTTTTGTGTCAATATTGTTTGTCAAAAAAAGACCATTTTTTAGCTGTTTTGTTTAATCAGTCAACGCTTCGTCAAAAATATTTTAATAATTAGTATATCATCTACAGATGGTTCACATCGTTTCCGATGAAGTCTATTTCATCTCAATAATTATTATGACAATTCTAGGAAGCAGTAACTTGACTGAGCAATACAATACAGCTCCTGATATTGAATTTCCTAAAAAGAATCGTCTTATTTAATAATAGACCTATACCTTTACTTGTCCCTTCATGTGTGTTGCAAGTAACTCCTTGTCTATGTTTTAAGTACTGAAAATAAATAGCGTTTTTCTAACATGCAACAACATCGTATAATAAAAACATTCTATGTTATTTGATTGTATTACCTACGCTCTGTTGAGGGCATCACTTTTTGTAATACAAGGATGAATTCAACAAGCTGGCTTCGTTTCCGTTGCTGGATTTTTTTAAATTTTCATTTCAGATATAATATCTATGAATTTTTTCATAAGTAAATATTATTACAATAATATTTTTGAGTTTTCGTATAAATCTTGAAAAATATCGTTGGCATTGTATTAGTATACGGGTATTATTCCAGATATCGTGAATATTACTTTCAGTTAAATAAATTCGATGTCATCTTCCTAAACGTACAGCGAAGTGGATGATTGTAGGAGCTTTGCCGTGCGTACTTGACTATAAAACTCGCCATATAGATTCGGAACTACAAGCATGTTTGTCAGATTTTCCGCCTTCATGAGGTAACGACCTACGCTATTTGGAATGCTGGAAGTGTGTTCGCGTGTTCACCTGTAACACCAGTAATACAGTAAGTGAATGTGTGATAAACCTCATTTCTATTATTCATTTGCATATATTTGACAGCGAGGAGGATAGTATAAGTACTTTTTTTTAATTAGGAACCTCAGTTTTATGAAATGTCAAATTGAATATTCAAATATATATTATATATTTCATAAAACATACGTTATTATATTAATATATCCGGTTCAGGTTAATATCTGACATGTACTATTGCGTCTTGCGTTTTCTCGTAAAAATATAATGATCCACTTGAAAACGTTGACGGCAATATTACTAGCTGACTTTTTTGATTCGTGTTTTCATTGGCAGTTAAGAAATCTTGCAAATTAACGTAATGTTTTGCTAATAATTTAGTTTGCTATATGCCTTCAATTTACATTAATAGATTCTTCAACTAAATAATGATTTAACAACAGTCTAAATGTTAGTAAATTATTGTGTCTAGCCCTTATCCGGTAACACTATTCCTACCTTCCATCCATATTGCCTCAGGACCCCTTCGGGTACAAGTAACGTCTCCTCTCATATAAAATAAGGAACCTTCAAAGCTTTCCTAATAGTATGCCAGATCTACTATCAAATGCTGGAAGCATTTGAATAGAAGCAAATGCTGGAAGCACTCAACAGGGTTAAGTAATGTCATAACAAAATGAGTCATTTGGCACCATCATTTTTCTAGATCTGTTTTGATGAACGCTCTAAATGCTTAAAAGATCGGTCCACACCCGATCAAGCCACGATGGCTAAAAATCTCTCATTTTAACGATTCGCGTGATTCTATTTGGGCAACAATAATAATTTGTGCTCGTGCATTAAAAGAATACGGCTCAACAGCAGCAGCCTTAGATGGATCTGAGTAATGTTTATTGAATAACCGTCTTCGCCTCGAGATAAAATTATAGAATAGTATGACATGTCATAGGGCCTGTGTAACTCATATATTTTTTGGAGATAGTCGCAACTATACAGTACTATATGTTGCTGAACGAATCATTGACCAACAGCGATAACTTTTATTGCAATTGTCGTAGAAGCATTATAGCGACCAGAACATTCGTCAATAGATAATTTATTCAAATGAATGACGATGCAAAAATCGAGATTTGCCGAGTTAAACTTTTAAAAAGAGTTTTACATAATCCAGTAGAACTCTTGTGAGGGTGCAACATGTTTTATAATGAACTTGAATAATCCATATGTTAGTGTTAATTTTTCTAACTTGTTTTTTCTTGAAATAAGCATTTATGGCTGATTAGAAATTCTGTTCGCAGCACGTAGTAAGGCTAATTAGTTGTGATAGAGAAAACAGGTTATGTTTTGAAGTTTATAACATCACCCGACGAAAAAATAGATATAAAGATATTTAGATATTGATGATTAGATCGATATAAAGATATTAACAAAATAATATTTTTGTAAAATAAAATAACGCGACGGTATATTTGCTAATAAGTTAACATTTAGACAACAATAAAAATTAAAACAAGTTAAGTCCATGACAATTTAGCCAAAAGTTCACAGTTTACATAGAATTGAACAAACCTCGTTCGTAATAGTAAAGAATCAAGCAAAATAAGCGCAACTCCAAACTGATGCTAAAAAATTCTTCTACATCAAGCATTAAATATTATAATTTGTTTTGTAATTAAACAATTTATTATGGAATCAAATTTTATAAATGCATAATAAAGATCACAAGAGATGTAAATATTTTCCCATCACAACAATTTGGGCAAAAATATTAGTTTGGGGTCATTGGTTATGTTTAATATTAATCAGTGGAAATAAATACTTGCTCAAAATCCATTTTTTATTATCAAACTTATTAATCGATATTAAGTGAGAATATAACATCAACTCAACACAAATAATTAACACGGGCTGTTGTGTAATACCTCTATCCAATCCTTCCTTATCCATAGAACGTAATGAAGGTAATAGCATTACAATTTAAGCGCTTGTATTTGATGATAAATTATATAAAAACTAAGATTTACTCCGTATATAATTCCCTGTCTATTGCTAGATTTTATTGGTGTAATTAATGAACATTTAAAATTATATTACTTTAATATAATCCAAACTAGGAAGACGCATCAATATTTGAAATATGTTTGTACTCGTAATGGAAATAGTTGTCACAAATATAAATTAAATATTAATGACGAAAGTTAGATTGATAGTTAAAATCCTGAATTCTTGTCTTAATATGGGAAAACATAAATCAATTAATGTGTGCAAAAAAACTTAAATCTTTGTGTGTTGCAAACATTAAATGAATTATAGATTGATAAAATGAATATACAATCTGAATACACGTGTAATGGCTATACAGTATCTAAGAACTTTCATATATAGAAAAAAAAAATATATATAAATATACATATATATATATATATATATATATATATTTAAGAATATGAATGTGAATATTTATATACATACAGGTGTGGGTTATTGGTATAATAATTTTTTTTTGGATTTCGCTCGAAAATTTAAACATAAATGATTTATAAACAAAAGGACACATTGTTTTTTAAAATACAATTTATAAAAAAAAAACTAATAAAAATACTGATTATTATTTCCGTATTCAAAGTCAGGGATATGTCCCCTCGGACATTGATTTGCGTTACGGAGTACACGTACACTGGAGGACATTTAACCCTTACGGTAACAAGAAAATGGCTTATTTCCTTGACGAGATCAGATATGAGAAAAGGAATGATTGATTACAATCGTCTCATTTTGTACTAAAGAACCTACAAAAGCCGACTTGCTTTACCAATTAACAACAACCTGTGTAAATTTAAATAGAAGTTAGATATATTTTTTTCTAACCTGGTAAGAATAATGTGTAATGGTGCCGCCAATAACAATAAGATAAGAAATAATTTTTCTTCACACAAAAACTAATACAACTTTAGTTACCTTTGAATGAAAAAAAAGAATATATCCCACATGACCTAGTTCATTTTCTTATATTCCGACCATTACACGTATCTACAATAGTTTATGATCGTTATTGATATTGAATATATTTGGCGTTAATTTTGTAGAAATTCATTATTCACAATTAAATGAAACTACGTGATGTAGTATTATTTCTACTTTCTTTAATTTATTTACCACGACCTAGGTTTCGTTGTGTTACAACATCTTTGCTAATATCCCACCTGAAGATGTTGTAACACAACGAAACCTAGGTCGTGGTAAAGAAATTAAAGAAAGTAGAAATAATACTACATCACGTAGTTTCATTTAATTGTGAATCATTATTGATGTTTTTTTTCCTTAAAATTACATTGAACTTCCGGCAATAATTGTAAACGAAATAATTTAATACTGTATATAGAATATAGTATTATGGTTTATTTTATTGTGCTTATAAAGTATAAAGTACGTATATATAAACCGTAAGAAGATAATAAAATAAATTTCGTATTTACAAGAAAGCGTGATTTTACACACATTCAAAGCATATCCATTTTACTAGTGCGCTGTTGGATATTTATTCGAATGAAAAGTGAGCGTAATCTTACTTTCTAGAAGATGATTAAATTGGTTAAACATTGTGAACTTTGTGTCTACCTTAAAATTTGGTGTTTCCTAAAAAAACAAACATTCGACTTCAAAATTTGAAATTAAAATTTTTATTAAAAATATTTGTTGATGTCAATACCATTGACCGACTTCAAAAAGTAGCAGTTTAACGACTCGATATGCATGACTTATTTTTTTCTATGTACACATAAATGTGCTGATTTCTCCAAAAGACATCAAGAGATTTACTTTATTATTTTTATACTATAATTAATCTAACCTCAAATTGGTATGCCATAAATTTACAGAATATCATCTGGATTACGCGTATCTTGATTGGTTTAATTATGTCAAAAGCAATATATAATTACTGACGTAGAATAGCGATGGGGTATTCCAGTCATGTCTCAATGACAAACGGCACGAATATTGCTATTGAAAGAATTTACTAGAGCTGATGAGCTATAACTCTCGTGATTATGAAACAGATGTTTTGTGAAGTTGTGATGAATTGAATAGATCGACTAAGATAATCGTCAATAATCAATGATATAAGCATCGTAATTATATTAAGTTATTAAGATTTGTTAACAGTCAGCAGAATATGTGCCGTAACTAGATTTTTTATTATTTATTGGATGAGCAATCTCTTGATGTCTTCTGGAGGAATCAGTATATATATTCCTAATTGTAATTGCACTGATAATAAAAAAAATATTTCAACACCGAGATACCTAAATCTGTATCACCTTTAATGTTTCTTCAGACATTTCTTAGATGCTAAGTGGAAGAACCTTATCTCTCTCGACCCATATTAATACATAGAAATGACAAACCCATATTATTTTGGTTGCAAGTAACCGATCTTCATTATCGATATCGAATATGTAATATTTTGACTAAAAAAACATATTATAGGCATTTATTATCCATTACAAAGATTCTGGAATATGATATTTTGTTTGATCTTATGTTCTTTCGTCTTTATGATCTTTGATTGAAAATAATGTAATAGTAACACATTTTTGCCTTTCATCTTGACCTAATACGACAAATACAAATCAATTCGTTTCTTTATTTGTTTGTTTCGTTTCTTCGTTCCAAATACTATGCCAAAATCCATCAAATTGTGTGTGCATTTAGCCTGTGCTATGAAAATGAACATAGGATTTTTAGTCAAAAAAATAATTGATTCTCTTTTAGTAATTAAAAAAAACCACTTCGTTAGTAATAAGAGCGTGAACACCAATATATAATATATATATATATATATATGTATATATATATATATATATACATATATATATATATATATATATATATACATATATATATATATATATATACACACATATATATATATATATATATATATATATATATATATATATGTCGGATTAACTGGATACATCCGAGTACATTTATTTCGATCTAATAGCCCAGTTATCCCTACTTGCATAAAAATGGAATAATGAAACACTCAAACCATAAAAGAAATGTTTAAGAAATTCTTGAGACAATATTTATCAATAGAGATCCGTCAATATTATAAAATAAGGAAACTATTTTTACAAAATATTTATTCATTTTTATAACAAAAAATCATTCTAAAGAACAATTACTCGCCTCTATCAAATAGAATCCAAAAATGAAATCAGTTAGAGTAAATGTTTGAAAAAGGAAAATGCTTAAGAGCAACGCCTACTTACATCGGTTAGTTTTAACCAGTATCCCATCTAATAAATTTCAAATATAATGTTTTATTTGTTATGGCTTAACCCATATTATACAGATGAAGGACTGACAACTCATTATTTTTGGGGAAAATTGAATAACTGGAAAAATACAGCATTCATTTCCTAATTTTTGAAGATCCTATGTTACGACAATACCTAGAGTTTTCTACAAATTACTGTTAGCTATTTATAACTTACGTTTTTTTAAATTCCTCTTTATTTTTATATTAAATCTTTTAATTAAATCTTTTAAATATTTTATATTAAATCTTTTAATAAGTGTCAAAAATTGTTTTCTCCCATAGAGTAATTTTTTGACTTAAAAAATCAATTAATGTATAAAGTCATGCAGTCATATTTTATTATTTGTTTAGTATAAAGTCACATTTGGCTTCCATAGATATATTGTTTTGAAAGCTCACGTTTTGATTATGACGATGTATTTTATGGTACGGTTTAATAAATACCTCCAATCATCAAACCTATAAAACATAACTTTAGTGTTGTTGTAATGTATCATATAAGTTATAAAAAACATATCAATAAAATATGGTTATGGTACATATTAAACGTATCTGTCATTATTTTCCATAATAGTATTCCTTATATAAGTCACAATAATTTCAGACAACGGCTTATCTTGAATTGAGTAAAGGGCGCAGTCACACGAGTCGTGAGATATTTTGAAAGTCTTATAGTTATTAGTCTAAAGATTGCACTACCTAATGAAAAAATATTGTTAGAGCATCGATGACATTATTTGACTTCAATCATCAAAATTTTAGTAATCCACAACAATTAAAGCGAGAATATTTTTGAAAGTCACGAAAAAAGTTATTTATGTAGCGTTTAAAGAATCACATCGATCCCTTGCTCCATTGCAACGTTGCTTCATTATTTTGTTTTTGTACTTTTCAGTTTTAAATATAAATTTTAGCAAAGAAATTAAATTTCTTGAAATAAAATGAAATCTGTATCGTTTCCTAATCCATCTTTTCCTTATATAGAAAAATCATCATCTAGCTCTATTGCAACGTAAAAAAAAAACAAAAAAAACAAACACACTTTTGCATTTACAATATTAAGTCAAGATAATTTATTTGAAATAATTATTTAATAAATCATATAATTTTTCTAAATTAATATAAATATTAGTCAATTATAATAAAAGTTTACATCGTTTTAAACGAAGTTTAAATCTCTTTACGAATCGTCTTTACGAATTTTAAATCTCTAGGAGTTTCAAGGCAATTGCATCGTAATGCAAATGCTCGAAGTATATTAATCGAAAATTAATTGTGAAAAACAGTTTCTAATCAATACATCCCAATATCATATTTCTTCATATCTTACTCTCCTTTTTCGAATAGAGGACAAAAGTGTACACAAGTCAAATCAATCTTCATCAAATCGACAGCAGTTGGAAAACTTCTTGAAAACTACTTTTCCAATTAACACAAAGGAATAACAAGAGGAAAACAAGTAACATAATCTATCTACATACTATAAAAGAAATTAGCACTACCTATTTCTTAAATAGATAACAAGCGGTTTCTTTTTTCCTTTATTACGTTTGATCGATATACCCTGAATATATGTACCTTTACTCATCTCCATCAAATTATTCTATGTCCTATATATATATATATATATATATATATATATATATATATATATATATATATATATATGTACATTTTAATTTGGGATTTATTTTCTCAGCCAAGTTTCAAAAGTTTATTTAAAAAATTATCATCTTTATAATGGGGGATTTTTTTACAAACGTGTATAGACTACAGATATAGGATAATATTATTCTTGTGACATATTTTTATAAGAACCATCCGAATAATAAAAATGAGATAATAAAACCTATTAAGTTTGAATAGACCTCGCACTACGATGATTTTGTACATATTTCGGAAATTATAAAAACCTTTAAGCATACACAGTATTTCCATTAAACGATTCACAAATATTTTCCATAATATAAAAAATACATTGCCACTTATTTAATACCTTACCTTTCACATGCATTAAACACAGTTCACCTTTCAGAAAACATAAAACCTGGGATAAATGCATTAATTTTTCTGTAACCATCTTTTCAGATATTATCAATCTTGTTTTTTTATAATTTTTGGCTCAGTGTTTCGGAAATAAAGGGGTGGACTATTGTATTTCTGCATATTTCTCAGAATACCTTTCGAATATGCAATTTAATATTATGAAAAATATTTTGTGTTTCTCATAACAAGCCTTCTTGATATCCCACGTGATATGTAAATTGAGAAAAAATATTTTTTAAGAATTTTGTTTACCTCTTTTTTAATTATTATAGTTTTGTTTACCTCCTTTTAATTGGTACAAGAATATCATAAAAAAAAGTTGAAGGTGTAATAAATGTTCAAAATATGTGAGTTAATAACATCAGAGGAGAAAATCAGCTCTGAAAACAGAAAAATATAAATGTATTGCTTACTATAACTTTCGTGGACGTAAAAACGTGGGGAATATTTAAAAAATGATGTCATCCAGAATCATGGTTACGTTATACCTATGGTTTTTGCGTTAACTTCTCAAACCACATATTTTTTTCCTAATTTTAGGTTGAGTAGTTCCAGAAATAAGGGAGGAGAATATGTTTATTTTACATATTTTTCAGAATATCTCTGAATATACAACCCCATAAATTAAGAAAAAGTTATTTTAGAGATCCTTATAATTAACCATTTCAAAGGACTCCTCGCTGTATATGGAATTATAAAAAGAAATTTCTAGTAACTTGAATAAAAATTGTTAAATGAATGTTTTAGAGTTTTATATACTATAATACGTGCGGGTTAATATATTTTATTACTGGGCCAAATTTCTAATTTCTACAGAAACTAATTATATAGAATTCTAATTTGTATAGAAACTTTCATTCACATATTTTTCATCATAAAACAACGATTCCGTACCCATTTAGGCATATTAAATAATTTCAGGGTATAACTTCTTGTAAGGCTGCTTTTTTTAATTTCGCCTGTAGCCGTTTTGGAGATGGGGACAAGGATATATTTTTCTGAATAATTTCAACAATACCTCATCTTTCTGAGATAAAATTCTGAAAAAGCTGTGCTTAAAATGCCAATAACTTTTTCTTTCTGCTCACATTCCATACGATTCAATCAATATTTTTAAAAAACTTTTCATCATTTCAAATAACGCCCCGCAAAATACATTAAATTTAAATAAAAATCGATTACTTTATTTGTCCCTCCATATAAATATTATTCAAGTATTAATGGGATATATAAAGGTAAGTGTGCTTCATCATTTTTCCAAATTACGCGTTTCTTAATCTAACGTTTTCCGAAGAAAATTCTATGAAAGCCGGAAACTTCTTTTGCGAAACCTAAAAAATAACTTTTATTACAAGATACACAAGTTTGAACACATAAGCACATGATGTCACGGCTCAGCACCTTCATACTCTGTACGTTAAAATTGTGTTTTACAATTGAAAATTAAAAGTTACCTATACAAGAATCATTGAGTTTCTTTTATGTAGGTGCACTATACTATTCAGTGCAAACTGGTACAAAATATATCTTTAATGAATAATAATGACTTAGAATAATGGAGTTAAAACGCGCAGCGTGCAATTTAAATTATAACTTTTAAAACATGTGATAAAATCTACAGAATAATTGAACGGTGTACATTATTAGTTATTACAGATAATCTGTATTGATCCATTTCTTGTAACAGAAGACCACAGAATTAAACAAACTAAACCGGTATATATACAGAAAAAGAATATTAAAAAGAATTATTTAATAAATTTTCCGATCTTCAGAAATTTAAATTTATTTTTCCTGACATTTTTTTTTTAAATGTATGAAATTTCTCAAATTGAAATTGATGTATTGAATCAATATTTAGCATGTTCGTAATCGTCACTGTGATATGTTGGATTGATCATAAGGCATACGACTTTTCGCGGTGCGACGCACCGCGGGGAGCCGGGTTCGATTCCCAGCTACTCGTCGAGAGGGGATGATCTGGTGTTCTGGTTGACTAAGAGATTGGCTTTTCAAGCAATAAGTTCACCATATGTTTCAATTAGATACTTTAGAGTAGATGAATACAAAATACGTATAGTACAAAAAAATTACTGTCAAAAATGACAAAAAATGACAAAAGGTCATTTACGGTTTTTGAGGTTGATATAAGTCTCAGAAGTATATATTTTCATAAAATATGTATTTAAAATCTTATTACAACTTCAAACAGCTTGATTTTTTAAGCTTTTATTATTTTCCAATATTATGAACTTCTGCCTATAATGATACATATGTACTTCTGCCTATAATGATATCCTTATTCAAAAACAATATCATAGTTCAAGTTTATACCTGTAACATAATTTTGTGTGGCAGTTCTCGTTTTGCTTATCCGACCCTTATTTCTTTTTTAATTGTTCAATTTCTTTTAAATAAATAATGCATTTATTTGGTTCGATACTTACAAATGTGTTTTCTTTAAATGCATGTAGTAGTTGTCACGATCTTTCCTGGTGTGAACTATTTTCTTTATGGATGATTTTGAAACTCGTGGATAGATTTTACTCTGTTAACTATATTTACTATTGTCCGTTAATGGGATGTCCTTTTCGTACTTTTTTATTATGTAACTACTTCCACTGATGTTAATAATATTATGATTACTTTTATCACTACATTTAACATTGATAGTGTTCAAGAGTAAGTCATGCTTACCCTTTTGATATCAATACCTTTCATGCCACCACCGTCCTCCCTTTACCACCTATTCTATCTGAAAGGGAATGCTAACATTTCAACTATAAAAAAAATTAAGGCTTTATCTGGTAAATCGTTTGTAATATAACATACCGCGACAATATAATATACCAAGGTATGTGAAACAATATTAATAATTTTCTGACGATGTCGTAATAACAGATCCATTATAAAGTGATATCATTAGCCCAGAAAGAGACAATTCAATTTATTCGCTCTCAGATCCATTCTTGTAATAAAATCACAATTAGATGTCACAAATACTGCTCGTTTAATGCGTTCGCCTGACAGTACGTGATTTACTTCAAGCGATAAAACTATAATGTCGAACAGCGAGTCAATAAGAGTCTTCACTGAATGCGCGGTTCGTTACCGGAAGTATTTCCGCTTCATTACCTTCCACTCCGGCGCCGTCTGTCCCTGTCTAATCAGAGACAATAGAATTATTCTTTTATAAACAGAGAAATGAAGCTACGTAGAGTAATTTCTAACAAACATACGCTTATTCGGGAACATTTTAGCATGCTGAGACAATTGCTATTTGTTTTTCGGAATATATCTTTGTTCTGAAACTCTGAATAACGCAGTAAAAGAATTTTTAGAAGACTATTAAGTTTCGGACTATCGTAGCTCACAGATATCACAAGACTATCAAACTGTAATCTGGCAGAGAATTAATTAATTTTTGGGAAATGATATACACTCATGTAACTCTATACTTAGTGACTATGCGTAGTAAATTACAATAATAAACAGATGTTAAACAATGAAGTGTGTTTTCAGCCAGAAACAATATATTTGGTAGATGACATTGTTACTTATAACCTTAAAATTTAAAAAAAGTATTTTCGGTGGTCTTTAATGAATGGTTTCCACGTAGTGGTCGCCTGGTTCTCGTTGATAACACGCTGTAATTCTTTATCATTAATGACCGAGAGCTATCCAGAGCATTGTTTTTCTTCGAGACGTGTATCTCTTGATACAAATCGATTAAATTATCGAATCACTGTTCTGTTGGATACAACGTCTTCGTTAAATGCACTATTAATATTATTAGTAGTGACCGTCGCATTTGTGCCGCACCACCACTCGCAGAACATTATTGTTCATAGTTGACTCTGCGAAATCTCAGATAATTTTATGCGCAGAGCAGTAGAGGGAAGAAGTGTCCAGTCATTTCTGCAATTCTCAAGACCTAACATGAGACCGGTAAAGTAACAATGAAGAGACTTTATTGACAAGATTTTTATCTACCTGGTAATTTTAATATTCTTAAGTAATTTTAATAGAAATAATATTCTCAAGTGTGTCTGGTCTTCATAGTGAGAGCTTTACATGTATTTAAGAGTATTATTTTAGTTTGTTACTAATAGTGATTGCACCAAATACCACTTTTTTCAAAATCTTTGAATATAAATAATATCACAGATAGGTAAAAAGATGAATGGAAGTCGAATTGAGTGTATGAGACTCTTGTTTTTCAATTTTGGTACTAAATATGAAAAACTAAATTGACTTGAATTCTTCAACTGAACTTGTTACGGGTTAATAACCCATTTTGCATTTTGGCTTTTTACAATTATCTTGACAATCTGACTTTCCCAGAGTTAAATAATTCTTATGTTCTTTAGCTCCACGTAAAAGTTTTTTTTTCCAATTATAATTCAAAATTGTTATAACGAACAAATTTTAGCATCTGTACAAGATTATTGCACAATTATATGAGTTTCACTTTTTTTAACATATGATACCATAACATGGTGCAGACACTAAAGATCGCAAAAACTATAAATAAAGATTAGAAGGACAAAAAACAAAAAAATATCCACAAGGAGAAACGAAGAAACACAGCTTTAATTTAAGAAACCGTTAAATTGCAACTGTAGATTTATAAGAAAGTAGTCTATCACTTGCGATTACCCGAAAATAAACTCGGGACAAAGAAATGATCCTGAAATTTCCAAAGATGTTTTTCATTTTCTTTGTTTGTTGACTATCTTCCGTGACATTATCTTCTTCTTAAGATTACCATAATATTTCAATTATACAGGTTTTGGCCGTAAAAAGACTAAATAAAATCAATGGAAGCAAGTTTCTTTACTACTTTCTTTCTCGACAACCGTGTATCCAGGATGGGAATTTGATATATTTATCCAATTTCATGCCATTTAACTGATTCCAGAGTAAAAGATATGTGTGTTTGATTAAGTTTAATGATTAATGATTTATCGTTAACTCTAGCTATGCTGCAAAGTGTATTATGTCTGCTGATA
Source organism: Druceiella hillmani (assembly GCA_039881145.1). Lineage (NCBI taxonomy): Eukaryota > Metazoa > Arthropoda > Insecta > Lepidoptera > Hepialidae > Druceiella > Druceiella hillmani. Next base: position 28,064,666 of record JAYKKI010000003.1, on the reverse strand, counting down.
ATATATTTTTTATGAATACATATTATTTAAGATTGTAAGCTGCTTTAAAGTGACATATAACTTGTTGTCAGTGGAGTCTGAGCTATTTGAATATTAGAGAGTTCACGAAGGTGACTTATGTTAGAGAATACTCTTATTATTCATAACTTTTCTAATATTTAGCATTACTTTGATCACATCTTTTAGCAACGAACTCTAAAAATTATATACAATCATCGCAGGTTTAATCTGAGACCATCCTTTATTCATTTTTATTTTTGAGCCATAGGTAAGGAAAATCAGTTTTTAATCAGTAAGTTGTCACTTTTGAGGTCATTTTTGTTTCCAGCTTGGAATATTGGGGTTTATTTCATGAAAATAAAATTTAACAAAGCCTTTCGCCGTGGAAGATAGTTTGATTTTCCTGATTTTGTTGTTTGTATAGCCATATGTGTACACAAAGGAAAGATAACAAAGTTTTGTTGTCTAAATATAGTTTAAATACTTTTACTTAGTACCCTTTTTTAAATTACGAGTATTTAATCATAAAGTTGCATATTTATATATCAGAATGCATTATTTAGTTGCGCCTAACTAAAATGTAAAACAAATAATGAAATAAGGAAAGAAAATGAATATCTTCGCAAGAGAAGAAATTTCTGGTGGAAACCAAGCAGATACACCAAAAAAGTTGAGATAATGATAACTAGTCAATTGGAAAAACTAGTTACTTTACACGCATAAATACTATTTATATTTACATACTTCTAACCAGAGAAGCTTACATACTTCTAACCAAAAAAGTATTACTTATATATAATCCACAAACAAATTAGGACGCATCACATTAATATTAACAATAAAATTGCTTCAAATTTTATTTCATAAGAAACTTTTATTTTCTTATTTTAAAATGCACTAATTATTGAAATGATATTTCTTTTCAGTGCCGAACTAGTATCGCCAACAAAAAGAAAATGTAAGTACTTTCTGTGAAAAAACTTGAGTGTTCCTTGAATATTAGTAATTTGTATAGAGATCGTCATTACCTATAAAAAAAATTAAAAATTATTCAATTCATCGTAAATAAATCTTTTATCACACTAACGTTCTCCTAAAGATTTCCCAAATATATATATATATGTATATGTATATATATATATATATATATATATATATATATATATATATATATATATATATATGTACATATATATATATATATATATATATGTATATATATATATATATATATATGTACATATATATATATATATGTATATATATATATATATATATGTACATATATATATATATATATATATATATATATATATATACAGTTCTGACTCGTATTAACAGCATATAAAACATCAAACTGGATATTAAAAACAAGACTTCGCCTATCGCATGATGAAAAACGAAAATAAGAAAATTCTTTATGTTTCATTGAATTTATAACCAGAGTAGAAATTTTTATTTCAATTTGCCTATAATTCAACCAAAAAATCCTAACTTTGTAACTACAAAAGTTGACGAGTTCAGGCGATTTTAATGAAGGACTCGAGAGAGTAAATAAACAGTGAGCTTAATAATTAAGATCCTCCTTTGAATATTTTTTTCGTAAACCTTAATAAAATCTCTTACAATAACGAGCTATATTTTAGGTTCCTATGTGGACGTACTTTAAAACCAGTGCTGAATTTCACTTACACACCATAAATACTGTTAGTAAATACTCGACACAATATTTCAGTTACAAAAGGTGCGTGTGACTTTTTTGACAAACCTTCATATTTGCCAAGTTTACTCTTTGTGAATATAAATTATAATGATTTTTATATAGAAAAATAGACCAAATTTTCAAGATCTATTATACAGATATATCAACTGTTTATTAGTTTTGTATATTTATTTCTGAAAATCGGCTTTAGGCAATTCATTTTTCGCCAAAATTGCTAAATAGGGGCAAGTTAAGAGGAATAATTCCAAAAAATTATATTTTAATTTTTAATTAGTTTGAATAAAAGACGATTTAGATTCATGCAACAGTAAAAGAGAAAAAGAAAAATACTTAATCAAAAAACGTATTTCTGTTAATTATGCGTTTAGTAATGTGCGGCTTGCTATTCTGCGCTGATATGCGCCCAATATCGGTGTGCGATCTGAATAAAAATATTCGCGACGTCTTTCTACACTATTGGTATAATTATAGATAGATTGACCATTCATAGCCATTATATACTATTTATCTAATTTAAATATTTTATTTCAAAGTTTCTTTTACTTTACATTTTATATTTAATAGTTGAATAAGTGTTACGTTACATAATTTCTGATTCGGCCTAACGGTAAAACATATTAACCCGTGCAAACATTAATAGGTTTTATTCAAACATATTCATATGGAAGTCGTGAGGGGGGGGGGGATAAGAACTAATTTTAGGCATAAAATCAAAAAACAGAGAAATTCTGAAAAAAACATGAAAAAATCGAATGAAAATAATACCTCCTAATTCCAAGACTACTGAACCCAAAATTAAGAAAAAATATGGTTGTTTAGAATCACCCATAGGCTATAGACCAAAAACTATATTTCCTGTTTCTCTGTGCAAGAAAATCACCTCGATCCGTAGTAGCTACGTGGCGACATGAAAAAAGGATCAACAAACACACTTTCACATTTGTAATATTTGTTAGGATTGTAATATTAATTTGAATGAAATTTTCCTGCATAAAAAACAATCGGCCTGTAAATGCTATCAACGTAAACTTCATTTACTTCCACATCCTTTTTTGTTGATTGTATGATGAATTAAAAGAAAAATCACCAGGAAAGTCAACAAAAAGATTTTGTTTATACAAAGACAAAGCCTCACACGTCTCTAAACCGTAAGTGAAATCTATAACCCTCAGTTCGAATTACTTCTACGTTGCTATTTTTTACCCATCTGACATTATCTGATTTCCATTTATTTCCTGAATTAAAAAAAAACAATTTAAGTGGATAGAAATTTAAATCAAAGAAAGAAACAGAAACTGCAGTCAATGGGTATTTTAAGGGCCTCGAGGAAACATTTTTGAAATATGGTGTAATGGCTTTATAGATTAGATAAAATGCATTGAACTAGATGGTAATTACAATGAGAAATAAAAATAATCCCGTAAACGTCTGTATTTAGTTTCATATCCAGGCCGCGAATTTTTCAAACCACCGGAGTATTTATCGTTTTTCTTAACATTCACCTTAATACTTTCATAATGTTTAATTTTTCCTCGTGTTTCATTTTTCCTCCTGTTTCATTTTTTTTTAAATAAATCACTGTGAAAATTTTATTTTTTTAGAATTCTGCTGTGTTTCAAGTATAGCAGAATTCAGCAAAGCGGATATATTCATAAGATTTATTTGATGGATTAATGACCACAGATTCAGAGAAAATTGTTTGTCAAAGATTTATCCTAAAGATAAACGTAACGAATATACACGTTCTTCAAATAATGGATATATTATTGTTTAGAAATAAAAAAAAATAAAAACATAACCTTATCATAACTATTTTAAATAAGATGAAATAGACAAAATTTCAAATTAATTGATTATTTAAAACAATAAAATTTAATGATATATTTTTTTGATTGTTATGTTTAATATCTATCAACCCAATAAAAAAACAAGAATACTAAAAATTACCTTAACATTTCAGCATCTCGTATGTTGCACGTGAAATTAATATTTGCGACTTAATTTTCATGTCCTTGAGTTTGAGATCAGACATCAGAAATCGATTTTAACATTATTCATATACAAAAATATTCATTCATCCTTCCCTTATCTATCATTACACATATAACTCCCATATCAGGGTCTCAAAGAGCATCGCTTGGAAAAATAAATATCAAGTTTTATTAAACAAACATGAAATTGAAGATTTTGAAAAACACAGGACAAAAAATATCGTAGAGAAAATGTGATTATCTAAAAAAAATATATAAGTGAATGCAACTAAAATGAACTTTTCACGAATACATTATCATGTTAATCTCTATTTGTAAAGTTTAAATACCTAATAGGTAATTTTTTGTAGGTATTTAGATATTTAAAAAAAATCTCCTCTCAGAATTAATTAATCGCATTATTAACCATAACAAAAATAGTTTAATATTCAATGTGTAATTGTAGTTTCAATAGTTATTAATTATATATGTAATAATAAAATTATTGGCGTTTCGCCAGAAAAACATGAATCAGGTCACTTATGAGTAGTATTCGACGTCGAAACGGCTGATGAAAGCTGCATGCACTGCTACGCATAAGAAACTAAAGAGCAGTCTGCACAATAAGTGTTTCCTTTTGAAGAATTGCCCACAAATATGAAGAAAGGACGAATTAAAAATTAAAGAAGACCGGTATATATAAAATTAAAGAGCATTTACCGCTGACTAGTATACCAGCAGTCGTTTGTTTGTTGCTTTGAAAACAATTTTAAGAATTTTCTCAGTGCACTCAACTAGAGGAACGATCGAGTTTACTACATGGAGTGCAATGTACTAAGAGAAATATGAATCCCAAACATAAAAAGGGTAGAGGCTGCCAGGAAAAAGCCGTGGAAAAGGCGTCCAAGGAAATAAGAACCTGCTTCTCTCAGTAGTTCCATCGAATGAAACAATGTATAGAGTGCCACAGAGGTTGCTTCCAAAAATAATAAATAAATTACAAACTTGCCATCTGTTTCTATTTTTGTTAATCTAAAAACTTTTATCATTACTTTTCCTACTATCTTCGTTCTCCCGTGGGTAAAAAGAAAAGTTTATTTAATTTTTTTATACATTTATTTGGTAAAACTTTTCATTGTGTAAATATTTGTCGTAATTCTTCAATTCGGAAAACACTAAAATTTCAAGTGAGTAAATTGTCATCAAGACGTTGATTACGAACCCCTAATCAGCATTTAAATGATTTTAGGTGTCCGTAGACATATAGAAATAAATGACTTGGTATCGGCACAAATTCTTTCCTCTCTGCAAAACAAGACTTTTGGTGAAAAGCCGTAATAATCAAAATTGGCCGGTACATTTTCTCCCCAGTCAGGAACGTAACATGCTGCCTAACAGACCCTTTTCTCATAAATAATTCATTGCCATTCTATTGTGAGCAACCCGTTGCTCCGATGAGTGCCGCAGCCCTCACTGCAAACTTTGTATAAACGTAAAAGTGAAAACCGACACTTTCCACATACCAAATTATAAGTTTATGAGATCACTTACAAATAATATATTTATAACGTGAAGCATTGTTGTATAGATTATAATATGTTAATACACAATCACAAAGAAATTATGGGATTCCATTATTTCCGCTCTCTTATCCGTATATTTCATGTTAAATCGAAGTCCAAGTTAAAACTTAGTCGGGATTGCGAAATATATACTGCAACTTATATTAATATAATTATTCAAAGTGGCAATTTTATATCTAGAGCGCATGAAGACCGATCTTTGTAGCAAAGATGTAGATTATATTATGTTGAATCGTTAATGCTTTCGAAATTAAAATATGCTGCAGATAAACGGAGAGATAGGAATAAATGTCTTATTCAACTCGCCATAACACTTATTGCCAATAATCATGTTAAGAATGGGTAGATGAGACTTCTGCAATCGTTGGACAATCAGATTAGGATTTTAATATTAATAGATGATCAATTATATTCCTAAATACACATTTTATTTATTTTATGGATATGTAGAGTCCTTTCGTTTTTATTAATATTTTTTTTCACCGCTTACTATTTGCTTTTATTTTTCACTACGAATACGTAATAAAATAAATAAAAAAACTCTATTAATGACAAAAAACATTGCTCTGTTATGAAAATTAGAGAAGTGAGCAAAGCTTAAGAGACAAAATTACCTTCAACTCTAGAAGTTACACGATAGCAAACAGGGGAGAGAAGGAATTCTTCGGTATTACTTTACATGAAATGGTAAATGTATAGTAGAAAGAGATTGAGCAAAAATTATGCGGGTACATAATTGCCATTTTTTCTTTAATTTGATTTAATGTTTTGTCTTCTTAGCCATTTTAGACCCACTTCATAGCCCTCTCCTGTTTATTACTTACGGATTATTTGTAACAATGAACTGCGAACATACTGCAGAAATAAGTAGACCAGTGAATAATGTGTCATTTTTATTTTCGACCACCATTGCAAACTTAATGTTAACCATAAATATTTTAAATGTACGCCACTCTATTTATACTATATAAGTTACAAATAATACACAAACGATTATATTTTTATTGTTTCTAATCTATTTTTAAGAGTATTTTCCCCACGTAATTTACAAATACTCATCCGTATTATTAAATACGAAACGAAACAGCTCAGCCCTAATACTTCTTCAATAAACGATCACTTTTTCTTAGAAAATTTATGAAACTTGTTTCTTTAACCCTCAATAGCGAAGACTAAAGTATAATAAGTAAATCCAATTGAGTAAAAGAATGCGTTGGCGTCTTCGTTACTTGAAAAACCTTTAGTAAAATAACTTCTGGTTTGTCAATTGAAATTCTACTAGTAAGGAATTTGTAGAATATTAATGCGTTATACAACTACAATATTAAGCATTAATTTGAGTTCTAATATAAAATAAAATAATAAAATACCATCCCTCGTAAAAAAAATTGTCAAAATATCTCCATACTCACAATTAATCACACGAAATTATATTTTGTAGGTAGAAAATCAACCCGTTGAATAATTAGATACAGTAGTACTTTATGATTGATTATGTACTTTTTGTACATTTTATAACTAATATTAGGTACACATTTGTGTTTAGGTAAAAATATTATTTTATTAATTATTACTTGCATTATGCAGCGCATATTTGAATTTTATTAATAATGCAAAATGCATTTGGTTTATGCAACACCTTTGGTTATCATGTTGCAACACTTGTTGCTGAAATTGATTTTGCTTTTCGGTAATTTATATCAAATATACCAAATTAGTCAAACTAAAACGTAAATTAATCTTTCCTATTTACCAGTTATAGATACATATATATGAGGTATAGGTATTAAAAAATGGAGTGAAAGTGCGAGCAAGAAGGCAAAATATGTATTTGTGTAGAGAGAGCGAGATAGCACATAGAACTCGCTAATGTAATGGCAATATATATATATATACATATATATATATGTATATATATATATACATATATATATATATATATATATACATATATATATATATATATATATATATATATATATATATATATAATGCACGCAATATATATATGCACGCACAAAGTCATTTCCGCATGCAGGCACACGTGTTCATGAATATTAAATGTACGATTACATTATATACAAAACTAATAATAATGGTTTAGAAACCCTTAACAAATTATAAATTACAATTTTTATATATTAAAAACGACAGGAAAAAAAACAATTCACAAAAGAACCGTTATAATTTTACACAATAAGTCAAATATGTTTTTCTATGAAACCCTGTTAATGAATTGTGAACATATTTCAAATAATGGATTAGGTGGCGGCTAAACCAAATGGTGTACATACCATCTAAATAATGAAAATTTCACTTTTGTGTTCACAATTTAATAATAATTAATACAAGAAAACTTGATCGGCTAACACCTCTTCTTGCACTAACGGTGGGTGATACGGGTGGATCGAAAAGGATAGTATACCGAAGGGATACTTTTTATCCATCGATTTATAGTTACTATAAAATTGAAGCAAGACAGAACATGCTGCGAAAGACCACGTGCTATGGGCTACAAGTCTGTGAATAAATCCGCACCAAGTTCGCTCTTTCCTAGTAGAGCGCTATGGGACTCCGGCGCACGACACACTGAATGACCCCATGCCACGCCTCCGCCACTCGTGAATATGATCCACTGTTACATAGCGCGGCGCTCGGCGATTGCAATCGCTTAGTGCGTACTGACTTCGTCCCTGTAAAAATTGCCTCGAGTTCTATTATTTAGCTGTCTTCTCAGAAATTGTCTTATGTTTTTATATTATTTGAAATTGTTACCGGTTCTGTGATTTATTTTTTTCACCGAAATATTCTTGCGTTTTACTATTATTTGGTTGTTACCGTTTGGTAAGTCATCTACAACATGATTCTAATGAAATCAAATTATGAAGTATGCACGTAAATAATTGTGATATTAAAAATCATTGATTTTAAAATGAAAAAAAAAATTAAATTCTTTAAGCGCTTTGCTGTTTATACCGTGTCATTTAAATAAATACTTTAAATGGCAGAATACATTTATTTATTGCGCGCAAAAACATTAAATAAGTTGACCGGTTCTTTTCTACATGTATAAAGCGACCCTGCTTCTTCCTAAAGGATTAATCTTCATACGGTCATCGGGTCAATTTCGATCCATTTTGGTATGAAAATAAAATTTCCTTAACAATTAAGTATTTCTGGAAATTAATATTTTATGACTTTTCATGAATCTATTTATACCGCAAATTATTGAAAAAAGTTCGTCAAAAATTATTAATATTTTTCTATATTAATACTATTTTAACTTTAACGGTCTTCGGATCAAATTTGTCCACTAGTGTGAACAGTCGCACACCTACAATAGTACGTTGTTATTTTTTTGTTTATAGAATCGTATTATTTTATGAATAATCCTTTATTGTATCCTACCTATATATAAACAGTTTTATGATAAACATTACATGAACTATACGTCGCATTGTTTGAACTTGTGGAACTATTGTTTCGTAAAAATGATAGATAATAAGATTGAAAGAATTATGGAAGATGTGTCAGATGCTGAAGAATTTTGTTCGGAAACTGAAGATAATCTAGAAGAAGCAGAATTACCGGATAACTCAGACAGTGATAATAAAATAGCGCCTGCTGAAACAGTGACATCAAAGAATGGTCAAATAAAATACTCGAAAGATGCATTCAGAAAGGATCGCGGCAGGGAAAATATAATCAACATGATGCCAGGCTTAACACGTCTACTTCAAGAATAACCCAAGAAGAGAAATCAAATTTTAACTTATTTTTCCCACCGCTTTGATACACCTCATTTTGAAATATACAAATTTGGAGGGAAAGCCTGTTTTTGTCAATGAATAGGCTGATTGTGGTAGTACTGATATGTACGCATTTATCGATCTGCTGTTACTAGCTGGAGTCTTCAGATCAAGCAACGAAAGTACCGAAAGTTTATAGGATGGTGAAAAAGGAAGACCTATTTTCGGGGCCAAAATGTCAGTAAAAAATTTCAAAAAAATGTACAGAATCACACAGTTTGATAACAGACAAACTCCGCCTGAACGGCGATTGTTAGACAAGTTTACTTAAATTCGTGATCTGTGGAATCAGCGGGTCGGTATTTTACCAAAACTTTATAATCCTTCTGAAAATAGAACAGTGGATGAACAACTTGGATCGTTTCGAGAAAGATATCCATTCCGATAGTGCACACCGTCAAAGCCAGCAAAGTATTGTATAAAATTTTGGGTTTAATCAAATTCTAGTCCAACTTACATAATGAATATTCAACCTTATACCGGTAACATAATAGGAAGTGTACCTGAAAATACCAAGGCATGCGTTTAGCTCTAGATTTGGTAATTGACCTGAAAGGTTTTACTGTGGACAACTTTTTCACATCATCTTGGGCTGCGGCTATTAGAGAAACAGATAACCCTAGTCCGGACTATACGTAATAACAAACCGGAATTACCACCAGAATTAGTTGAATATAAAAAAATGTATATAAAAAAATAAAAAGAAAATTTCGTTGTATCGTTGTATTCGTCACGTTTTGCATTAACCAAAGATACTACCTTGGTTTCTTACGTCTCAAAAAAATAAAGCTGTAAATCTTCTCAGTACTTTACATCACACAAATGAAGTATGTCATCTTGTAGGTAAGAAGCCCCTGATAATTCTGAACTATAATCAATTCAAAGGTAGCGTAGATACGCTGGATAAATCTATTCAGGTTTCACCTGCAAAAGAAAGACAAAATGATGGTCAGAAGTAGTTTTTAGTAATATGCTAGATATATCTGGGTACAATGATTTCGTATTATTCACGGCTACTAGTAATAACTGGAAGGAAGGTTGTTTAGAAAAACGGCGCCATTTTTCCGAAAATTTAGGTATACAACTTGTTACACCATGTATAAAAAATACGAAGTCATTACTGGAAGCACCTTTTTCATTAGAAATTGCAAAAAAAACATGTAATTCCATTGAACAATCATCGACATTCATTTCATGTACAAATAATGTTGGATTTACCAAGAAAGCTTCGAAGATAAGTCGTTGTTGATTATATGCTAAAACAGACAATAAAACACTTTTGGTCTGTGTTATTTGCAAAAAAATCGTACACAAACAACATTCTGAAACAATCATTTATTGTAGATTAATAATAAAGATAAAACTGACATTCAAGAAAGGGACAAAGAACCTCTATGCAAAGAGTTAGAGGATCGTCGGTTAAGTTTACTTAACTGTTGATACGCACAGAACACGGAGAGCTACGTGGATTCAATAAGTTAATTCTTGGTCAGATAATGTGTATTCTTCCATAAATGCTAATCCATTTAATAAACAAATAATCTTGCGGTTTTACTGGGTAATATGTCTCTTGTCTACCAATATTGTTTTTCTTGATATAGAGAATGAATCAGAGGGTTTATGATTCTTACAGGAAAGTGAAATTCGATGAAATTCTTCCTCCGCCCGAACACTTATCATCACTTCTTATAGATGATCATTCTAAGTCTAAAGAATTTATACTCAAAATATGCTGATGCAACAACGCGATTCAAGTTATATCAGTTAGAAGTGCACAGTTCGTCGAGTGGAGCTTTATGGATACATTTAAAATTCAGAAACGAGTCTATCATTCAGAAGATAGTTTGTATAGATTTCGGGCCGTTGATTTCTAAATTTCCTGGTAAATTTCTGTGCATATACTTTACATCTGATCCTCAAATATAAGGACAAACAAGATACAGTATGGCTCCGAAATCAATAGATAATACGATGGTGAGACCTTTATAAGATATATAACATTCGCAGAACAACTACATATAATTTCAATGTATTCCACAAGGCATATTAGATTTCAACGTGATTATCCATTTAAATAAAGTATTAGTGGTTACCACTTTGGCCGTTATAAAGCCCCTTCCGTGGGATAAGTAACAGCGGCGATAGAAAAACGACAGTGTGATAAAATACACTTTAACTGCACAATTGTGACGAAAACTTGTAAAAAATATCAAGGCTGCTAAATTTTATGTTAGTTTACAATACGTTAATTTTATGTTGGGGCAAAGACGAATAAATTATAAATGCTGCAATATAAAGCGTTCCATGTCTAAACCGCTGCTGCTACCGCATAACAAGAAGACCAAATAAATTTAAGCCCTTACTCAAATATGAAATGTTAATGAATCTTTATTTAGACAATATGCAAAAACTGAATTAGTACGATAAACTTATATTCCTTACAAACGAATTAATTTAGGAACAGAAAATTACTTTCTTTTACTGGATGCGCTACGATTGAATGATCACAGCAGTGATATATAGCAACTGGAAATAATACTTTCACGTTCGCAGATGAGTCAGCTATTTTCATGAAATAACGCGAGATACAATACAGAAAATCTAACTTTTCGTAACTAAAATATGTAATACAAACTGAGCCATAATAAAAAAAATGTACACATTAATTCCACTTCACAAGGTAGAATATAGTTAATAGAGTGTCCGCTTAAAAGCCTGAAACTTTTATTCCTTACATACAAAATCAACATGTAGACCATTGAGTTGCAAAAACATGTTTAACAACATGTTCACATAATGTCGTGCTAATTAAACTAAATTAGACCAGATAAAATTGATAGCGTTATTTCAGTAGAATAACCAAATAAAGAAATATTCTAAATTTAAGAAAGTATAAAATAACACACGATTCATAGCCCATGCGGAGCCTTTAATCCAACCCCTCCAGGTATGCGTGATGATCAGTGCAATAAAACATTTCCAAAAGCTTTGTTTATACAAAGCGAAAATTTTACTGAAAAAGACGGATACTTTAAAGTTCATTATTTTCACCTGATAAATTGCAACTTTAAGACAGAATGAAATTGAGGGTTGGTGGTAGTGCAATACCTTATATCTAAAAATGTATGAATTGTGCAGCTCGATAAAATCAATTCAATTTGTTAATAAATAGCGCAATCAAGCTACATTTAGCATATAATCACCAAATGAAGTTGATAAATATTAATCTGAACGCTGTATCTATAGTTCAAAAGCAAAACGCTGATTTTATCATCGAAGACACATGAACGGGTACCTAAAATTATGCATATTCCCGCTCATTTAGAAAACGGGCAAATGGAATTATTTTACTAAAATCAAATCAACGAAATTAGGAACAAAACACTTAGCATAACATTACCGGATTTTTAAAAATATGATTGTCTCAAGACGACTTTGTGAAAACTCTAACTTATGACAGAGTTCAAAGCTATTACACATGGAACCAAACTACAACGGAAAAAGCAATGTACTCCAGTTGAAGGTTCTCCTAGTATAAATAAAAGTTGATATGCTTGGCAGTGTCTATAAGGTTGATCCAAAGAACAGCGAATGTTTTTTTTGAGGTTGTCACTTCGTGTGGTAAAAGGCCCTACTTCTTTCGGATATTTTAGAACTAAAAATAGTTACTTGTAAACCATATCAACCAACATGCAAAACCATCGGTCTTTAAAGACCGATTCTCATTGGTACAACACATTGTCAAATGCTGTTGTATGCTGTTCATCAAGGTCATTGAGGTATTTATTTGACATTATGTTAGAATATTGCTAAGTAACCGACTCTTTAATTCTGTGGAATAAAAATTAAAAAAATTTTAGCTGAACACATTTTGATTAGGAAATGACGGGAAATAAATTCAGATGATGTTCTTTATGGCCAAAATATCTCTGAAGAAGCATTGGTTGAACTAAATCAAATAGTGAAATAGTGTAGTTTTTTCCAGACAAATCTATCAAGGATTTTGGACTACTGATACCAAATAATGTAACGAACTTAGATAAGACCAATGGTACGTTTTTAATAGAGACGTCCTATGATCAATTAAGAGTACTACAAGTTGTTGCTAAAGGTAAACTTTGTATGAACACTGATAAATTATATAATACCTTAATGTCATATATAAGCAACAACGAAGAAAAAAAAATTACTTAATTGTACAAGAGGGACGAGCAAAACAATTTTAATCAATTTATGACTAGCTAAAGTAAGTTATACCGATAAATTTTATGTAACCGTTTCATCGTCCGGTGTTCAATTACCCATTAAGAAGACGGCCTAACCGCTCACTCCATTTTAAAACTTCCCCTAAAACTTTTCAATGATGATACTACAGCGTATATTGGGTTCTCAAACAAAGCAATATTGTAAAATTGATAAGGGACTGCTCATTAATAGTTTCGTGTGAGAGGTCAGTCTCTAATAAAGCTTATATTGAAGCATTAGATCAGAAAATGTGTGATTTGCATCCCCTGAACTCTTCTGTTCTTAGTTGTATAAATTTGCTTCCGAGTGACTCGCCAAATTTTACAAGTTAATACTTCTTGAAAATATTTTGTTTTTGGCCACGTGTAACTAAATTAACACTTAAAACTAAAACATGAGAATTTTGTTAACAGTGGAAAAAGACATTTACAGATTTGGTATAAAAAATCAGTAATGGGCAACTACACATGTCCATGGCAAAATAAATCTCAATAATCATTATCTTCAGTTTAATAACTGATGTGTTGCTCGTGGATAAAACTATTACTATATCAAGTTACTATATAAAACCTATATCAAGTTACTATATAAAACCTATATCAAGTTATTACATAAAAATTTTCGAGAGCAATCTGTTAGTGCTCTAATAATCATCGTCGTCATTTCTACTTATCTAAAAGAAATTCCCGACGCCTTTTGATCCTTAAAATGTGATTCCGAGGCAGAATTACAATTCCATAAATACTTTAATACTAATATGACTCCGAGCATAGCAATGTATGGATAACTTCAATCGGAAATCATTAGCCTACGGCCAGTAAAATCCGTCAATAGGACACGTTTTTTATTTCATATTTTTTAATTCATTATGGAAATAAATTTTGTTTTTTTTTCAAACACATTTTGTAGCATGGATATTTCTCATTGAACAAATAGAGGTAGACTCTTGCGTTTTCTTTATCAAAAGAGTGGTTGCAAGAGAAATACGCATACAAATATTTTGAACCTGGAGTTGTAATGATAGATGGCAGGTCCGCTGAGCATTTGGCCTTAAAGTTAAAATTTGCTTTGATCGGATTACTTATGTATACGTTCCATGAAAGTCGAGTAGTTTGGTAATGATAAAAAAAAACAAACTGTAATAGGGTGGATCTCCAAGTTTTCAATTATTTCAACAAATTTTCGTAAAAAAAATAACTTTTTTTAATTTAATTCTATCTCTTGAATATCAATTTATAGCCGAAGCAGTGATGCTATGTGGCAAAGGTATTTAGATTTCTGGGTTACAATTAGTGCAAAACATATTTGAAAAAATGGATGAGGACGGTAATGACATGTATTACCTGGTAATGATTTTTTTGTTACTGGCAATGATTTTTTGTTGGTAGGAATGACCAAAGAACAGCGAATGTTTTTATTTCAATAAATTTTTTTTTTGCATTGTTAAGTTATTATAAAATAATTAAACTTGTACGAACTCTCATAAATCAGTCTCAAATATTCAACAGTAAAAAAAAAGAAACGAACAATCATAATCCTTATAAAAATTCACACTTCAAATTGCAATTAAATGTCTCGCAACTCGTTTTGACATTTTTAAACAGGTCTCTGAAAAATCAAAAAACCCTTTCCATCTTAAAACTTAACTAAATTAGTCTTTCGATTAAAATAGTCCTAAAATCATATTTTTATTCGCATCTTTGTAGGAATCATCTAGTAAGAATTTTTATAAATCAGCCTGAAATAATCAACAAAAAATGTTGTTTCGACATTTACAAGAAAATCTCTGAAAGATCTACAATACACCTTGCTATCTTAAAAATTCAGTAAATTGGACTTGCATATTGGTTCTTTCATTTTAAAATCACATTTTAATTATCATTTCTTATTAGTTAGTACTTATTTCTTCTTCTTTTTAAAAGGTTGATTGCTAAAATCTTGGGTATAAATCACTGCTGTATGCAAGGCCATTTGAGAGTGACTGCCACCAAAATGGAAGCTCTGAACTTCTTGAGCATACTTCAACGCATAATTTTCGGAAAAATCGACGTGTAACATAGC
This sequence comes from Druceiella hillmani, assembly GCA_039881145.1. Taxonomy (NCBI): domain Eukaryota; kingdom Metazoa; phylum Arthropoda; class Insecta; order Lepidoptera; family Hepialidae; genus Druceiella; species Druceiella hillmani. The sequence goes on along the minus strand of JAYKKI010000003.1, from coordinate 28,049,275 downwards.
TTCATCAAAACGTTCATTTTCCCTCAAATGTTTCATTGCATTATATTGTTCTACTATGTTGTAAGAATGCGTAAAGAATTTTGGAAGAACTGTTTCCAATTTTTGAATCAATTTTTTAGGGTTTTCTTCTTCTTTCTCTTTGGACGTCAATTGTTGTTTTTTCTTTATGCCTTTGCTCGTCGTGATTTCTTTAGCCACCCTTTTCCATTCGTAATATGTTACTGGTAAATCATCACGAAATTCCTTATATGCAGAAACTTTTCTTTCACAAGCAGCACAGGTTCTTTCTAAGTATTCTGGGTTCCAAATGTCGCAACACAGAGTTTCCAATAATTCATTAGAATTCTTTTCTTTAAGAATACGCGCCTTGTGTAATGCTTCTATTAGCAGATCCATATTGGTATGTTGCATGCATAGGCATGTGTTATCTTTGTCTTGCTGCATTGGGAGTAATACCCAAAAGGGTCTTTTTTTGCAGAAAAATGAGTAGGAGACGTGAATATTTTTTTCCTTGATATATTTCTTATAGAGCTCTTTCAAAGGTGCAGTCAAAAAACGCTTTTGGCGCCTGACTTTATTTTTCGTAATGTATTCTTTTTTTCCAGCTCTGATGACACTATTACTATCATCGTTATAAAAGCAATGAATAGATTCAACGACGTCAGTCTTTGCAGTCTGTAGCACTTTTTATTCATTCTTTTTAATGTTTCTGTGTTTTTTTATCAATTTTTGTGTTTTTTTATTAATTTTTTTGTTACTCGCCATGAATTGGAATCACCATCGTTATTGATAATAGGCCTTTTTTCCGCAACTCTTGACGTCTATGTTCTCTCATTCGGTACATGGCATTTTGTTGTTTAAGTTTTTTAATAATATCAATCATTTTTTTTGCTTTTTCTGTTCTTTGTAACGTATTTTTCTGACGATCAGTGAAACTTCATGGGATGTGTATATACGATTTGCAGCGCCTTTCAATGGATCACTTAACAGCTGTTCTTTCTCATTGTCTCCTTTGTTTTCTGGTACTGCTTCTACTCTTATGGGATCTGGTAATTTTTTTTATTTTCTTCAGTCTTCCTCTGCCTGTATTATTTAGAATTTTTTTTCAATTTCATTCTTTGTGTTTTCTGTAGTGTTTTGTTTTTTTCTGTAATGCTAGTGATTTTTTCGAAGCTTTCCTTTTTAAATATGTCATTCTTTGCTTTTTTTTTCTACAATATATAATTCAGGATCACTTTTAATTTCCGCATAGTGGCGCCTTTTACAGAGCCTTTGTTGAGCTAGGCGGTCTTCTTTAGATTTTTTTATTTTTGCCATAATACCTACAAAAAAAGAATATAATTTATTTAACAAAACTGACTGCATAAACTTGTAAACTATTTTATGTCAACCATTTAGGTTACAGCAAAGAAATCAAAATAATATGGTATCTGCCACCATTTCAGGGAACGAACTATTTTTCCTTTTTTCACGAAAATTTGTCTGTTTCCATGGTACATTAGCCAATTTCTAGATTTTTCCCAGCGTTTGGGCTGAAAGATCTAAACTCAAGTCAAACCATGAGTTTCTAGCTTATTTGGAAGTGACCACTATACGTTTTGATATATTCGTAATTAAAGTAGTTTTCTTGAAAAAGTGCTTAAACAAACCAGTTATTATATTTTTTTCTATATTTGTGCTGTAAGATCGACATTTTGGCCACTTTTAAAGTTTCTTACTCATTTGTAAGTGACTATCTCATTTTGAAATATTTTTTGAAAAAGTTGTATTTCTCCGAGAGTACATTAACAATTTTCAAATTGGATGTATTGTATCTTAGATTCAAAGGATATTACCTACCTACTGACATTCTCCGTTAGGCTAAAGGCGCTCTGCAATTTACCCGTTACTAGGAAATATCATTACACTCAACACATTTCATTACCCTACACAAGAATGTCATTACCTTACATCATTCGTCATTACCATCAACATAAATTACCGGGCAACGATGTTGCTGGCAATGACGAATTTGAAGAAAAACATGTCGCGACATGTTCAATTCATGTTATTAAAAGTCCCATTTAAGCCAATCTAAACTATGTTATTTTGCGTAATTTAGAATAGTAAAAGGTATATTAAGACAGTGATACTTACTCGGCAACCCAGGATTCTGGCAATGATGATATATTGCGACTATGACGGGCGACAAAAAACTTTTGACACTTTTTGCACGGGTATACACGTGCGCGCAGTAAGACGGATTGACGGCGACTGGGGTTGTGACGTGGATGAAGCGGGGGAATGTCGCTCGGCGCGATAAGCGTAATTAGTGTTACTTTTCACTGATTTTTATTCCTGTTTCGGCTAATGACGATATTTTGTCAACATTTTTTTAATCATCTGAATATCAAGGTACATTTGTTAGAATAAAATAATCCTACATGTTAATCCAGAGCAGCTATTACTGTTATAAAAAATATTCCAATTATATCAAATATTTATGTTCCGTTTTTTAAATATGTGTTCCATTAAGTACATATATGGTATGAACGTGGAAGGCAATGACGAATCACTAAATTTTTATATCATAAAATTAACATAAATACACTTATTTTGACGATTTAAGTTGCAACTTTTGAGAAGACCTTTTTATCGACTTTTACCGTAGTTTTAAATATTATTAGTGATTGCGGCTCAAATAGCAGTCCAAGAACCTGATTTTTCTGCTGTTTTGGAGATTCACCCAATAACCAACTTTCTTAATATTTTGAATTCTAAACCCATCGAAAAGCCTCAACATAAATTTTATATTTGTGAAAATATCAATATAATACACTAACAATAAATTTTTCAAAATTTTAAATACAATGAGGAACAGAAATGTGTTGGGCTTAGAGGCACGACATTATTACCAGAAGAATAATTATACGGAGGCATCCATTAGAATACTGAAGAATATTATTCTGCAACGCTGTAAAGTTTGTAATATTTTGACTTCGACTGATGATACTTATACACTTATAACTTCAGTTGACACTTCTGTATTCAATGCAGACAAATCATGGAAATCTGAAAAATTTTAAAATTACTGATGGCTCTTTGTACCAAACAAGAAACACGTTTTGAAAATTTAATAACGCTATGTTTAAAAATCGAAAAATTACGACCTTGTCCTATATTAATAAATAATAAAACTGTTATATTGAACACAAATATCACTACAAGTTCATTAGTAAATACTGAATATATTTTCTCTACGAATTACTTGCAAAATAAAGATAGAACTGACGTCTGTAAGAAGACGCAAAAATATTGTTAAAAAGTTGAGAAACCACATTCCTTCCGGAAAACCATCAAAAACGAGTTGTTTTTACAATTATTAAAATAATGTTTCTTATGCTCGTTAAATTCTTTACAGTAACTAAAAATAGGAATAAGCAAAGTAGATGCATTGACCTAACTTCTAGAAAATGTGAATATTATTATCTCCCGAATTTAATGTTATTTTTATTCCAATATGTCATCTGAATGGTATTTAGTCCTTACCTTGAACTTCAGAATTCTTGTTGGTTGATTCACTGTACACGTACGTAAGATGAAAATAACAAGACACCATTACAGATTTTTAATTCGGACAATCGAGGACTGGTGCACGCCAAAATTTAATGACGCTGGATTTTCTTCTTTGAGATCTTAAAGATTATTATAAAGTTTGAGCAAAATCAAAAATGATGCCGCAAAGGTAATTTTTTTTAAACTATTTCTTTCATATGGAAAGACTCTGGAAGATAATTTTATTTTCGATTGTTTGAATGATATAATTTTTTCCTCTACAGATACTATTTTCGACTGACGTCAACTTTGTAAGTGCAATATTTAAAGTCAAATACGGTAATCAAAGAACTCATTTTTAAATATCTTATAAATAATTTGGATATATACAATCAAAAAACGTGTGAAAGAAAAATGATTCGAACATACGCAATAAAGAAAAGGAAGTTTTTTTCCTAAAATTTATTAGGCGTACCCATAATTATTTTAACACGTCTGTCACAAGTTCATTTTGAATAATCATATCCGTGTGTGTAGAATACAAAATTTTCAACTAACGAACAAGTTAACAGCATTGTGATCTTATAAGTCATGTTAAAAAAATCGACGTGGCAATATTATGACACATTATAATTTACTATACAATACAGCAAGTGCACATTATAGACAATAGTACAGTTGGTAGTGCGTTTATATAAGTAATATGTTTTCCACTTTTAAACCCATTTATAAAGCTTTTTCACTAGATGTTTTATCTGGTATAAAACTAACCATTTCTAAAGATCTGCAGAGTGATATTTTTTTGTCATACATGTAAGTAAATGAATCAAAATAATACTAAAAACTCGTTTACAAATCTAATTTTTTTTATATTTTCTAATGTAAGTTTGAATTTAAGTTAGTGATTATAAACTAGATAAAGTTTTAAGTTGACGACAGTAAAATAATAAACTAAACAATGATTAAATAGAACAACGAAGACTAATGTTTGAATAGTATTGTAATGATTAAAATTAAGTTTCCTCTGTAAATAATACCAGTAGAATTACATAATCTGATGCGCGTATTATATGCGCCTTGCGTGAAAAATAACTGCGAATTAGAGCCGATATGCAGTGTTGTGTGGTAAAAATAAAAAAAAACTGCTGTCGTACTTGCGTTGCCGCACGGTTATTCAACTCCAATCAAGTGTGTCGAGATTAAATATATTTCATTTCATTTTCTAGTCGCAAGCTGTGCTACTCCGTTTGAAAATTGGAATAACTCGAGGGGATGGGCCAAATTTACTTACATTGTTTGATATTCAAATTTAAAAACCAAGACAAATTATTAATGATAGGTTCAGAAAGCATACCCCATAGATATTAAATATTTTTTTGTTCGTTGCCTCTTCTCATGAAATGTTACTATGTTTTATATATTTTTAATTATATTTGAGGCTAAAAAGTAATAAGATTTATTTCAACAAAATTTAGAGACTAAAAAATGAATGGAAGTTTTCATTTATTCATGATTGTCTTATTATAATGATACCGCTGTAATTTTAACTGAAGTTTAAAATGATTGTTTACAGTTCTTTTTTGCCAGCTCTGATTTCTTCCAATCGCCTATTATCTATTATCAGACTAAATGTAATACATTTTTGAGACTTACCGGAGTCTATCCCGTATTTGTAAAGACTGCTTAAAATTCTGTCAGTCTGCATACATGTGTGCTATCACAGTATAATAGTTTTCTCAAAAACCGTTAGACTTAGAAACTTAGCCTTTTCCATAGTGATAAAATATATTAAGCAGCTAACACTAAAATTATACAGATCTCACCAACATTTTTTTTCCCGAATTTCATGTAAAATATTTCCAAATTTATTTCTGAAAATATTCACAGAGAAAATGTTCGAATCTGGAAAACCAGAATGTTAAAATTATGAAAAAATATTTTTTTAAATTTTTGAAAAAGTAACCATATTTTTAGCCCTGCAAAATTCATATATTTATCTAGTAAACTATTATCTGATGAAAAATAAAATTAATATTTCTAAATGTTTAATAGAAATACTATGCACTGTTAAATTGTTAAATGTATGAAACCTTGGAAATTGTTAAAATAGTTTTTTTTCTATACTAAATGGCTAAACGAAAAAAAAATTGATACTAATTTAATTGTTCACAATTAAATGAAACTCCGTGATGCAGTATTATTTCTACGTTTTTTAATTCTTTAGCGCAACCTAGGTTTTGTTGTATTACAACGTCTTCAGCTGGGCTGAAAGATTTCAAGATTAATCTTCGCTAATAGCCCACCTGAAGATGTTGTAATACAACGAAACCTAGGTCGTGGTAAAGAAATTAAGAAAGTAGAAATAATACTACATCACGTAGTTTCATTTAATTGTGAACAATTTCTACAAAATAAATGTCAAATATATCCAAAACTAATTTTATTAGCATATTGCATATTATCTTGTTAAAATTCATGATCATAATAAAAATTTAATTTGGTTATAGAAATATTGAACCACACCATAAAGCAAATTATAATGATAATTATTAAGTTGCAAGTGGAATAAGTTCTGTGCACGAGCCTTACGTCACAACCACATTAATTCTGTCTTAATGTGATCCATTTTGTTCTGCTTTCCACTATTGATATTCTACGTTTCACATTTACATTGTATGGTTTTATGATATAGTAGACCATTAGTGTCACACTATAATTACGGAGTACTACAATGGACAAATTAGTCGTGTGTTGTTGGATCCAAGTTGCCGTACGACAAGTAATGGAAACAAGATTCATAACCCAGAAATATCTTAGTACATAAGGAATGATTACATGAGCGTACACAAAGCAGAAAAGGACGTGAGACAAAATTAAATATTTTATCGAGGAAAGTCTTTAGAATCATAATGATCCTAATGATGTTATTTATTTTTTTACAATCTAATTCGTTCCAAGAAGAAACGAACTATATAAAAGAACTAAATACTAAAGAGTAAAAACATTCACGGTAAAATTGATGTCATTAAAATGGTGGTGTTTTAAAGAACTAAATACTAAAGAGTAAAGATATTCACGGTAAACTTGATGTCATTAAAACGGTGGAATTCCAGCACTATTTAAGCCTTTTGATAGAAAGGGTCAAATCGTTCCGAGAAAATGTTTAAATCGTCACCAAGCAGAAGGCACGAACTGAAAGCAATTCAATGAGGATAATAAAAAGAGAACTTAAGCCTTTGCTGACTCCTTACTGGGTGGTATAATAAGATAGTGATTTCGTCATATCGACTTGTCGCTCTCGATTTAATTTTCTAGACACGTATTAAAAAAAAATTATTGAAGTTGGAACTCTTAGGACAAAAAAGACGTTGATCGTCCGTGAACTAAGACTGGATTCACAAATAGATACGAGGATGTGGAACGGCCTCAAATACTTGTCAAATGTTAACAATACTGCCAGAGCTTTATAATTTTTAACATGGGATCTAGAACCTGGTTTGATACCTCTTTATAAACTTTGTAGTGCATATCAAAAGAAATTTATATTATATTATGCTATGAAGTGTTGATTAGTTTTAAATTAAAAATTACCTATTATAAATTTGGCATAGAGAAAAGTTCTTCTTAGGTTCAAGAATAGATGTAAACTTTTTATTTTGCTCTTATTTAGGTAATAAATAAAATATAAAATATGTTGAAAATTGGTTCTTAAAGATTGTTTTTCTTGCTAATTCTACACGAGAAAATAAATAATTCAAAGTTTCTTAAACTGTTATCCAGCTTAACCCCAACCGAGCGAGAACAATATCGCTTGAACCGATCGCGGTATTCCTACATCCACAATCGATATTCGCTGATACGTCTTCCGTCAGTAAATTTCTTCAAAAGCTCAACTTAGAGCAAAGCATGAAATGTTATCACGCGGAATTCATTAAACCGCGCTCCCACCCCATTAAATTAAAATATGGCCATATTCTCTGAACATTTTAATGTTTATTAAGCTTCGTGGTTACGGCTTGGTGACAGGGGATCATAATGAAACCTTTCTCTTATGATGAAATTTCGTAGGTATAGAATACAAAGAATGTATTCAGTTTGTGGCGCAGGTAGAATTATATTTTACGAAAATAGATTAATTTTGTTTCATTAATTTGGGTATATAAAAAGATGGAACAAAAAGAAGCTATCAAATATTAGTTTGTATTATCATTAAGATGCAATTAAATTTAAACACGATTCATTAAATTTGTGTTCCTTGATTGTAAATAATTTATATCCTGGGTTTTATCGGTTTATAACATACATGGGAAGTAAGTATAAAGGCATGAACGTCTTTGATTTTATACGTGATTGTAGTTGACTGTATGTGAACTCTGGCGACTGAAATAACATTTAATTTGCTTCATATAATAACGTGTAGACCGGACACACCTACGCAATATATTAGTTTTTCATCACACTCGCCGTATTATTAATTAGAAATTTTATGGTATTAAGAAGAGGTGACAAGTGAAGTTTCTACATTATATACTAATTTTTAATTAAATTGTTTATGACCAAGTATAATGAAAATATGCCTATCTATATTTTATTGCCCTGAAACTATACCTACCTATATTAATATTTGTTTTTACACACTTCATCATCTACATAAACAGGTGTTACTGCGGCAGTAGTCCAACTGGAATTTATAGGTAGAGGACCTAGTAAGCAAGCAATCTAAAGCCAAATAAGTGCATCCACTTTGACTCATGCGATATGATATGGATAGTCATGACATTGGTAGAAAATAGCTTGTTAGTGCACTACAAAATAATCTCTTATTTTGTACCAAAAATTAAGAAAAATACCGCAATTTTACTACATGGAAATCTAAAAAATATGTATGCCTTTCCAAGTTTCATCTTTTAAAAAAACCAATAAAGATGATGTGTAAATTATTTTAAAAAAATACTACGACTAATAGTTTCTAAATTGGGATAATTAAAAAATTTCGAAAATTACAAATTTAAAAATTTTTGCGCTATATTCTTTTTTGCCACATTCCTTTTTTTCCCATTTGGCCTTTATGGTAATCCAGTGAAAGAAAATTATTTAAATTTTACATTAAAAAAAAAAAATGTTTATAAAATTCTTTATGGCGACTGACTTGATTATTACTTTATTATTAGAATAAGAATAGATAAACCTATTTTGATATACCGGGTATGTGAACGAAATAATAATATTAAAAAATGATTTGTGGGAAAGAAATGACAGTAATAAACAAAAATGTGATATAATAAGAGTTTAACTTGTTTCTGTTAGAGAAAGGAACACTTATGGGGAAGTGGGGAAAGACATAAGTGTTCTAATGTTTCTATTGTTTATTTCAGTCGTTGGCCTTCCGTTCTTAATACATTGAATTAATTCTACAGTTTGTTTTTTTACGATTTAAACGTTCCCATGATTTTGACTTTGGGGTATGCTCTTTTTGTTGTTCTAATTTATATTGGCATATTAGAAACAATGACTTGATTCGTTACATGGATCGTTGGTGAATAATTTTGAATATTTTATGGCCAGGTTCGAAACTGAACAGATTACTTATTCACCGTATGAGTTCACCATGATGATGTTACTATGGTGTTGCACGAGGCACTGATCATGAAGTTGCTATTCTTTATAATAACTACGCAAGAAGGACGGCCGACATAGCGACCTCCTGACTATCATGTCTTTATCAAACTATATAGCAGGTAATGCAATAACTTTTAAAAGCGTTCCATAACTGTAAATGTTGATGAAATTGAAAATATACCAACGTTAAATTTGAGTGAAAGTGAAAAAACATATTGGCATTCTACGTTCTGTTATTCATCATTTAGTATAAAAGGAAGATATAAAAACTATATGATTTTAAATGGATCTAGAGCTTTTATTGAGCGAAAAAAGAATTTATTTCGAGCACTAAGAACTGATCTCCGTGAATTTAGGGAGTGAAATTTGACAGGAAATTTATTACTCTTATCGAGCTGGGATTTTTTTTAATTACTACTTATAGACTTACTGTCCTGTTAGATCCTGCTAGAGAACGTTTTACCAGCCAGATGGCGCATCATGTCACCACGCACAGAGCGTCCGATCATATTTGACCAACGTTTTTTCACATAAATGGATTAGACCCAGTGGCACGATCAATTGGCCAGTGCACTCTCCAGATTTAAATCCGATTGATTTTTTTTCTGTTTGAACTATTTTAAAGATGTTAATTCACCCAAAAGAAATGACTTCCAATTGTGACTTATAAATAAAAATACAAACTACAACTGAGTATACCAAGCAAATAAGTAACTTTTTATTTATTTACGGTATAATTTTGTAAGGCCGTATTTCAGTTCAAGTCCGTCATTTCGAATATATGATATAAAGTGATTATTGTATTTTATGAATCAAAGAGTTTTATTTAAACAATTCGTTATTTAAATTCTTTGAAGCTTTGCTTTTCAAATTATTTAAAAGTTTTAAGCTTTTGTTTCACTAATACTACCATATATGTTGTAACATAAAAAAGACACATAATATATTTTCTTACTTTTTGATGATTAAGAAAAATTGTACATTTAAAAATGTTCTCATTCAGTTATTTTGTTAAATTTTCCAAGTTTGGAAAACACTAAATTCAGTAGTTTTAAGACAATTTTCTTAAAAAACTACTGAATGGACATATTTTGTTTATAATTTCAGATTATTTGAGGAATTATTATAAATTATAAATTTATTCCAGGTTTTTGATATAAAATAAAAAGTTGTTTTGTAGACACACCGATAATCTATATTTCCAGTAAATTTCATGGCTATTGATTGCATATCTTCATTTTGGTGCTGGTCAATTAATATAAATACTTGTGTATAACCATCTTTTGTTTTAGATAAATTGTTTAGGAGTCCTCTATCAATAACTGTTGTTTGGATCGCTAAAGCAGTGATTCATATATATGTATATATATATATATATATACACACACACACACACATATATATATATATATATATATATATACACACACATATATATATTTCTTTGACTATGTTATTTGTATTTTGTGGATCAAGAAATAAAAATATACGTACATGGCCTACAATTTTATTCATTGTACTTGTTCAGCAATTATTCATTAATCTAGACATGTATATGTTACCCAATTACGTGAAAATTAACGATTAATACGTGGATGAGATAGAATTGGAAATTTACAGCACAAGTTTTCACCGCAATATTTTTTAAATTTTGACTGTTTTTTCAATAGATTCTAGGCTACAGTTCATTCAGTTCATAATTTCATGATACGACATGAAAGTTTTATGAGTTTAATTAATTTAACAATAAATCACCGCTGATGCGAACGGAGCAAATAAAAAGAGTATCACTAAATTTAAAAATATGTAAAATAATTTTTGTATGTTAATCGCCAAACTTCAAAATTAATTTTCATGTGGGTATGCTGGGTAACACTGAATTAATTCGAATAGTTTTATAAATTGGTTAAATGAATAAAAATAAACCTGGTTTGAAAATAATAAACGCACATGATATTAGATCATTGAGAAAAATTTAACGAAAAATTTTAAGAATAAAAACGACGATTTAAGAAGAACTTACGATAAAAACATGAGCTTAAAAATTAATAAGTATTTTTTTCGTTGCGGTTTCACATAGAAAAATATAAAGTGATAAGTACGAGGAAATTGTAATAACAGTCGTGGTATGTGTTGTTCTCAATGAAGCTACCAAGCAAGATATATCAGGATTGGGCAATTATGATTTTATTATTAGTATCTATTCTGTCATTGAGGAAGACGGTGTAGTATAATAATAGAAGATGTAGAAAATGATATTTGAAATTTATTAAAATTTTATCTGCAATCAAATAGTCTTGTTGTTTTCTTTATATTTGCCTATTTAACTAAAATTTACGCATATTTTCACTTCATCGTATTACGATTTAAAATTGTACCAATGATGTTTGAGTTGTGGAATAAAATTCTAACTTCAATGCTTGATATTTTAACTGAATCTGATAGTTCCACATACAGCAGTATGTTTGACAAGATCGGAAAGAAAAAGAAATAGTGAATGATATGGACAAAACAAGAATCTTTTTAAGACCATTCCATCATGCCCATCACTACGAATCCTAAATTTGTTAAATGTAGTTCAATTAGTGCTCGAGACATTCAGTTTTGAAAATAACAGCTTTTCACACTGAGTCAGTAATCGAAAACCTATACCACTTTCAGTTGATTTAGAAGCTTGTAATTTGGCTTAAAATTAGGTAATTTGACACACATAAAAACAGGAACGTGTCCAAAAGTATGTCAAGTTTAAAGATTAAGTTGTGCCTTATATTATAAAAAAACAGAAAACGTATTAATTAAAAAGTAGCAGGCGCTTAAAAGCTCACGGTGATTTAATTTTTCATTCGTATAAGAAAATATAAAAAATAAAGTGACAAAGAAAATGATATCGCGTGTACGAAAAAAATATTTAATTTAGATAATCATTTAAGTATAATGAAATATTAAAAAGGTGACATATCAAATTAAAAATAACTAAAAAGTTCAAGTTCAGTAACAAGAATGTATGGGTTTGTTGGGATAGTAATGAATATATTATGATACTATATATATATATTAGATAATATATATTGCGCAGTATATATATTGTGATAACTCACAGCAATCGTCGCAAATTAAACTTAAAAGTCCTAATAAGTCTTGAAAAAATTAACAAAGCTATAGTCCAAAATCTTCCATAAAAGTAAAGATAAATATGGCATCAGATTGCTGCTTGCAAACAAAAAGTTATTTAGTGGTCTCTCGGAACATATATGTATACTCTAAACAAGTACAAAGAAAATAGTGTGTCTAACATTTATACGTATAATTGAATATGTAAATGGGTAATGTTATGATTATGTCCCTATAGCAACCAACTGCGAACGATGATTATCAGGTTCCTTTAATTTCTGATTGAAGAATTGGCCTCAAAATCACTAAGCATATAACTCGGACCGTTTTCTCCGACCACAAATGAACTTTAATTTAAAATTTACTTTTTCCTCCAAACTTCAAGTTTTTTACTAACTTTTTCTTATTCAGTTTCAACACGGTTGGGTGAATTAAGAGGGAAAATATTTTTACTTTTTACAAGTGTCTTAAAATGGAAATCAACTTTCCTAGTTAATTTAGTTTGTAAATATTACTCATATTTACAAACTACATTTTCTAACATTTCATTAAGACAAAATAAGAACTTCAAACGTTGAATGACCGCAATAAGCGGGTGGATGGAAAGATGAGAAAAAATTACATAATACGGATTTCTCGTAACAAATCCGTGTCGTTAAAAGAGAATAAAATTTGCACAAAAAATCTGACGTCACATGTTTATTATCGTTGCTAATATACTACGTACCAAGTTCCCAACGTTTCAGCAAAATAATCTTGGTCCCGGGAGATAAGTTCGAGCGCAGTAGAGCGGCGTCGCGACTGGTCATTACAGCCTTCGTGAATACGTGACGCTGTGTTCAGTATTCATGAACGCAGTAATTGCTACACAATTCATGTAAATATATTTGTTATTCTAGCTTTCTGTCTGGATAGCCACCGTATCCAGATAATGATCTGGATATAAATTCATCTTTTCATTATTATTCGTCAAGTTATGACATTATAGCAAAAAAACGTTCAATTTATAATGAATAAACATGCGGTCCGAGTTTTGTATACATCTGTCTTCATAATTTCTGGATAAAAAAGTCGATATATATCAAGGAAATGAACGAGACAAATAAATCCGGCAGGAAATAAGTTCCCTGGTAGGAATATGTTGTAGCAATGAAAATCTAGAAGACAGTGTATGAATCGTTTAGTTACTTAATAGTTTTTTGGCTATAGAACTGCGTGCATAAAGGAATATTTGAATTACAAGAAGATGAAAAAGAAAATTGTGCGGTAGTATGTGGTCTTATGAATTGTTTAATCATTCATTTGTGTAAATGTTTTGAATCATTAATAATTGAAGATCATTACATCTGAGGTGAATGATATTTCATTTCAAATAATAAAATGTTTAATTTTTCACTTCTTTCGTAACCTCATAAATTATTTTATTTCAGTCAACGGAAAAATGCGGTTTATTTTTGTCTGTCTTTATTGAAATAAGACGAAGGTGAAGGGATGCTTTTGACATCAGAGGCGAGTCTCTATTAATTATTGAAATGTGAATTTTGAGATTTGTAGGTTATTGAGAGTTAATTTTTACAATATTGATAATTCCAGATTTTAACATTTTAAAGTTGTTATTTATTGACATTTTAAAGTTATTATTTATAGTATCTATAAATAATCGATTTCTACATATTTTTACATTTCAAGTAATATACCGTTTTGAAGTTGTTGAAGTTGTTAAAGGCAACGATGGTGGAAGGTCAAATATATTTTAAGTGGGTCCTAATTTATTTCGCATTTTTCATCAATTTTTGTGTCACTATAAACTATATCTGTTTGTTACTGTTCTATAATACATTTTCAATAATTAAATATTGATGTTACATTCGTTGAGAAAGTTAAAATGATTACTTTTTGAACAAAGTGAATACTACTATGGAAAAAGAGACAGGTTTCATCTCAGTTAAAAGAGTTTGAATAATTGAGAAATGACTATTAACAACTTTTTTACGAAATCGGGCATTTTTATTCCATCATGTACCTATAGAAAAATTGGTCGTCGTAAGTGATATCTTCAAGACAATGCAAGTGCTATAACTGTAAGATACGGCATTTATAGCACATTTTCACCACTGTCAACGTCATTCTCTGGTTAATATGGTAAATATTAAGTTAAAACCATTTTTTTATTACATACGCTTTTAAATATGCTGTTATTACAATTATAAATTCGTATAAAACATCCCTTGTATAAAATTTTATGCCTAAAACAAAACACTCAGGCTGAAATTTTTAAAACTCCTTGTCAGATACAAACCTTGCCGTAATGAAAAGCTTTCGTTGTTATATTTAAAGTTAATTAGTAGCGTATTTCCTTCAAATGTTTTAACGCTAAATTTAGTGCTAGTAAATTTAATGCTACAAATGTTTTTTGTCACAAGTTGCCCATTGAATATTTAGCGGAGGTTTATTTAAATAAACTGAATCGCAAAAGACTTAAAATTCATGATACTTGCTTGTAAGTGGTCGTAGAATTTTATTAAAAACTCTTCCTAGGATTTTGTACTGTTGGTATGAGTGTATAATTTAATTTATTGTTTTTTCCAATTGTAAAAAATATCAATATATTTAAAATAAATTGTTGCCAAACTTGGTGGAACTTGTCATTTAACTTTTCAAGTATTTAACGTAAGGCTAAATGAATATCTAGAAATTCTCAATATGCCGTTACAAGCTTCTTTTTGAAAAGTATTCTGTAATTTACTAGAATATCGCAATGAGGAATTTAAATCCCGTCCCCATCGGATTTTATTTGCTATTATTGTTCTGAGTCAATATTTCAGTTCCTTTATTATCTTTTAGTTCCTTAAATTTATTTTCGAAATTTTGAATTTGAATGCAATTCACAAAAAGTACTGTCTTTCGTATTAAAGTTAATACCATATCAACAGTGGTGTACGACACAGAAAATGGTACCCCCATTACGATTCATCCGGTGGTGTGTAGTTAATACAGACGCTGACAAATACTCTGCTGTTTGTTGGAGAAGCGAGATGCAGAGGGTTAGAAAATGGGACAGCGAACTCTCCCACCAGGTTACACGACTGGAGCATGAATAAAAGCTCAATTTTACGCCACAAAAGTCCGAGACTCTCTTCTTCAAGGGCAGGCTAGCGAGGGAGTCATCTGTAGTGATGCTGGTGCTAGGATCGGTGTACGGGATCACATGACCTACCTGAGTCCTTGATGCGCGGCGGAGCTTTTTACCACAGGCGTGGTATATTGGTGAGAGGGTTTGGATAGCCTTCACGCCATGGCCCGACTTACCGGTGCCGACTGGGGGCTGAATAACTCTACCCTCAAAATCATTTATACGGTAATATACCCAAATGTATTGCCCTGAGCCCCATCATTTTGGGCTCAGTGGTGCGTCGGATTCTAACGGAAAGACAGATGGCACTAAAAGCGCAACACGGGCCACTTTTGCCGCTGACTGAAAATTACAGAATTTGTTCAGTGGATGCGCTGCTGGTTTTGGCGGGTCTCCCGTCTTCCGACCTCACGATTGTGAAACGCGCGGCTAAATTTGTCTTGGCACGAGATAAGAGTTTTAATGCGATTCCGTTACACTTTGCGTTTTTGGCTGATAAATCCCTAGTTAATAGAAATAGACACATTTTGGAGATCATCGATGTTTATTGGCAGTCTAGGTGGTTCTTCCCTGATTCAAAGGGGTAAAGGAGATGTTCCACTGTGATAAGCAGGATAATGTGCGTTGAGTTTTGTCAGAGAGCACGCGTCTTAAAAGGAATCATGCGAAGCTTTAGGACATGCTATCTTTAGTCACCGAGATTTGGTTGAGAATGAACCAATCTTTGAGCATTTAAAGAGTTTGTTAAATGCGTTCTAGAAAAAAATGATATTCTAAGTGAATCATTGAGAATAGACGAACTCTAATACTGTTGGGTGGGACTCTGAGATTTTAGATACAGGACACTATTAGGAGACTTTTGTATAAGGGGGGATGTTACGTATCCTAGGAGTGGTCCTGAGACAACCTGGGTGGAAAAGGCGGGAATAGTGTAGGCAGTTAGTATACTTAGAAATTAAGTGTGGGAATATCATGTTTCTATAGTTATTGGACTGGCGCTCATTGTCAAAGTTACTCTTCAACCATGATCTACATTTTTATTACCTACATTTTTATTACCTATTTACCTACAGTGTGGGGGAAGAGGGAGGGGGAGCCCTTGTCTCTGATACAAATTTCATTTGCGGAAATGGATAATTTTCGTACGTTTCTCTTAAATTTCTATATCGTGCTCGAAAAAAATGGCTACACTCAATTGCTATTGCCACATTAGTACATGTATTGAATATTCCTGGCTAATTTGAAAATTTTTCTAATTTTGATTATTACATAAAAGAAATTCACCCTGGAAATTCCCTGTTACATTAATATCTAATCCTCTTCCGTTCGGAAGATGTAGTGAATGAAACCATTTTGATATTTTTAATTAGAATAATTGGTTATTTAACGTAACATTTCAGACTCTCTTTTCATTTGCAAATAAAAAAAATTGCTATTCTATGTTAATTACTGTCTAGCTTTATACAATTTGATGTAAAAAATCTAAAAAACCTCTTTCTTCTTAAGTCCTATTCACATACTCGCGGTAATGTACAAACCAGTAAAATGTATATTTCAGCTATATAATGAAGTTTTCACTTTCATGGAAGAGTAGAGACTAGTCCATTTGCAATATTATACCTTACATATATTGTTTATCACTGCCTTGGCGTATGATTCAATGTTTTATTTCATTAATATGCACCAAATATGGTCGATCAATGCAAGTGATATACCAATGAGCGACGCCATGTCAATAAATAAGTGAAGAGAGATGAACGGTGGTCATGCTTATATTCGCACAACGATTTTAATGACATCGATTTGACTATTTTAATATAATATATTTGCTAACTTAATTCCAGAAGCAATTATAATAAAATGCTATAATTGAAGTTCATAATTAATTACTTGATGCGAGGGTCTAGTTATCCGTAATTGAGAATTCAACGCACGTTCCGATATAACCAAATTAGTCGCAAATTAATTTCAAAAACAAACTTCTGCTCTGCCCATTGCATGTTTACATTAATCAACATGCGGGCGCACACGCGTCGGCTTCTTTTCATTGGAACAAAAATTTACACAAAATTCCAAAATTTAGAGCGAATAATTTACAAAGTTAGCATTACGAAGTTCCTATCCCCTATTTGCGTTGTACGTACAGGTTTACTATATTTAGATTATAAATGGGTCGATGACTGCTACTCTATATTAATCCCAATTTTAATATCATCAAGCAGCTCTGTGACTAAGTAATATTTCTCCTGCTGGATATTTTGTCATTGGATGTCATTTACATTTTGCTTATATATGGAAATAAAATATTATCTTTGCTTGGAATACAGTAACACACAGTTTCTTTTTGGTCCGTATGCTTATTACTTTTATTGTACTTGGTACCTGGTTTCCCCACAGATACTTCTCTTTTCTTTGACCCTCGATAACTTTGCATCACGTATCTAATTTTTTTTCCAGTTGCTGCTAATATATTTAAAAGCTAAAATAAAGAAAACTAACATAAATTCCAGATAATTTTTAATTTCTATTCTTTCATTTCATTGCCGTTAAAAGGAAATTTCATTTTATTTCTATATATATATATATATATATATATATATATATATATATATATATATATGTATATGTATATATATATATATATATATATATACATATACATATATATATATATTTATATAAATATAATGTTTACCTGTAAAAGATCTTAAGCACTAATTAAAAAAACTCAAGACTTGATCTTCCTAATTTCACAAATATTATTCTCATATCAATGTCATATTCTACGAAAAATATCAATTCTAACTTTTCTCCTACCAATGCCTTGTTGATGTTATTTCTATATCAAAGGAAAACCTCGTCTAAAAACTTCGTTTCCCTATCTTATAGGGTGAAATACTATCATCATAATATGACCAATCGATTTGCAGCCTCTTTATATGTTTATTTAATTTACTTTGATCTCAGTATAGAACTCCTGATTCGGTTTCGTTTCTCTACGCCTTTATAAAGTTTATTTATTGACTTATAAGTTTTTCATTATGACTTCGGGACTTTTCTATAAAGGTTGTCGAAGGGTATGAACAGACTAAAGTGTACTCATTTAATAAAATTTAGTACTTAATCTTCAAGTAAAAAATTTAGGGCTTAATCTTCATAAAAAAGAAGCGTATTAAATGGACTTCTAACACGAACTGTTTCACTTTCCATCAAAAGGTTTATCAATAATTGACATTAAAAGGTAACTTTAAATGGATGAAGCAATGTGTCATTGATGGTGAGAAATGTAAACATTTATTACACATGCACATACCAATGACTTTTTTGAGACAATCAGAAATTATAGTACCCAAACTTAAACTGAATACCAGGAAGCTAAGCTGCTAGTAAAATATCAAGTGAGTTTATTCATAGAGAGTTACTTTCAGAGAAATTTGCAGTAAATAAACAAATTTTCTATCTGAAATTAGTTCGGCTGACGAACAGACTAGTCATAAGAAGCAAGATTATTTTCTACATGTACATATACTGATATCGGGAACATTTTTAATAGCTGGATTATGGATATACATCCACGGTATTACCCTAACATTGCACCATTTGATTGATTATCACTTTTTTAGATCTCTCAGTAATCATTTAAGAATGAAAGAAGTCGACGGCATGAAATACCTTCAAACACCAAAGTTTTAATCTATGTCACCACATGTTTACGCTGAATGTATATTGTTATTGCTTATCGAATGGTAGAATCATAGATGAAAATGGTGCTCACGAGGTATAATATCTTTATGAAGTTATAAATATATATAATAGTTAGAAATATATTTTTTAACACCAATCAAGTTAATTAATTTTGTCGAATGGTTTTGAAAAAAAAGTTTTCTATTTCGATATTGTATTTAATTTTAAACATATTTTTTTTTGTTTTTATAACTTTTATTTCTGTACAAAAAAATCCACTTTAACTATCGTTCAAAATAATATTTAGAAAAAATTAGGTAAAATGAAAAATCGTTATTTTGCGAAAAACGAGCATGAAAGGATAAAGTTTAAGAAAGGAATCATAATATATTTAGTTCTGCTGCTGATTTTTGCAAAATAAACAAGACAAAAGGCATACTTTCGTATCCATATCAGATAACAATTTGCATTAAATTACGGTTAAGGATTTTTGGAGATATTATGTACTCTTGGTGATACCATAAATAACAAATACTACAATCAATAACATTTTTCCGAATTTCAATGCGTTTACACAAAACTTTTCTATGAGCATCATAAATTGTTGTATTTTGAAAAAAAAGTGAAATAAATTATCCAATATCTAGTACACATTTGAGAAAATTTAATTAACTTTTCCTGTTTTCTATAGCTAAGAAGCTTTACCGGATCTTGCTAAGCAACTTTAACCTCACTATAAAATGCTGAGAATGGGGAAAGAGCAATGCACAGCCATATCATTTAAACTACTTAGTCATAATGTTTTCTGAAGTAAATACTGATTAAATTGAAACGTAATATATATTTCATTAATGATCATAAAAATAGACTAAAATATTAAACGATGCCGGTTACACGAATCAATTATAAAATATTGCATAGTACTAAATACATGTCTTTCAAGATTACGTTCTATTATAGTTTTCCATCAGCACAGAATCACATATTAAACATTTTGTGTAAAAGATATATTTTCTAGAATTTTATAGAAACATACATTAAAATATAAACCCGGTTCAAAAGTAATAAACGCAGATGACATTAGGCCATTGAGAAAAATGTGTATATAAACTTCATGAATGAAAGTAAAGACGTTATGAAAATTTGCTAAAAGTGGATTTTGTTCGCGGTTTTAAGTAAGAAATCATAAATGGGCACGCTCATACCATTTTATAATTGTATATAATTAATGTGAGGCATGGTTGCAGGTTATCACGTAAATCTTCTCGAGTGTCGTATGATATGCTCTGTCGTATTAAAACATCCAAGTAAGATATATTTCAATTGGGCGATCAGGACTTTATTATTACCATTTATTATATCTATGAGCGAGATGAAGTAACATAACATTAAATTATTGAGAATGTAATATTTAAAATTTATGGAAGTGTATTTGCAATCAAACATATTTGTAGTTTTATTTATATTTACTATATACGTAACCTTTTACATATATTTACTCTGCCACCATATTATAAGTTAAAATTTTATAAACATTTTTCAAATAATGTTTAATAGCTCAGCCAACGTTGGTTGAGTTATTAAACATTAGCCCTAACACTAGAGGTTAATATTCTCACTCTGTATTTAAAATTATCTACACGAAACTCTATTTAGTCTCGATCTCTCCCATTACATAGAATCCAAAATTTTATAAACGAATTTTGAATAATTCTTGAGATATGAAGGTTCGAAAATAGCTTATTTTAATATTGATTCACTTATCAAAAATCTAGACCGATTCCAGTTGACTGAAAAATTTAGAATTGACCATAAGGTTAGGTAATTCAACATATATAATAGAAAAAATAGCCCATTTTTGTATAGATATTAAATATAAAATTACACCATACCTCGTCAAAAAATAACGCTTTAGTTAAATATAAAAACGGCTAGCCGTGAATAGCTAATGTGCTCTATCTATCGTCTCTATAACAAATATGAAAAAGTATGAAAAATAGTATATTCAATTTGAGCTTAATTAAATTAGAAAAAGTATTGACTTACCCTAAAAACATATACGATAATAAGGGGTCAAGTTCGGTAACTGTGTGCCAAACACATCCCGATAACAATTCTCCGATGAAACAGCTAAATGTAGGCAGAACTTTTAAAATTTCGTAAAATTTTCAGGAACGAATATTAATTAAAAGAAAAAAATTATGCTAGCTTCCTGCTAAATATTTAACTTGGAAATGTTTTCAAATACCAATATTTTATTTACAATATATAATGAAAACCGGAAATATTTCAAAATAATAAATTTAATTCTGAAGCTCAGTAGAGGATGATACATATTATGTTAATATCATAAATTACAGCACCCATCGCATACTAAATTTAAAAGACTTCAAGTCTGGAAAAGAAAATTAAAAGTTTTAACCTAACAGATGAAGAAAATGACTTATACCCACATATACATATATCTAAACATGCAAAAAAAAATCATTGCAACATGTATAAAATTTTTCATTTTCTGTTACACCAAACGTTTAACGATTATAGTTAAATTTACTGAAGTATTGGACTCAAAAATTAGTTAGCAGATAACTTTATTGATAAACAAATTTTTTAGTTTTATTCACAAACAAATTAAATTAAAAAAAATTATACTTTTCCCGAAATTTTTTTTTTAGTGAGGTCCTCCATCTATAAAAGTATTCAAGTAATTTTATTTACTTTTTAATTAAATATAAAAGTACGAATTATACATAACACTCTTAAATTAATATGTTAATACTTGTGAACTAACTCGCTCTTTACGTCTCGTGTTAGAAATTATTCTTTTTACTGTGGTTTACTCTAATTTTTTGAACGGAAGGCATGCCTAGAAATTGTTTTAATTTGAGGTATTGACTATAACCAAAATCTTAGTAGTGATTCAATTTTGGTTTTGATGATACAATTTAACCTAAAATTCAATGACGCTGAAAGTGGTGAGAAGTTTAATTCAGTTTTTTTTAGATCAAGACGATCGTCTACTTGACAGCTTACAATAGGTTTGAAAAATCGTTCCAGGCAATAATATAATCAAACATTATAATCAAACATTTTGAAATAGCTATTTCTAAATATTTTTCGACACACTATAAGACATAATTAATTTGATTTCTATTTACCATCAGCTATACAAAAATACCAAAAACAAAAAATGACATGAAATTAAGCTATCTTTTTTCTCGATTTTACTTTTGTAAAAGAATTATAGTTGTGATAATAAGAGGGGTGCAATTTAATTTTTGTACTGGTTTAGAGCTATATTTTTAATTTCACAAATGTAAATAAAAATATTTACCTAATTTTAATTATATAACGGGAAATATTTTGGGTCTTTAAAAAAATCTCCTATAATTATAATTTAAAATAATTTCTTCTTACTATTTCGAAGAGTTTTAGTTAAATATAATTGGAATTATAAATTTTGCCAACAACGTCTCCTTTTCTTTCTGTCTTTGTCGATAATAGTCCACACGGTGTCAGGCCCACGTGTAACACGGATAAAAATAACACCCTAAAATATATATAAGGAATATTAAAAATAAAGATAACGCGAAACTACCATTAGACTGAATAAATATATGAACTCAACCTAAATCACAGAATAAATGAAAGAAATTGTTAAGTATGCGCAGGTAATCACATTTGCGGTAGACATATTTATAAATTCTAACTTCAAACTAATAATAAATATCCGTCCTTAAAATTCCGTCAGTCTGCATACATGTGTGCTATCACTTAGTATAATAGTTTTCTCAAAAACCGTTCGACTTAGAGACTTAACCTTTTCCATAGTGATAAAATATATTAAGCTAACATTAAAATTATACAGATCTCACCAACATTTTTTTTCCAGAATTTCATGTAAAATATTTCCAAATTTCTGAAAATATTCACAGAGAAAATGTTCGAATCTGGAAAACCAGAATGAATTTTTGAAAAAGTAACCATATTTTTAACCCTGCAAAAATCATATATTTAGGTAGTAAAATATTATCTAACGAAAAATAATATTAATATTTCAAAATGTTTCATAGAAATACTATGCACTGTTAAATTTTTAAATGCATGAAACCTTGGAAATTGTTAAAATATTTTTTTTCCATACCACATAGCTAAACGAAAAAAAATTCATCCTCATTTAATTGTTCACAATTAAATGAAACTCCGTGATGCAGTATTATTTCTACTTTCTTTAATTCTTTAGCGTGACCTAGGTTTCGTTGTATTACAATGTCTTCAGTTGGGCTATTAGCAAAGATTTCAAGATTAATCTTCGTTAAGCCCACCTGAAGATGTAATACAACGAAACCTAGGTCGTGGTAAAGAAATTATGAAAGTAGAAATAATACTACATCACGTAGTTTCATTTAATTGTGAACAATGAATTTCTACAAAATAAATGCCAAATATATCCAAAACTAATTTTATTAGCATATTACATATTATCTTGTTAAAATTCATGATCATAATGAAAATTAAATTGGGTTATAGAAATATTGAACCACACCATAAAGCAAATTATAATGATAATTATTAAGTTGCAAGTGGGATAAGTTCTGTGCACGAGCCTTACGTCACAACCACATTAATTCTGTCTTAATGTCATCCATTTTGCCCGATATCCAAAATAAAGAAAAAACATTCGTATTTACGTATGTAATAATTTCAAAATACCAAGGTGAATTTCAATTTCTAAGATTAAATTATTTATGGAGTATAGTACATGTAGAGTGTAGCAGGTCCATGTAATTGAACCAACTTACGTTAGCTATTTGGTCAGAATTAATAATTCCCTTAAGAATTCCTGCTGTACTGTGCTACTTAAGTGGATAGAACCTTATCAATATTTAACATAATCAAAATTTTGTCAATAATTGTTGCAATACGAAAATAATGAAGTACGGTATTAAAATAGTAATATTTTCTGCGACCCTTGTATTCAATATTCATTTACTTTTCGTAGAGGTGGACACATTTAATAAAGGACTTCACTCAAAGAGCCTATTTCAACGTAATAATTACAATTTCTACGAATAATAGACACGGAAGAATAATTTGAATTATATATTAGATATTAAAACGAAAAATGTAAGGTACAATTTATATCAGAATAAAAAATTATTTATTTGGAAGGTATAATTCTTATTACATTTATTAATTTCGGAACTCAGTGTTCTCAATATGTTTCCCATATTTGAAACTTTTGAAGAAGTATGTTTCTGCCTACATAGACGACGCATTTACCATGTTTGAATCGATACCACCACTAATACAGAGCAAATTGCTTTAAATGTTGATAATGTAATACCTGGTGAAGATCTGAATTAGCGACATTGAAATTGCACCGATAAAGTAACTCTACTTGGTTAACATGTATTTGCATTACATTATTTTCACTTATCCTTTAATTCTTTAGATTCGATAGATATATTATAATTAATTTTAATATTAATTTAGCACTTGTGTGCATGTCTACGTGTTGATAATTTAATTTAGTGTATGATACATGGAAGAAACAAATTATGCCAAGTCTTGTATAAAAAATAATTGGGATTCATCATTGAAATAATTACTTCCATATTTTTTTCAATTTTCTCGGAATTTTAAAAAGTACAGTCGACTTTAATATTGTTAAAATATTAGTTTTCTGATAGTAGTTTCATACACTTGCAATTTTTTTTGGTTATCATAATATATACTTCGTCGTAGTTTAGTACTTTCTTTGTTTATTTTACGCGGATTCAACTTCATCACATATACATCAAACAAAGAAAATCGTTTACCTCACTTAAATTAGTATTATGTTTGAAAAAATTAGGAAAATGTTTTCAACGAAAAGGTTGTGTGCGATTTATGCATGATGTAAATTGATGTTTTGAAAATGGACAAATTCATTTCGTATAAAAGGAATTTGGGATTTTGAATGAAGCCTAAACAAAATGATAATAATATTAAAAAGAATATGAAAAAAGAGGAATTTATGAATTGTGAAAAGGATCAAAATAAATTTTACAGCAGGATAAGCCTAACGAAAAGGATCAAAGGTCAGACTCTTATAATATTGTTGGTTCACTACAAATTAGTATATTAAAAATACCATATGTAAGGTTATTGACTTACCTGTTTTTGATATCTATATCGACGTCGTTATTTTTCTCAAAAATTATAATAGTTGGATAACTAGAACTAATTGGAAATTTTAAAAGATATTTTCAAGTATGTTATATATTTTCTCAAATATGTAATTCAGTATTAATAATGCAAAATAATCACATATATGTTGAATGCGATTTTTACTATACATGCAATAACTAAAAATATATCAGTTCTCAAGTTATAATAAATGTTATTCTTGTTCGAATGTTTACCACAGCATTCGTCGAACGAGGAGTTTTCGCTCATACGACGCACCACATAATGCCTTCAAATGCGTGGTAATATGTTTAATATATAAAACGTACCGCAAAACTGCAATTGTAGTACTTTAAGTTTGCACTAGCCATTAGTTCTGATTTAGTAAAATTTAACAGCTTATATAAAATAGGGGAGAGAATCATTACAAAAACATTATCAATTCTGAATTAGAACCAAGATAATATAGTATTCGTACTAAAAAAACGATTCCAATTGGCGCTACGGGTTAGAAATGTATAGAGTGATAATATATATGAAAATATCATAACGAAAGCAGACACATTTGTATAGTACCATCTGCAGTAAATTTTTAACTTACAGAGTATCATCCTGCTCTCGCCACAGTAGATACGTATTTTATCATCTCGCTCGTTTTCTACTGCCATTTTGTTTAATTCGACACACACACACACACATATATATATATATATGTGTGTGTATATATATATATATATATATATATATATATATATATATATATCAGAAAAACTCAAAATGCCAATTTTATTTTTATTCACGGAATGTATACATGTCAATTTGTAAAAGTAAGCATATACTGAAAATTTTATTATTGTTATGATTAAAATATCATTATGCCTAATTGTATAAAGTAAATTGATAATCGCAGTAACGCGGTTCAGAATCTAATTGATTTTCACTTACATGTTATTTTTTAATTTATCCTCAATCAATATTTTTTTCTTCTTATTCGATTACAATACAAGTTTATATATTTCTTATTTTCATATTAGAACTTAATTAAATAAGTTAAAGAAAATATATTTTTGTATTACGTTGTGAACCACTTCCATTTTCATATACTCCTTTTGTTAATACTTTATAGGTTAGCAAGTCATAATAAGTGTAAATTTATTACCCTTAAATATAAAATTTTGACTTCTGAATATTTTTTAAAGTAATTGTTTTAAACATACTTATTTTTCTTGTCGCTTTTATTAAACTTTCGAATTTTATAATTCAGTCATTTTGCGCTCAGTTATGTTATTATTAAACTTTTTTTTAATACTTTTTTTCTGTGTGTATGTGATACCGACTCTATATTTGATGATAGCACCTTATTTATTGAATTGATCGATCTACTACTGTTAGTAGGCTAAAGAAGAAATGGGTTGTGTATCCGGAAGTGGTTTTTGCAGTCTTTATCTGTAACTAAATGAATAGACGGTTGTTTGTCGTAATATGGTATGTCCTAAATATAATATACAATTTTCAAAATGTTTAAACGTCCGATTGACCAATATGGTCAAAAAAAGTATAACTGACAGTAATCAAAATGGAAAATAATATACATGGTGAACAAGGACGGAACAGATGGACGGTTATTCGTCGTTTGCTTTGAAATATTATCTTCTTTAATATATAGACAATACAAAACGGAAAGGTTTGAAGACCGCGAATTATAACTGTTTGTGTTGTATAAAACTACACTTACCTTTTGCTATACGTTGTGCGATTCTGTGGAATTCCGTAAATAATTGTTAACAAAATAATATTTTTCACGTCAATCAAAATATACACATAAATAAATTTGTTAAATATACAAAATTGTGTAATCGTCCATAAAAGTATTTGTTGCTTACTTTACCTTTATATTGAGAACGAAGAACATATGCATTTATTTGTTCCAACTAGAGTACAGAAAACCAGCCTCTGTGGTTTCAACGGCTATTCGATTTTAAATTGATTTAAACGTAAATAAATACCTTTCTTACCTATAAATATTTTTTATAACACAGGGTGGCAATTTTTAACATTATTTAATTTAAGAAATCGAACCAACACATGTATTGTCCTTCGTTAGACACCTAGCAAAAGAGTGTTTGAGCTGCAGTATTATTTGGTAATTCTACCTAATTTTAAAAGGATCACTTTTATACAAAACATTGTCACTCCTTACTCGTAGAATTAGGGATGTCTTGGGTACCAAAGATCGCTTGATTAATTACGAGCGTCCAAATGTTGCATCATTGTCTTCACTGTCCAACTTGGTTATACATTAAAGAAAAGAAATCATCACTGGGTATTAAGAAATGGATGAACCATCTTCGGAAAGTCCTGTTCTAGAAGAGAGTTTAGTCAATATTCAGTCTTCTGAAAGTGATCAATCCGAGTCCAATTATGATAATTTTCTTTCGTATATTGTCTAAAATAATGATTTTATAAATCAACATATACGACGTGTAGTATCTACTGAAAAGTAGTGTTTCATACGTTAAAAAAAAATTAGTATCCACACATATCAGAAGGTAATCATTGTTGCAGAATACATATTAAAAGAAATACTTTTTTGAAATTTGCATAACTGGCGTGCATCCGAAGCGACCTCATTCTGCATTCCACTATTGATATTCTAGGTTTCACGTTTACTCTCCATGGCTCGCGCACTGTTCCACCTGTGCCCATCCACGCTGCCATTGAATTTGACAGCTCTACTGCACATGCTAAATATCTGCAAATAACTATTGGAAGTAGGTAAGTGGAATTAGACTACTATGCGTCTCCGCTTAAAATACGTATAATATAAATGGTTTTACGATATAGTAGACCATTAGTGTCACACTATAATTACGGAGTACTACAATAGACAAATTAGTCGTGTGTTGTTGGATCCAAGTTGTCGTACGACAAGTAATGGAAACAAGATTCATAACCCAGAAATATCTTAGTAAATAAGGAATGATTACATGAGCGTACACAAAGCAGTGAAGGACCTGAGACAAAATTAAATATTTTATCGAGGAAAGTCTTTAGAATCATAATGATCCTAATGATGTTATTTATTTTTTTTACAATCTAATTCGTTCCAAGAAGAAACAAACTATATTAAAGAACTAAATACTAAAGAGTAAAAACATTCACGGTAAAATTGATGTCATTAAAATGGTGGTGTTTTAAAGAACTAAATACTAAAGAGTAAAGAAATTCACGATATAAACTTGATGTCATTAAAACGTTGGAATTCCAGCACTACTTAAGCCTTTTGATAGAAAGGGTCAAATCGTTCCGAGAAAATGTTTAAATCGTCACCAAGCAGAAGGCACGAACTAAAAGCAATTCAATGAGCATAATAAAAAGAGAACTTAAGCCTTTGCTGACTCCTTACTGGGTGGTATAATAAGATCGTGATTTCGTCATATCGACTCGCTCTCGATTCAACTTTCTAGACACATATTAAAAAAAAATTATTGAAGTTGGAACTCTTAGGATGAAAAAGACGTTGATCGTCCGTGAACTAAGACTGGATTCACAAATAGATACGAGGATGTAGAACGGCCTCAAATACTTGTCAAATGTTAACAATACTGAAAGAGCTTTATAATTTTTAACATGGGACCTAGAACCTGGTTTGATACCTCTTTATAAACTTTCTAGTGCATATCAAAAGAAATTTGTATTATATTATGCTATGAAGTGTTGATGATTAGTTTTAAATTAAAAATTACCTATTATAAATTTGGCATAGAGAAAAGTTCTTCTTAGACCTTAGGTTCAAGAATAGATGTAAACTTTTTATTTTGCTCTTATTTAGGTAATAAGTAAAATAAAAAATATGTTGAAAATTGGTTCTTAAAGATTGTTTTTCTTGCTAATTCTACACGAGAAAATAAATAATTCAAAGTTTCTTAAACTGTTATCCAGCTTAACCCCAACCGAGCGAGAACAATATCGCTTGAACCGATCGCGGTACTCCTACATCCACAATCCATATTCGCCGATACGTCTTCCGTCAGTCAATTTCTTCAAAAGCTCAACTTAGAGCAAAGCATGAAATGTTATCACGCGGAATTCATTAAACCGCGCTCCCAGCCCATTAAATTAAAATATGGCCATATTTTCTGAACATTTTAATGTTTGTTAAGCTTCGTGGTTACGGCTTGGTGACAGGGGATCATAATGAAACCTTTCTCTTATGATGAAATTTCGTAGGTATAGAATACAAAGAATGTATTCAGTTTGTGGCGCAGGTAGAATTATATTTTACGAAAATAGATTAATTTTGTTTCATCAATTTGGGTATAAAAAAAGATGGAACAAAAAGAAGCTATCAAATATTAGTTTGTATTATCATTAAGATGCAATTAAATTTAAACACGATTCATTAAATTTGTGTTCCTTAATTGTAAATAATTTATATCCTGGGTTTTATCGGTTTATAACATACATGGGAAGTAAGTATAAAGGCATGAACGTCTTTGATTTTATACGTGATTGTAGTTGACTGTATGTGAATTCTGGCGACTGAAATAACATTTAATTTGCTTCATATAATAACGTGTAGACCGGACACACCTACGCAATATATTAGTTTTTCATCACACTCGCCGTATTATTAATTAGAAATTTTATGGTATTAAGAAGAGGTGAAAAGTGAAGTTTCTACATTATATACTAATTTTTAATTAAATTGTTTATGACCAAGTATAATGAAAATATGCCTATCTATATTTTATTGCCATGAAACTATGCCTACCTATATTAATATTTGTTTTTACACACTTCATCATCTACATAAACAGGTGTTACTGCGGCAGTAGTCCAACTGGAATTTATAGGTAGAGGACCTAGTAAGCAAGCAATCTAAAGCCAAATAAGTGCATCCACTTTGACTCATGCGATATGATATGGATAGTCATGACATTGGTAGAAAATAGCTTGTTAGTGCACTACAAAATAATCTCTTATTTTGTACCAAAAATTAAGAAAAATACCGAAATTTTACTACATGGAAATCTAAAAGATATGTTCGCCTTTCCAAGTTTCATATTTTAAAAAACCCAATAAAGATGATGTGTAAATTACTTTATAAAAATACTACGACTAATAGTTTCTAAATTGGGATAATTAAAAAATTTTGAAAACTAAAAATTTAAAATTTTTTGCGCTATATTCTTTTTTGCCACATTCCTTTTTTTCCCGTTTGGCCTTTATGGTAATCCAGTGAAAGATAATTATTTAAATTTTACATTGAAA
Source organism: Druceiella hillmani (assembly GCA_039881145.1). Lineage (NCBI taxonomy): Eukaryota > Metazoa > Arthropoda > Insecta > Lepidoptera > Hepialidae > Druceiella > Druceiella hillmani. Next base: position 28,018,749 of record JAYKKI010000003.1, on the reverse strand, counting down.
ATGTGAAATGAAAAACTTATAATTATTTACTTAAAGTTTATAAAACTCTTTATGGCGACTGACTTGATTATTACTTTATTATTAGAATAAGAATAGATAAACCTATTTTGATATACCGGGTATGTGAACGAAATAATAATTTTAAGAAATGATTTGTGGGAAAGAAATGACAGTAATAAACAAAAATGTGATATAATAAGAGTTTAACTTGTTTCTGTTAGAGAAAGGAACACTTATGGGGAAGTGGAGAATGACATAAGTGTTCTAATGTTTCTATTGTTTATTTCAATCGTTGGCCTTCCGTTCTTAATACATTGAATTAATTCTACAGTTTGTTTTTTTACGATTTAAACGTTCCCATGATTTTGACTTTGGGGTATACTCTTTTTGTTGTTCTAATTTATATTGGCATATTAGAAACAATGACTTGATTCGTTACATGAATCGTTGGTGAATAATTTTGAATATTTTATGGCCTGGTTCGAAACTAAACAGATTACTTATTCACCGTATGAGTTCACCATGATGATGTTACTATGGTGTTGCACGAGGCACTGATCAGGAAGTTGCTATTCTTTATAATAACTACGCAAGAAGGACGGCCGACATAGCGACCTCCTATCATGTCTTTATCAAACTAAATAGCAGGTAATGCAATAACTTTTAAAAGCGTTCCATAACTGTAAATGTTGATGAAATTGAAAATACACCATCGTTAAATTTGCGTGAAAGTAAAAAAATATATTGGCATTCTACGTTCTGTTATTCATCATGTAGTATAAAGGGAAGATATAAAAACTATATGATTTTCAATGAATCTAGAGCTTTTATTGTCGCAACATTTTACAAATAGTGCACAATTTTGTCGAAAGATGTTGAGGATAGGCGTGAAACATACGAACTTTTTTGAAAAAAACACGTGCAGTAGTGAAACAAAATTCACGCGTCTTGGTATACTTAGCATGCATTATATACATTAATGATGCAAACATTATGTAAAACCCTACTGCGAAAAATAATCTATTTCGAGCACTAAGAACTGATCTCCGTGAATTTATGGAGTGAAATTTGACAGGAAATTTATTAATCTTATCGAGCTGTGAGTTTTTTAATTACTACTTATAGACTTACTGTCCTGTCAGACCCTGCTAGAGAACGTTTTACCAGCCAGATGGCGCATCATGTCACCACGCACAGAGCGTCCGATCACATTTGAACCACGTTTTTCGACATAAATGGATTAATCCCGTGGCACGATCAATTGGCTAGTGCGCTCTTCAGATTTAAGTCCGATTGTTTTTTTTTCTATTTGAGCTATTTTAAAGATGTAATCTACGCCAGAGAGATTACTTCCAATGTGGCTTACATATAAAAATACAAACTACAACTGAGTATACCAAGCAAATAAGTAACTTTTTATTTATTTGCGGTGTAATTTTGTTAGGCCGTATTTCGGTTCAAGTCCATCATTTCGAACATCTGATATAAAGTGATTATCGTATTTTATGAGACAAAGAGTTTTATTTGAATGATTCTTTATTTCAATTCTTTGAAACTTTGTTTCTCAAATTCTTAAGGTTTTGTTTCATTAATATCACCATAAATTTCGTAACAGAAAAAGAAATATAACATATTTTCTTATTCTTTGATGATTTATGATGAAATTTATGATGAAATTTAAAAATTTTCTCATGGAGTTATTTTGTTAATATATATATATATACATACATAAATATATATATATATATATATATATATATATATATATATATATGTATGTGTATATATATATATATATATATATGTATGTATATATATATATATATATATATATATATATATATATATATATATATTTCTTCGACTATGTTATTTGTATTTTGTGGATCAAGAAATAAAAATGTACGTACATGGCCTACAATTTTATTCATTGTACTTGTTCAGCAATTATTCATTAATCTAGCCATTTATGTTACCCAATTACGTGAAAATTAATGTTCAATACGTGGGTGAGATAAAATTGCAAATTTACAGCACAAGTTTTCACCGCAATATTTTTTTAATTTTGACTGTTTTTTCAATAAATTCTAGACTACAGTTCATTCAGTTCATAATTTCATGATTTATGAGTTTAATTAATTTAACAATAAATCACCGCTGATGCGAACGGAGCAAATAAAAAGAGTATCACTAAATTTAAAAATATGTCAAATAATTTTTGTATGTTAGTCGCCAAACTTCAAAATTAATTTTCATGTGGGTATGCTGGGTAACACTGAATTAGTTCGAATAGTTTTATAAATTGGTTAAATGAATGAAAATAAACTTGGTTTGAAAATAATAAACGCATATGACATTAGATCATTGAGAAAAATTTAAGGAAAAATTTTAAGAATAAAAATGACGATTTAAGAAGAACTTACGATAAAAACACGCGCTTAAAAATTAATAAGTATTTTTTTTCCTTGCGGTTTCACATAGAAAAATATAAAGTGATAAGTGCGAGGAAATTGTAATAACAGTCGTGGTATGTGTTGTACTCAATGAAGCTACCAAGCAGGATATATCAGGATTGGGCAATTAGGATTTTATTATTAGTATCTATTCTGTCATTGAGGAAGATGGTGTAGTACAATAATAGAAGATGTAGAAAATTATATTTGAAATTTATTAAAATTTTATCTGCAATTAAATAGTCTTGTTGTTTTCTTTATATTTGCCTATTTAACTAAAATTTACGCATACTTTCACTTCATCGTATTACGATTTAAAATTGTACCAATGATGTTTGAGTTGTGGAATAAAATTCTAACTTCAATGCTTGATATTTTAACTGAATCTGATAGTTCCACATATAGCAGTATGTTTGACAAGATCGGAAAGAAAAATAAATAGTGGATGATATGGACAAGACAAGAATCTTTTTAAGACAATTCCATCATGCCCATCACTACGAATCCTAAATTTGTTAAATGTAGTTCAATTAGTGCTCGAGACATTCAGTTTTGAAAATAACAGCTTTTCACACTGAGTCAGTAATCGAAAACCTATACCACTTTCAGTTGATTTAGAAGCTTGTAATTTGGCTTAAAATTAGGTAATTTGACACACATAAAAACAGGAAAGTGTCCAATAGTATGTCAAGTTTAAAGATAAAGTTGTGCCTTATATTATAAAAAAACAGAAAACGTATTAATTAAAAAGTAGCAGGCGCTTAAAAGCTCATTGAGTGATTTAATTTTTCATTCGTATAAGAAAATATAAAAAATAAAGTGACAAAGAAAATGATATCGCGTGTACGAAAAAAATATTTAATTTAGATAATTATTTAAGTATAATGAAACATTAAAAAGGTGACATATCAAATTAAAAATAACTAAAAAGTTCAAGTTCAGTAACAAGAATGTATGGGTTTGTTGGGATAGTAATGAAAATATTATGATACTATATATATATTAGATAATATATATTGCGCAGTATATATATTGTGATAACTCACAGCAATCGTCGCAAACTAAACTTAAAAGTCCTAATAAGTCTTGAAAAAATTAACAAAGCTATAGTCCAAAATCTTCCATAAATGTAAAGATAAATATGGCATCAGATTCCTGCTTGCAAACAAAAAGTTATTTAGCGGTCTCTCAGAATATATATGTATACTCTAAACAAGTACAAAGAAAATAGTGTGTCTAACATTTATACGTATATTTGAATATGTAAATGGGTAATGTTATGATTATGTCCCTATAGCAACCAACTGCGAACGATGATTATCAGGTTCCTTTAATTTCTGATTGAAGAATTGGCCGCAAAATCACTAAGCATATAACTTGGACCGTATTCTCCGACCACAAATGAACTTTAATTTAAAATTTACTTTTTCCTCCAAACTTCAAGTTTTTTACTAACTTTTTCTTATTCAGTTTCAACACCGTTGGGTGAATTAAGAGGGAAAATATTTTTACTGTTTACAAGTGTCTTAAAATGGAAATCAACTTTCCTAGTTAATTAAGATATTTTCCATAATATTTTGAAAGACCGGAGCTATTGCATAACATTATAAAGTATAAATTTTATTTCCATTGACGATACCTAACCTTCGAATAATTTAAAATAGTTTTACAAAAAATGACACGTTTCAATTGATAAATAAAATAAATCACCACTAATGCAAAAAGCAAAAAAACACCCATAAACATTTTTATGAAATTACTTTAAAATGTAGTGAAATATGTTTTTACACATGCACATTTTGTAAATACTATATAAAACTCATGTGATTTCATTCCTAAAATAATTGGTGAGAAATAATTAACATGAATAAATTATTTTGGTATCGCATTGTCAATTTTCAGGTGTAAAAGCAAACACGAGGAGAGAAAGCGATAATAAATTTATTGTAGCTTTGAAAGCTGACAGTGCGAGAAAATATAATTGGTTTTGGATTGACTTTACATAACAGAAATTTTCAGTATCACCTCACGTTTAACGACATGCTTCATTCCTCATTTATACCCTTGGAGGACACATTAAAATTATACGTTTACTTATTTTTTAACTTTACGCCAGTACTCAGATTTACAAACTACATTTTCTAACATTTCATTAAGACAAAATAAGAACTTCAAACGTTGAATGGCCGCAATAGACTGGTGGATGGAAAGATGAGAAAAAATTAAATAATACGGATTTCTCGTAACAAACCCGTGTCGTTAAAAGAGAATAAAATTTGCACAAAAAATCTGACGTCACATGTTTATTATCGATGCTAATATACTACGTATCAAGTTCCCAACGTTTCAGCAAAATAATCTTGGTCCCGGGAGATAAGTTCGATGGCACTAGAGGGGCGTCGCGACTGTTCATTACAGCCTTCGTGAATACGTGACGCTGTTCAGTATTCATGAACGCAGTAATTGCTACACAATTCATGTAAATATATTTGTTATTCTAGCTTTCTGTCTGGATAGCCACTGTATCCAGATAATGATCTGGATATAAATTCATCTTTTCATTATTATTCGCCAAGTTATGACATTATAGCAAAAAAACGTTCAATTTATAATAAATAAAAATGCGGTCCGAGTTTTGTATACATCAGTCTTCATAATTTCTGGATAAAAAGTTGATATATATCAAGGAAATGCCCGAGACAAATAAATCCAGTAGGAAATAAGTTTCCTGGTAGGAATATGTTGTAGCAATGAAAATCTAGAAGACAGTGCATGAATCGTTTAGTTACTTAATCGTTTTTTGGCTATAGAAGTGCGTGCATAAAGGAATATTTGAATTACAAGAAGATGAAAAAGAAAATTGTGTGGTAGTATGTGGTCTTATGGACTGTTTAATCATTCATTTGTGTAAATTTTTTTAATCATTAATAATTGAAGATCATCACATCTGGGGTGAACGATTTTTCATTTCAAATAATAAAATGTTTAATATTAAACATTTTAAAGCTATTATTTGTAGTACCTATAAATAATCGATTTCTACATATTTTCACATTTCACGTAATATATCGTTTTGAAGATGGTGGAATGTCAAATATATTTTAAGTGTTTCCTAATTTATTTCGCATTTTTCATCGATTTTTGTGTTACTATAAACTATATCTGTTTGTTACTGTTCTATAATAAATTTTCAATAATTAAATATTGATGTTATATTCGTTGAGAAAGTTAAAATGATTACTTTTTGAACAAAGTGAATACTACTATGGAAAAAGAGACAGGTTTCATCTCAGTTAAAAGAGTTTGAATAATTGAGAAATGACAATTAACAACTTTTTTACGAAATCGGGCATTTTCATTCCATCATGTATAGAAAAATTGGTCGTCGTAAGTGATATCTTCAAGACAATGCAAGTGCTATAACTGTACGATACGGTATTTATAGCACATTTTCACCACTGTCGACGTCATTCTCAGGATAATATGGCAAATATTAAGTAAAAACAATATTTTTATTACATAAGCTTTAAAATATGTTGTTATTACAATTATAAATTCGTATAAAACATCCCTTGTATAAAAGTTTATGCCTAAAACAAAACTATCAGGCTGAAATTTTCAAAATTCCTTGTCAGATACAAACCTTGCCGTAATGAAAAGCTTTCGTTGCTATATTTAAAGTTAATTAGTAGCGTATTTCCCTGAAATGTTTTAACGCTAAATTTAGTGCTAGTAAATTTATTGCTACAAATGTTTTTTGTCAAAAGTTGCACATTGAATATTTAGCAGAGGTTTATTTAAATAAACCGAATCGCAAAAGGCTTAAAATTCTTGGTACTTGCTTGTAAGTGGTCGTAGAATTTATTAAAAACTCTTCCTAGGATTTTGTACCGTTGGTATGAGTGTATAATTTAATTTATTGTTTTTTCCAATTGTTAATTACAAAGAAATTTGTGCATAAACATGACAATATGTGCTGATTGTATTTATTTTACAACCTAAAAATATCAATATATTTAAAATAAATTGTTGTCAAACTTGGTGGAACTTGTCATTTAACTTTACAAGTATTTAACGTAAGGTTAAATGAATATCTATAAATTCTCAGTATGCCGTTATAAGCTTCTTTTTGATAAGAATTCTGTAATTTACTAGAATATCGCAATAAGGAATTTAAATCCCGTCCCCGTTGGACTTTATTTGCTATTATTGTCCTGAGTCAATATTATCTTTTAGTTCCTTAAATTTATTTTCGAAATTTTGAATTTGAATGCAATTTACAAAAAGTACTGTCTTTCGTATTAAAGTTAATAGTGGTGTACGACACAGAAAATGGTACTCCCATTACGATTCATCTGGTGGTGTTAATACAGACGCTGACAAATACTCTGCTGTGTCTGTTAGAAAATGGGACAGCGAACTCTCTCACCAGGTTACACGACTGGGGCATGAATAATAGCTCAACTTTACGCCACAAAAGTCCGAGGCTCTCCTCTTCAAGGGCAGACTAGCGAGGGAGTCATCTGTAGTGATGCTGGTGCTAGAATCGGCGTGCTTGATCAGGTGACCAGGTAGGTCACCTGATCAAGCACGCCGATACGCCGAATTCTTGATGCACGGCGGAGCTTTTTACCACAGACGTGATATATTGGTGAGAGGGTTTGGATAGCCTTCATGCCATGGCTCGACTTACCGGTGTCGACTGATGGCTGAATATCTCTACCCTCAAACTCATTTATACGGTAATATACCCAAATGTATTGCCCTAAGCCCCATAATTTTGGGCTCAGTGGTGCATCGGATTCTAACGGAAAGACAGGTGGTTCTAAAATCGCAACATGCGCCACTTTTGGCGCTGACTGAAAATTACAGAATTTGTTCAGCGGACGCGCTGCTGGTTTTGGCGGGTCTCCTGCTTTCGTGTGGAACTTTGAGATTTTAGATAAGGAACACTATTAGGAGACTTTTGAATAAGGGAGATGTTACGTATCCTAGGAGTGGTCCTGAGACAACCTGGGTGGAAAAGGCGGGAATAGTGTAGGCAGTTAATATACTTAGAAATTAAGTATGCGAATATCATGTTTCTATAGTTATTGGACATCCCCAGGAATGAGAGACTAGCGCTCATTGTCAAAGTCAATCTTCAACCATGATCTATATTTTAATTACCTACATTTTTATTACCTATTTACCTACAGTGTGGGGAAAGAGGGAGGGGGGGTTCTTATCTCTGATACAAATTTCATTTGCGAAAATGGATAATTTCCGTACGTTTCTCTTAAATTTCCATATCTTGCTCGATCAAATTGCTACACTCAATTGCTATTGCCACATTAGTACATGTATTGAATATTCCTGGTTAATTTGAAAATTTTTCTAATTTTGATTAGTACATAAAAGAAATTCACCCAGGAAATTCCCTGTTACACTAATATCTAATCCTCTTCCGTTCGGAAGATGTAGTGAATGAAACCATTTTGATATTTTTAATTAGAATAATTGGTCATTTAACGTAACATTTCAGTCTCTCTTGTCATTGGCATATAACAAAAATTGCTATTCTATGTTAATTACTGTCTAGCTTTATACAATTTGATGTAAAAAATCTAAAAAACCTCTTTCTTTTTAAGTCCTATTCACATACTCGCGGTAATGTACCAACCAGTAAAATGTATATTTCAGCTATATAATGAAGTTTTCACTTTCATGGAAGAGTAGAGACTAGTCCATTTGCAATATTATACCTTACATATATTGTTTATCACTCACTGCTTTGGCGTAGATTTTAATGTTTTATTTCATTAATATGCACCAAATATGGTCGATCAATGCAAGTAATATACCAATGAGCGTCGCCATGTCAATAAATAAGTGAAGAGAGATGAACGGTGGACATGCTTATATTCGCACAACGATTTTAATGACATCGATTTGACTATTTTAATATAATATATTTGCTAACTTAATTCCAGAAGCAATTATAATAAAATATAATAATTGAAGTTCATCATTAATTACTTGATGCGAGGGTCTAGTTATCCGTAATTGAGAATTCAACGCACGTTCCGATGTAACCAAATTAGTCGAAAATTAATTTCAAAAACAAACTTCTGCTCTGTCAATTGCATGTTTACATTAACCAACATGTGGGCGCACACGCGTCGGCTTCTTTCCATTGGAATAAAAATTTAGACAAAATTCCAAAATTTAGAGCGAATAATTTACAAAGTTAGCATTACGAAGTTCCTATCCCCTATTTGCGTTGTACGTACAGGTTTATTATATTTAGATTATAAATGGGTCGATGACTGCTACTCTATATTAATCCCAATTTTAATATCATCGTGCAGCTCTGTGACTAAGTAATATTTCTCCTGCTGGATATTTTGTCATTGGATGTCATTCACATTTTGGTTATATATGGAAATAAAATATTATCTTTGCTTGGAACACAGTTTATTTTTGGTCCGTACGCTTATTACTTTCATTGTATTTGGTACCTGGTTTCCCCACAGACACTTCTCTTTTGTTTGACCCTCGATAACTTTGCATCACGTATCTAATTTTTTTTCCAGTTGCCGCTAATATATTTAAAAGCTAAAATAAAGAAAACTAACATAAATTCCAGATAATTTTTAATTCCTATTCTTTCATATTTTTAAATTTATTTACAAAAAATTTTGCCGTTGAAAGGAAATTACATTTTATTTCTATATATATGTATATATATATATATATATATATATATATATATATATATATATATATATATATATATATATATAATGTTTACCTATAAAAGATCTTAAGCACTAATTTAAAAACTCAAGATTTGATCTTCGTAATTTCACAAATATTATTCTCATGTCAATGTCATATTCTACGAAAAATATCAATTCTAACTTTTCCCCTACCAATGCCTTGTTGATGTTATTTCTACATCAAAGGAAAACCTCGTCTAAAAACTTCGTTTCCCTATCTTATAGGGTGAAATACTGACCAATCGATTTGCAGCCTCTTTATATGTTTATTTAATTTACTTTGATCTCAGTATAGAACTCCTGATTCGGTTTCATTTCTCTACGCCTTTATAAAGTTTATTTATTGACTTATAAGTTTTTCATCATGACTTCGGGACTTTTCTATAAAGGTTGTCGAAGGGTATGAACAGACTAAAGTGTACTCTGTTAATAAAATTTAGTGCTTAATCTTCAAGTAAAAAATTTAGGGCTTAATCGTCATAAAAAAAGAAACGTATTAAATGGACTTCTAACACGAACTGTTTCACTTTCCATCTAAAGGTTTATCAATAATTGACATTAAAAGGTAACTTTAAATGGATGAAGCAATCTGTCATTGATGGTGAGAAATATGAACATTGATTACACATGCATATACCAATGACTTTTTTGAGACAATCAGAAATTACAGTACCCAAACCTAAACTTAATACCAGGAAGCTAAGCTGCTAGTGAAATATCAAGTGAGTTTATTCATAGTTACTTTCAGAGAAATTTGCAGTAAATACACAGATTTTCTATCTAAAATTAGTTCAGCTGACAAACAGACTAGTCATAAGAAGCAAGATTATTTTCTACATATATATATATATATATATATATATATATATATATATATATATATATATATATATATATATATATATACTGATATCGGCAACAGTTTTAATAGCTGGATTATGGAAATACATCTACGGTATTCACCTAACCAATTGATTGACTATCACTTTTTAGACCTCTGAGTAATCATTTAAGAATGAAAGAAGTCGACGGCATGAAATACCTTCAAACACCAAAGTTTTAATCTATGTCACCACAGGTTTACGCTGAATGTATATTGTCATTGCTTACCGAATGGCAGAATCATAGATGAAAATGGTGCTCACGAGGTATAATATCTTTGTGAAGTTTAATTTTTCAAGAAATATATTTTGTAATAACAAGTCGGGGTTAATTACTTATTAGCGAACACAATATTTTGTCGAATGGTTTTGAAAAAATAGTTTTCTATTTCGATATTGTATTTCATTTTAAACATAATTTTTTTTTGTTTATATAACTTTTATTTCTATACAAAAATCCACTTTAACTATCGTTCAAAATAATGATATTTAGAAAAAAATAAGTAAAACGAAAAATCGTTATTTTGCGAAAAACGAGCATGAAAGGATAAAGTTTAAGAAAGGAATCATAATATATTTAGTTCTGCTGCTGATTTTTACAAAACAAACAAGATAAAAGGTATACTTTCGTATCCATATCAGATAACAATTTGCATTAAATTACGCTTAAGGATTTTCGGAGATACTATGTACTCTTGGTGATACCATAAATAACAAATACTACAATCAACAACATTTTTCCGAAGTTCAATGCGATTACACAAAACTTTTCTATGAGCATCATAAATTGCCGTATTTTTATGTATTTACATAAATTTACTTTCATTAAAACAGAAAAAAGTGAAATCAATTATCCAATATCTAGTACACATTTGAGAAAATTTAATTAACTTTTCCTGTTTTCTATAGCTAAGAAGCTTTACCGGATCTTGCTAAGCAACTTTAACCTCACTATAAAATGCTGAGAATGGGGAAAGAGTAATGCACAGCCATATCATTTAAACTACTTAGTCATAATGTTTTCTGAAGTAAATACTGATTAAATTGAAACGTAATATATATTTCATTAATGATCATAAAAATAGACTAAAATATTAAACGATGCCGGTTACACGAATCAATTATAAAATATTGCATAGTACATGACTTATGTTTAAATACATGTCTTTCAAGATTACGTTCTATTATAGTTTTCCATCAGCACAGAATCACATATTAAACATTTTGTGTAAAAGATATATTTTCTAGAATTTTATAGAAATATACATTAAAATATAAATCCGGTTCAAAAGTAATAAACGCAGATGACATTAGAATATTGAGAAAAACTTCATGAATGAAAGTAAAGACGTTATGAAAATTTGCTAAAAGTGGATTTTTTTCGCGGTTTTACATAAGACATCATAAAATGATAAGAGGGTAAGCTCTTACCATTTTATAATTGTTGTATATAATTAATGTGAGGCATGGTGGAAGGTTATCACGCAAATCTTCTCGAGTGTCGTATGATATGCTTTGTCGTATTGAAACATCCTAGTAAGATAAATCTCAATTGGGCGATCAGGACTTTATTATTACCATTTATTTTATCTATGAGCGAGATGAAGTAACATAACATTAAATGATTGAGAATATAATATTTAAAATTTATGGAAGTGTATTTGCAATAAAAAATATTTGTAGTTTTATTTATATTTACTATATACGTAAACTTTTACATATATTTACTCTGCCACCATATTATAAGTTAAAATTTTATAAATATTTTTCAAATAATGTTTAATAGCTCAGCCAACGTTGGTTGAGTCATTAAACATTAGCCCTAACACTAGCCGCTAATATTCTCACTCTGTATTTAAAATTATGTACACGAAACTCTATTTAGTCTCGATCTATCACATTACATAGAATCCAAAATTTTATAAACGTATTTCGAATAATTCTTGAGATATTAAGGTTCGAAAATAGCTTATTTTAATATTGATTCACTCATCAAAAATCTAGACCGATTCCAGTTGACTGAAAAACTTAGAATTTACCATAAGGTTATGTAATTCAACATATATAATAGAAAAAATAGCCCATTTTTGTATAGATATTAAATATAAAGTTACACCATACTTTGTCAAAAAATAACGCATCAATTAAATAAAAAACGGCTAGCCGTGAATAGCTAATGTGCTCTATCTATCGTCTCTATAACAAATATGAAAAAGTATGAAAAATAGTATGCCGCGTAAACAAAAAAAAGTTAAGCTATATTAAATTTGAGCTTAATTAAATTAGAAAAAGTATTGACTTACCCTAAAAACATATACGATAATAAGGGGTCAAGTTCGGTAACTGTGTGCCAAACATTAAATTCTCCGATGAAACAGCTAAATGTAGGCAGAACTTTTAAAATTTCATAAAATTTTCAGGAACGAATATTAATAAAAAGAAAAAAATCATACTAGCTTCCTGCTAAATCTTTAACTTGGAAAGATTTTCAAATACGAATATTTTATTTATAATATATAATGAAAACCGGAAATATTTCAAAATAATAAATTTAATTCTGAAGCTCAGTAGAGGATGACACATATTATGTTAATATCATAAATTACAGCACCCGTCGCATACTAAATTTAAAAGACTTTACAAATCTTGAAAAGAAAATTAAAAGTTGTAACCTAACAGATAAAGAAAATGACTGGGTATAAGTATACATATACATATATCTAAACATGTAAAAAAAATCATTTTCTAAACATGTATAAAATTTTTCATTTTCTGTTACACCAAACGTTTAACGATTATGGTTAAATTTACTGAAGTATTAGACTCAAAAATTAGTTAGCAGATAACTTTATTCACAAACAAAATTTTTAGTTTTATTCACAAACAAATAAATTAAAAAAAAATTATACTTTTCCCGAAATTTTTTTTTTAGTGAGCTCCTCCTACTAGAAAAGTATTCAAGTAATTTTATTTACTTTTTAATTAAATATAAAGTACGAATTACATATAACACTCTTAAATTAATATTTTAATACTTGTGAACTAACTCGCTCTTTACGTCTCGTGTTACAAATTATTCTTTTTACTGTGGTTTACTCTAATTTTTTGAACGGAGGGCATGCCTAGAAATTGTTTTAATTTAAGGTATTGACTATAATGAAAATATTAGAAGTGATTCAATTTTGGTTTTGATGTTACAATTTAACCTAAAATTCAATGACGCTGAAAGTAGTGAGAAGTTTAATTCAGTGTTTTTTTAGATAAAGACGATCGTCTACTTGACAGCTTACCATAGGTTTGAAAAATCGTTCCAAGCAATAATATAATCAAACATTATAATCAAACATTTTGAAATAGCTATTTCTAAATATTTTTGGACACACTATAAGAAATAATTAATTTGATTTCTATTTACCATCAGCTATACAAAAATACCAAAAACAAAAAATTCCATGAAATTAAGCTATCTTTTTTCTCGATTTTACTTTTGTAAAAGAATTATAGTTGTGATAATAAGAGGGGTGCAATTTAATTTTTGTCCTGGTTTAGAGCTATATTTTTATTCTCACAAATGTAAATATAAATATTTACCTAATCATCATCATCATATATATTAATACGCTAAGGTTAAGATGTTACTCTTCCTTTTTAGAAAAAACCTCACAACTAATCCACATAAATTATATATCATTTTATAGATAATTGCTTGCTCTACCGGTATCCACAACTAAACAATTTATTATTGCTATTGTTTTTGAAAATTAATTAATTATTAAAATTATATACACAAAACAGCAATGCTGCCATCTAACGGCTCAACGTCAATATGATTGACGGTCGGTAAAATTTTTGTTTAATTTCAAATCCACTCACGTATAAATAAAGTGGCGCTTTAGGTCAATGCTTACTATATGTCAATTTTAGTAAAATATTTGTTTGATCTGTCATCTGAGCTTCATAATGGAATAAAAACGTAATAAGCAGTGTGCAAAATTAGAAATGAATTGAATACCTGCAATAAATTTTGATTTATTAAATTGAGTTGAATAATTTATAATGCGAAGACTTCGCACGGGTCACGTTAGTTTTAATTATATAACGGGAAATATTTTGGGTCTTTAAAAAAATCTCCTAAAATTGTAATTTAAAATAATTTCTTCTTACTATTTCGAAGAGTTTTAGTTAAATATAATTGGAATTATAAATTTTGCCAACAACGTCTCCTTTTCTTTCTGTCTTTGTCGATAATAGTCCACACGGTGTTAGGCCCAAGTGTAAGACGGATAAAAATAACACCCTAAAATATATATAAGGAATATTAAAAATAAAGATAACGCGAAACTACCATTAGACTGAATAAATATATGAACTCATCCTAAATCACAGAATAAATGAAATAAATTGTTAAGATTGCGCAGGTAATCACATTTGCGGTAGACATATTTATAAATTGTAACTTCAAACTAATAATAAATATTACTGTAAATAAGAATACGTAATACCTATAATAAAATAATATATAACTTGCCATGAACATAATATTTGAAAAGACTTATTAAAATAAAATATGGCTAAAGAATTATTTCTCCTTTTTATTATTTCAATCAAATATGACGTGACAATCGCAGAATAGCGTACGATTGATGTTGTAATGTTATAATTTTTATTTATTCTCAGACTTTGAATCATTGCACATTGACATAACTATTATTAGGATATGAAAATAATATGTCTTTTAATTTTCATAGCCCATCATGATTATAATTTCATTTAATTGGGATTTTATTAATCCGTGATCTTTTAGTTATCCGAAAGGTGAATTAACAATATTTTATGCAATATTTATTATGAAATATCTTAAAATGGAAGGTTCTGTATATCCATTGACATTTATTATTGACTATATGGTTTATTTTTCCGTGAATTGAACTAACTGTTCTATAATTTCTCTTAAAAATGTGCATCTCTGCGAGTAAAAACAATATTGTGCTTATTGTTTTTGGCACACAGCAATTTTTTTTTAAATACATTTGTTATTGATATTGTATTTTATTAAGCAAAGTTTTTCTTTTAAATACATGAAAAGTATATAATTGTTCTATATGCCCTTCATCCATTAATACATATGTAGCCGTAGCTGTACACCCATTCGTATGACGCCATAAATTTGAAAGAGCAATTCTTTTACGCTAATGAAGAGCTAGGATATAAGACTACAAAACTTCTAAAATTGTTAACGATGTAATAGCTTTTAGAATATTTATGTGAAAAATAAGATAATGCTTTCTTTAACATTAACAATAAGTCACCAATATGGTAAAAACATGCTTAGCACGAGTAGAAATCGCATTACAAGAATTCCGTACATATTTAGGCCCTAAAAATATTTAAAGTTACAGAGCACCCCTATTAAATTTTATATAAACATTCATTTTAACAACTTAAACACATTGCCTTTAATGTCATTTACAGGCATGAAAACATGGTATATGTTTAAAAAAATACAAAATTTGGGATAATTGCCATAGTTTTCCTATAATCACAAATTTTATCAACCATGTTTTTATTTTAAGACCCAATATTTCCCAAAGGAATGTTCTAGTTTTGCATATATTTAGGAATATCTTTTCAGATATATAATAAAATTATTAAAAAAAACTTTTGTATTCCTCATAACCAGCTATTTCAAATGATGTCCTACGTGGTAAATACAATCAAAATATTAATATTTTAAAACCTTTATTTAACCCCTCCTTTAATTCTTATAAAAATATTCTTGCTGTATCTTTCATACGTATAAAAACTATTGCATAATTTGATCATATAACTTTCTTGTCGCTATAAATTTTACAAAACCTTTGCGTTTAATTTTAAAAACCTTTGTTTTTGGTAATTTTAAATGTATAGTTAACGTGCTTTGGTACGTTTGTAACTCTAACCACCATCGTGGTCTTAAGATTAAAATGACAGAGAACTTTATTAGTATATTTGCTTATTTTCACCAAAAGAGACTCCAAAGCCACATCAGCATCGAAGCATTCAGACACACAAATGTGCAAAATATCACTTCTTTTCTTCTTAGCACTATAGCTTAAAGCAGGCCAGGACCATCTCAATGAACTTTTTCCATCGGAGCCTATCAGATGCTCTATGTTTCCAGTTGGTAAACTTTAATATTTTTAAATCATTCTTGTCATCATTAAGGCATCTGAATGCAGGTCTTGCCCGTTTCATGGCACCCCCCGATTTATTGAAAGTTAATAGCTTAGTGGGGTTTTTGTCATTTGATCTTAAGAAGTATCCGAGATACCTTATTCGGTTTGATTTGATGACTTTTACAATGTCTAGTTGTTTATATTGATTATAGATTTCGAGATTGTAAAAAATTCGCTAAACCTTATTTTCTTACAGAGCATCGAGATTTTGCGTAGTATTTTTCTTTCAAAATGATTAGTCTATTTTGGATATGCTGACTCAATGTCCAGCTTTTGCTGCCATAAAGGGCTACTGGTTGAAAATGTGTTTTATATATATTAATTTTTTTTCTATTTCAAATCTTAGTAGGTTTCTCAAGCCAAAGTAGCATCTCTTGGCCAGTGTTACGCGGTAGACAATTTCAACATTTATTTCTTTCTGTCGGTGATAGTTATTCTAACATTTTTAAACTTGGTAAGTTTTCCAAAATCGTGGCCATTCACCAACAGTGGTGCGTTGTCAGTCTCTTGACTTATCACAATCATAAACTTTGTTTTTCTTTCATTTATGATTAAGCCCATTTTTACAGGCTCAGTCTGAAGGTCCACAAAACCTTCGATAACAGCCCGACTCGATCGTTTAATAAATCAAAGTGGTCCGCTTAGGCCAGTACTTGGATAAATTTGTGGTAAATAGTGCCATTAGTTGTTATCATTGCATCTCTGTCGACTTTCTTCGGTGCAATGTTAAAAAGCAGGTATTAGAGGGCATCACCTTGTCTAAGACCTCTACCACTGAAGTAAGACTTAGAAAACTCATTTTGCACCTTGATGTTACATTGAACCTTTGAAAGAGTTGCTTTAACAAGATTGATTAATTTTTTAGGAATCTTAAACTCTTACATCACTTCACATAGCTTTTCCCTCTTTATGCTGTCATACGCTGTCTCGAAATCAACGAAAAATTGTAGTTATTGATATGATATTCTTTGATTTTCTATAGAGATAGATCATAGGATCTAGCTAAAAGTGATAAAAAGAATATGTGATTAAATATGTAGTTAACGCGTCTTGGTACGTTTGTAACTGAAACATCCAACGCGATCTCACGATCTCACGACATTATTAGTATGTTTGCTAGTTTTCCCTAAAAGAAACTCAAAAACCACATCAATGTAGATGCGTTCAGTTACATAAATATGCAAAATATCACTAGTCGACTCAAAAAAATAAAACCATTTGAACTTGCCAGATGTATAACTCATTGGAAATAACTTAGTAACTCATCGATAATAAGTAACTCATTGGAAATAACTTGGTTTAGACAGTATTAATATATTAATTTAAAAAGAAATCAATCGTTAGTTGTTTAACTAGTTTTAATAAAAATTTTAAAAAAAGTAGAACGGAAAATTTCACCAGATGTTTCCAAGACATTTCACTCGTGAATAATGAAACTGTGCGATATCGAATGTGACAATTGGTCACTTTTGCCTACGTCATATTCTGGGACATGTCTTTAATGTAATATTTAAAGATATTATAATTTAACCAAAATTTTCTTTATTGCATGTGCATAAAGTAGCTTATCATTTCAAATATAAATTTGTGTAAACATCGCACGTATAAAATTATATACCTAAAATG
The DNA here is from genome assembly GCA_039881145.1 of Druceiella hillmani. Classification (NCBI taxonomy): domain Eukaryota; kingdom Metazoa; phylum Arthropoda; class Insecta; order Lepidoptera; family Hepialidae; genus Druceiella; species Druceiella hillmani. The sequence goes on along the minus strand of JAYKKI010000003.1, from coordinate 28,000,813 downwards.
AAGGGCTCAGACCAAAATTATTTTATATTTAGAGTTCTTTAGTTGCTTATTTCACTGGAACGCCTTAATGTAATATTTAGTACTGATAAATTTAATATGGATGGACCATATTTTTTGCCAAAAGCCTCCCGTAATCGAATCGTGAAAGATTTAAGATTTATTAACCTCCGTTGCAAGTAGCTGTAGGGGTTGTCACTAATGCTGGGATTGAAACTATTGATAGGTATGATAATATGGCTTTTTCCTCTTTTCAGTTGTTAAGTCCAAGAATAATAGTTAATTTCAATTGATCCTTAAACCAAACTCGAGGCTTACGCGGTCCATCTTGAGATGTAAGTCCGTGTAGCGTGCCTCAGAAGCAAACAAGGCGGTACCACTTACACTACGTAGTGCAAGTTTGATGTTTTGTAACCACCAATGCCAACGCCGTCCGTCCAGTTCTCGAAAGTAATTCTCACTATGAATTAGGTGTAAACGTTGAACAGTATTGGAGATATTATACAACCTTGACGAATGCACACAATAGGATGACAATTGTGAGTTAAGATTTCATCTGTCGTACTTCTTCATAAAGTTGTTTCAGAAGACGTACGAGATATTTTGGCGTTCGCATTTCTAGTAATGTACTTCGCAGTTTTGGCCATTTTCCTGAATCAAAAGCCTACGAGAAGTCGACAAAACAGATATAGGTTGGTTTATTAAACTCTCAAGCTTTATCGATGATCTGACGAACTATAAGGATCTGTCCATGAGTACCCTTTTCTATGACAAAACTACCCTGTTCTGCAGCGATTTCCCTAACTACTGTTAGAATAGTAAAGGAAAAAAAGTCCAACTCATTGCCGAACAAACTTTCCCCTCTTGATATATTCTAGTTTGGCGTCCTTTCAATGTTGAATGTTCATGAAAGAAAATTACCTTCTTTGCTCGAAATAACATCTCATACACTTTCGACTTCGATCCATTTGTGTGTTAATACTATGTATAACGAAACTTTTAGTCTGTAAGGAATATAATTATGTTTTAATTTAATCCAAAATTTACAGATTTCACGTTCACCCCTCAAACTTTTTGGGCCGTCATTTCAAAAGAAAAAAAAGAAAAGAAAAATAAACTTTGCACAAGGTGATTTGAAATATTTATTTACTTGTTAATATCATCTTCTCCAAAAATATGAATTCTAAAGATTTGTCCTCTCAGTACTTCGAAGAGGATACTACCATGAATTTTTAAATATGAAAAAACGTTATATAGTAAAGCAGCTTGCGGAATAAGTTTGTACGGGGAGTATGACACTGAGAGAAATAATTATGAACTAAATATCGTTGTTTTGGTTTTTAGCACCTTAATTGTATTCCTATTTAATTTAGTTTGATATCAGTGTTTTACTAGTGATTGGGTTTAGTTTACCCTATACTTGACTTATAAGTTTTCAGTCACGAGTTCGGAACTTTTCTAGAAAAGTTGTCAGACGTTCCCTAATTCTTCTGTATAAGATCGAAAGGCGCGATTAATGACATTTAGAGCTAAGTCTTCAAGTTGATTACATAAAAAAACGTATTTAATGGATATCAAGTGAAAACTCTTCTACTTTATATGTTAAGGTTTACCAATAATAATTATCATCAAAAGTGATGAGAAATTATACAAACCAAATATGCATGCAAATTCCAATGGCACATTGTAAGATAATCAAAAGTGTCTGTATCCAAACCAAACCTAATATCAAGAAACTAACGGTAAGCTGTTGATGGAATATCAAGGAAGTTATTTATTGAGAGTTACTTCTAAAGAAATGTGCAGTTAATTGTTTTACTGTCTGAAATCAATTCGACTAGCTTACAAACTAGGCCGACAACAGAGGCCGTAGCCAACAGGACCGTGGTCCTGTTGGCTAGTTAATATTATTATTTACTCTTATATACGTAGTTATTATTTACTCCATAGCTGCACACCGAAAACTACACTCGTCAAAAGTTTCAGGAGCAGGGTTATGGAAGTCATTCAACTTATTCACCCAACATTGTGCCATTTGATTTAAATTTTTTCAGAGCTATAATTAGTGATTTTGGAATCAAAAAAGTTGATAATATGAAATAACTTCAAAAAATGTGGTTAAATTTAAGTCACCAGATGCTCACGTTAAAGGTATATTGTCTTTGCCTAGCAGATAGCAAAATCATAGGTATAGTTTCTTTGGGACGTTTAATTTTTTGAAGAAATATATTTCTTAACAACAAGTCGAGTTTTACTTATTAGTTAAACCAATATTGCATTCATTGTTGTAAAAAAAGTTTTCCGGTTTAAACATTGCCTTTTTAATTATTTAAGGTACGAGTATAAAAGAAATATTTTCTTACATTAAAAAATTCCACCGGATTGACATTCGTTTAAAATAAGGACCAATATTTATTAAGTTCACTTGCTCACACGTCTCATATTTGAACACGGTCTAAAGATGTATTCTGGAATAATATCTTTAATATATCATTATTTCGACGCTAATAAATATGGACTTATTATTGAATTAAAGTGATCAAATATATCGTGTCTCAAGTGTATTATGCCAATTAGTAGCAAAATAGGTTATTAGTGACAAAAATCATTAAATCAGAAAATCGGGATTAAAAAAGTGAGAAATTTCATTAAAATAGGAACTTTACTTTAATAAAATAGTATGACATCACGTTATGAGGACTGAAGTATGCTATTTTTCAATATATTCATTGGTCAAATGATTTGGTCAAATGATACATTTCTTCATTTACACAATTTTTTCGTTCAAATTTTTTTCTTAAATATTAGGTTGCATTGTAATCAACTTCGCCGTATAAAGCATCTATTTGTGCAATTTTATGCACACATATCTAAAACTGTAGAAAATGTTAGACTGTGACGGATTATAAAAATTCCTTTATTCACTATGGAAACCAAAAAAAATAAGGAAATTTTTAACCCTTTAATAAACCGCGGTCATAATATAATCTATGAAAATAAGTCGGCGAGGCAACGTGAATAAATACTTATTCGCGTATTGTCCGGCGATTTATTTGAAATTATGGTTTCACTTTTTGTTCGTTTATTCGATTGTGTTACAATAAAAAGCGAATTTATGCTTTTTATGTTTCTTAGTCCATATATTCCCAAATTCATATTCCAGGGTGTCCACAAAAAAAAAATATTTATGACATTTTAATGAGAATATCCCTTTCTATTATTTTGGCACTTGCCAATTGATATAACTGTAGCAACAGCGAGTAGAATGAAAACCACGAGAGTTTTGCTATTTTTCATTTTAACTGAGCTTGTTTGTAATAATAATTTGACCACTTTATATATATTATTTAAAAATTCAAAACAATAGTATTTACCTTTTTTCAGCAGGAATTACATTTTCCAAATGTAATTTCGTTGCTTGAGTCTAATGAAGCCAAATTATTTACCTTTCGATTAAATAGTAATTCATAAACAATTTCCACAAAGCATCGAGCCAGATAAAGCACCGCACCGCGTAATGCGTAAATAAAGGCAGAGCTTAAATCTCAGCGCTCCCACGGGCCAACGGTCGGATTGCGCGTGAGAGCCTAAACCCTAAATTAAAATTAGCATAATCGAACGGCTTTGGCGACTAAATTTAATAAATTATTTGATCAGTGGAGAGGCACAGCGAGCATGATGAGGTTAAATTTTTATATTTTCCCTTTTAATTTCCCAATTTATTTTTAATTTATGCAAAAAATATGGTAATATTAATGTGATATTAAGATTCCGTAACGAAAAAAAGCAGAACCTTATTTAATTCTCCCCAACAACCATTCGAAATAATATCCGACACGGTATAAAAGAATTAAATTCACAGTCAAGCTTCTTTACAATTCGTAAATCAAAATTATTGACGTTTGAAAGTCTTCAACATCCATTCGTAATTTATCTAAATACTTAAGATTATAGAAAATACTGTCGTTGATTTTTAAAATAAACTTATCACGATAAATGTTAATACGATATTTTTTTCATTTATCATTCATACAAATTATTATTTGTTTTTTATTAATAATTTACTAAAATTTCAATCGCGGTTTCAAAGGAAAACTTCATGGATTATTTAATATTTTATATGGCAACCTCACAAATTTCTACGACAAATTTGAACGTTTAAATTTTTTTGAAGAGATAGTTAGTTTTGTGAAATATCCGTTGGTTTGTGTTGAATGCGCGTCACTTGTTTTTGTTAAATATTAGTAATTTCTATCTTTTTTGTTCACTTTGAGAAGTTTTCGTAGTTATTTATCCCCACTTCTCCTTTATTCCATCTTACTCCCTTAACAGTGTCGGGTTACGATTTATTTTGTAATATTTCTTCTGAACATTACGTTGTTATTTGAATTGTTACTATTTTTTTCTATTATGAAACATTGATTTATAAAAATATTTTACAATCTTCCGTACAACGAAACTTTCACCTTTAACAATAGTGGTGGATTGAACGAGATTGCTTACGTAGCAATAATTTTAGCATATGTACGTACATATTTTTTATTTCTATGTATATTAGAGTTTAAAGTAAACATTTATCGAAAAATTTAAACGAAATTTTTGCGAACTTATTTACTTGTCAGGGGTTGGTATTCTGCAAAAACATGAAATCCACGGCTCAAAATGTAACTGCATTTGCCAACTTATAACTGATGGTATTATAATGGGATGGAACATGTCAAGATAATCTTTATACTGCAATTATACAGAAATTAATTCTTTGCGGCCGTGCATAATATGAAATATGTTAGCGACACAATTAATGCAACCGCATGAAATCGGGACGCGTCTGCTCTACGTCTTTCCAATTGCTCTCAACACCATAGTTATTCACACGATCCAGCGATGCTGTAATATAAAATTAAATTTTAACCCATTGCATATATTTCTTACTACTCGAGTGTGTATGTGCATGCATATGCGTGTGCTTATGAGTGTGCATGCGTGTGTACGTGCGGGTGTGTGAGCGTGCGCTTTTTGTACACATGTGTGGCGTGTGGGCGTGTGCATGTGCGTGCCAGTGTATGCTCGTGTCTGCGCTTGTGTGCGTGCATGTACGTTTGCTTGCGCATGCTGCGTATGCGTAGGTGTGCGTGCGTGTACGTACGTGTGTGCGAGCGCGTATGGCTTGTGTGTACGCGTGTGTATGTCGATTGTTGTGTATGATTTTTAATGGCCCCTTTTGAATATACTTGTCCTGTTGTTTAATAATATTAACGAGACGGAGATAGCGACACCATCTTGATCTCATTTTAAAGAGGAAGCATGAAATATTATCCTAATACTGACCCGTTTACATGCCAGATGCTGCCATCGAAAAGCGTGATTACATCTAAAATGTAATCACGCTTTTTGAGCTTCAGAGATTTGTCACTTATATATAAACAAGGCAATATCTAAAAGACTAATTATGCAGTCCGAGTGAACCGAGTGTTGTTTTAAAAAGGAATGCGTTTGTTACAACTCATTCTGTGCAAGTATGTTTTGTAAAAACTCAAAAATATACAAGTTGTGAATTTGAAGCCGTTTCAAAATTTCTCCATGTAAATATCGATATATGATAGGAAAGTAGAATTAAAATAACACCGTACACATTTAGGCACTGTTGAATGTATAATGGTACATGGTAGTGAACTATGTACCATTATATACTTACAGCTATTTACAAATATATATTTTTAGAAACATATATACACACATATTTATTTTGGGCATGTATTCTATAAACCGACTTGAGGTTAAACTTTAACTCCAAAACTTGTACTGGGACTTTTATGGAATTATTTTATGTTTTATGTCTGTTTAGAGTGATTAAAGTCGTCATTACGGTGTGTTGGATTGATTACAAGTCGTACGACCTTAGACGGTTTGGCCATCGCGGGGACCCGAGTTCGATTTCTGACTACTCATCGGCGGAGCTAAACTGGTATTCTGGATGGCTGTAAAATATTTCTTTCGTGGCAATAAGTCCACTATATATATATATATATATATATATATATATATATATATATATATATATATATATGTATATATATATATATATATTAACTTTATACATTATAGTACGTAAATAAATAAACAAATGACATTCTTGTTAAAAAAATGCATCGTCTGTATGAGATCATTGATTTGACAGTCGAATTTGATTTGCGATTGACGTTTTGTGGACATATGGTGGATGTAGCATAAAATCATTTTGGAAACTTGGATTCGTGTTAAATCATTCAAAAGATTTTTTTCTTCTTTTAAATTTGTCTTCTATGCATTTCATTGGTGCAGGGCCGATTAGAATCCGGCTCCATTATTCGGTACCCACAGGAAACCGAATACAGCTTGATCGTTGAACATGTGCGAAAGACGTTCCTTCGATATCTGTACATGAGACAGTATGAGACTAGGTTTCCATTCATTGCAACTCATATGAGACGTTGAGGAAACATTAATTCTACGTACCTAACAATTTCCTGCGTTCACGCAATCATCACCTGTTTACTATACTACCCTCCAGAATCGAACTATTTCGGAACTCTCCAATCTCAATTTTCCCCAGTATTCAACTGCTCAACCACCTAATCGCGGTCGCACCAGAGTGTGATTTGTTATGATAATTGAAAGTAAATTTGTCGAAATTTGTAATAGTTATGTTTTATAGGTAATAATAGACAAGTATTTTGTATTCATGTTTAGTATATACTTTCTTTGGTTTTGGTTTGTTAACTAATTAATTATTTGTCGTCACGAATAGGTTACCTGTAATGTATCGATAAATAAATTTAAATGAATAAATAAATAACTAAATACTAAAATAAAGCTCAAACATATTATATGTTTATTAGTTTTTTACATTACAAAATTATATTTTGGATATTTTCTCTTCAGTGTTTGCTTTTTACAACCAGGATAAATCTTTCTGTGTTCATGTATGCAACGAAATAACATTTATATTTTTTACTCCTCTCCAAGTGTAATTAAACCATAAATTTCTTGAATTAAGTTGACTGCTCTTTCAGCTGTATAGTTCATTGCTCTAATAATCGAGACGTTTCTTGGCACGAAGAAAGCCTTTCATGAAGGTTCATCTTCCATGAAAAAGGGACATCGCTGAAAAAAAATATCAATTTTGAAATGAAAGAATAATGCCTCGCTTTTAGCTGACATGAGATCCCCGATGTTTTTCTCTGAAACAAAAAAGTATTGGTGTTTAACGATGATATTATAGGTATATGAACCAAGAAGTAAACACGCCATTAGATATAACATTAATGAGTCCAAATAACCATACAAAGATCCACAAAGTTCTTCATTCAATAGAATATATCGTTTTCCATGGGTCGAGAAATTTTTTCTAGCTAAATTTGTCACCATTTTTACTGTTAGTTCTTGATCCACATCAATATCAAATAGTGATAAAATAACTACTTAATCATTCAAATACCATAAATGCTGGTTAAACTTCAGTAAATCAGTATTCGAGATGGTACCATTTACGTTTTCATATGCCAACAATAAATAAATGGTACAAGTGTACCCAAAATATATTAATTTATCACCAGATGGCGCTAATAAGTTTTTGTTAAGTACTTAGTTTGTTAGCTAATCAATCTAAATGCTGAAAATTAATTTGTTTATTCGCTTTAGATTTATCTTTAAACAACTCTCAATAATATCACACTTGCTAATCCACCAATAGCTTAGTATTGCCTTTTTGCTACTCAGTTCAGGTACCTAAATTCCCATTTATCCTACACTAAGCAATGGACATTTACATACGTGTAAACATGATATTGGTATTATCCATTATTTCCTACTTTTTTTATCATCGGTTACTAATTAATTGATTCAGGTAATCGAAATTATGTACAATGTCCATAATCCTTGATAAATATTAACTAAGGAAAAATCCATGCTTGATGTTGATGTAAATCCATTATTTTTGATGTGTTTTATACCTTGGCGCTGATTTTCATTTAAGAAGCACACTTGGATCTATTCACATCTTAAAATAAAATATTATACACATTTTCTATGCTTTTGCTACTCTCTATGGAAAACTAAAGTATAAATAAATGAGTGAAGTTTAAACGTACGATGACAGGTGAGATAAATGACAAAATTAACTGTAATCTACCTCTGATAGAGTCTCACAATATAGTTGTATATTTATGATTCTGGTTAAAGAAAATTAGTTTGTATCAATTTTATTGGACTTCTTTTAAAACATATTTAATGAACAAAAACGCAGGTGTTAATTTATGGACTACGCTCATTGAGTAATTGGTAAAGATATAAATTAATTATTTATATAACTTTAATAAATTTTACAATTCATTTATTTAGGTATTACTATTGTCAAAAAAAATTCTCTTAATTAAATGTAAACATTTATAATTGTCTCTCTCAGGTCTTTGTTGTTACATATAGGAATGTTTAATATTTTTCGTTAACAACTTTTTCAGATTAACAATTCGAAATTATTACTTCAATGTATGATGTGAAACGAATTTTGATTAATTATGTTTTTGATACTATTATTATTGAGAATCATTCTGTTAGCAATTAACTGTGTCATATACACAAATTAATCGCATAGTTTGTAACTAATTAAACATAAGAGAATTTAATTACGATGAAAGGTGTTTCACGGTAAACCATATTTAACATAACGAATATTTTTTTATTTAATTTTATGCGCATAAATATATTTACCAGAAAATATAATGTCTATAATACAACACAAATTAATATTTCTTAATCGATCGTTTTATGATTAAATAAGCATTATTTATAGCATTAAAATTAAAAATAGGACGTAAATTATTTTGTTATAAAATATTTAGGTAAATTTTAAGTAATTACTAGTGTTCAAACGTATATATATATGTTTATATTGCTGAAGCATTTTAATTTCTTTTTTTTAACGCATTCCAAGCTAAACTTGTATACTGATATGATTTAATTAATTGCTACCTCACTCTATTGAACCCTTATACACTATTGCCTATCCTTTGTGGTAAATATTGTTTGGACAATTATTATTTGGGCAATGACAATTTCGGATATCCTAACAAATGTGAGAAACAAACCCCAGGAAAATTAGTGTTATAAGACGATGTCATTAGATCCATTTGAGTTCGTGAAAAAACATTTTTTTAATTATTAATTTTAACCAAAAACGGAACTTTTATAATTTTTAAATTTTTGCCAAATATAGAAATTACCATTTTTCTGCACGCAAACAACAAGATAAAGTCGTATTTAAGTAAATTTTTACAGTTTTCGTTTGTAACAAATTTTTAATAACTAATACCTAACCTCTTTTCATTTAGTGTTAATATTTTCACAATCGTGATTGTGAAAGGAAAACTATTTTCAACAAAGTTATTTAAAGTTTATGTATTTTAGTAGAAAATCCTAATAGAAAAATCTGATTATTTTCCATTTACGTTTTTCCTAATTTTAAGAAAAGATCATTATAGAATCCATTCTTATCTACATATGTTCTCAGAAATTTTGCATGAAAGCCTTACTAAGATCTCTTTGCAAATAGAGTCTTTTCTTTCTTTCTTTCTTTGCAAGTAGAATCTACTTTGCAAAATAGTAAAAGAGAAAGTCACATTTAAGAGTATGTATGCTGTTTCGTGTCCCAAAAGTGCTTTCTCCTATTTGCCATGTCATATAAATAAGAAGGAAAACTGTTTATGTAAAACTTAATACATTCCTCGAGTATACTTCTGCATTGTCGAAAGGATCGCGGGTAAGTTTATCGTAACATAGATGATTTATGGAGTATTGGGGGGAACTTCGACAATAAGTACAAGGGCGGCGGCGCCCGAGGCGGCCAGTTATTTTAGGATAAACGCTCGTCGCAATGGATTTGTTCGATTATTTCAGTATTGCTCTTATTTGTACAAGCACTTTGTATTAATTTCTAACAAGGAACAATACAAATCTAACTATCTTAGATTTATGTTGTTCCTTTAATACTTGACGTCTCGATGGAGTATCTAAATCATTTGTGCCCAGTCGGTATGTTTATTCAATATTTTTCACTGTACACGGATCCAAACCTATTGAATATTGAATCGCTTTAGAAAACTTGAAATTAACTTTAATTAAATATGAATGCAATTCCCATAAATTTAAATCGCAGACTTCTTTGTTCACTAAACCATCTTAATTTGCACAGTTAGATGTTTCAATAAGACTACGCTATAATTACGAGTAGTTACTTCCGTTTGTTTGCGTATTTGCGATCTTGAATATATAAGGTAGTGAGAAGTAGAAAAAATTTTGTCTATATAAATAAAGACAGCTTGATATTTGATTAAAAATTATTAAAACAAGACGTGATATATAATTTGATTAAAAAGTATTAACATAATTTTATTAAAAATTATTAAAACAATACGCTTATATCGGGGGCGCTTCGATGGATGAATATAAATATGGGCACTATTAAAATTTTGGTTATTTTATTATTAAATTACTCTTTATATTTCTGTAATTATGGCTTAACCTATATCTTAAATAAAATTTAATTTAACTAAGCGAGTAATTATAACTTTAACGGCAACTGCCGTTACGTATAACTTTAAGCACGGAATAATTACTATCATTAACTAAATCAATTTAAAAAAATTGTACCATTGAACCTGTTACAGTAATTATTACTGGACTATCTCTCTTCTGATAATCAAGGATTGATATTTGTATTTCTATTAACAAAATAACCTGATATATTATTATAAACAATGAAGTCCATTTACATAATAAAGGAAATATACAATCGAGTACACGGATATATTAATCTTGTAAGATACAAATAAAATATTCTTTTACTTCGGAATTTCCTGACAATAAGAATTACGCGTTCACTTATTGTAAATCAAATGTGAGCGATTTGCGTTACTTTGGTAATTCCGATCAGAGGGGAAAACTAGACCGAATATTGAATATATTTTGCGTTAATTATGTAAAAATTCGTTATTCACAATTAAATGTAACTACGTGACTCGAGTAAAAAGAAAATTTGCCTATCAATTTTCGACAGTGTACTTACAAGATACTGCCTTAAGAAATATAATCGCTCCTGTCCTTCGAACTAACACAAAACCAACGTAATTTGCATACTGCGTCAGTCATGTGACATATAGTTCTAGATTATTACCTTAGACTCTGAATCATTTATTCCACTTTCTTATAATTTACTTGAATTAGTATATATATATATATATATATATATATATATATATATTTATGTCCAGAATGTCTGCGTCAATAGTCCAATTGAATGTTAAAAAGTTATGGGGCATAGGACCAAAGCAATCAACATAAAGCGACACATTGTTATACAAAAGTACACAATTTACATATTATTCATTATTTTCAAAGTATCTAAATTTTTCATACCTTCACCCACATTAATCGGTCTTTGTCGAGACTATACAACGAATAACCAAAAAAGTGTATAGAAACATAACTTCTTAGTGTGTTAATGAAAAAATCTTTGATTTTATTGCCACTAATAATTTTATTTCATGTCAAGTACTAACAAAGATAAAAAATATTTATGATTCCTTTTCCCAATGGAATCACCATTGGTTCTATGTGGTGGTTCCCATGAAATATAATAGTATAAATTTTATATTAGAGAAATTACTTGAGAAATTTATAATATCTACTTAAAGTTTACAGTTTTTTTTATTTGGCTTGGTATTTCTGGAATGATTGGAACAAAAATAGCCAATAAATATAACTATTCAGGTAAATCGGATATCGGAAAAAGCAATAATAGTAATTAGGTGTAATAAGTTTTACCATCTGTATATTAGAGAAGCACTTATATGAAATGATGAAAGAGACAATTATTTTAATTTTTATATCGTATATTTATTCAATTCAGTTGTTTGTTTTTCTCTCTTATTATCTCAATTTATTTCTACAATTTACTATTTTATGATTTACGTATTCTTATAATTTTGACTCAGTTTCCAAGACACATTTAGGGCTTCTGATTTGGATTGGTATATCAAAAATAATGACTTGTTATTGCAAAGCAATTTGGACTGTTTTACGTACCATGGCTAATAACCTTAAACATATATTCACCGCGTACACCATGATGCATTATTAATTTGGTGTTGCCCTGGGTAGTGATTGAGAAACTGCTACGCTCCACAATGAATTTAGTGACCAATATAGGAGAGGAGCTGCGCAACTACTTACATTATTATTATAGGATTTGGAAGACCGAATATCGAGAACTGAGTTTGCAGACAAGAAAACAATTTCCAACATCACTTCTAAATCAATATTAAATAAAAATACAATTCACCTCAGGAAGAAGATGAACAAAAATTCTAGCTTTACAATGAATTTATCGAACAAAACAACCTTTTATTTTTTTGCGACATAATTTTCTGAAGCAATGTAGACTGAAGTTCAGTTGAAGGTCGTCATTTTGAACGTCTGAGGCAAATAAAATACTATATTTTGTAAAATGGTAACATTTTAATACTCAATTTGTTATTAAAGTTTTTGACACAGGGTTTTGTTTCAAACAGAAAAAAAAATCATTGCATTTTTTTATTTTTTCCTTATCTTGTAAATTTTCAAAATGTTTCACTTACATTTTTTTCAATCTTTCTTAACGTGTAAACCATTCCTATTATTCTTCTGTTTTTTAAATTTTTAAAATTTCAGAATGTTTTCTTAGTTTTTGGTACGAAATAAGAGGTTATTTTATAGCTATTTCATCACATTTCATGGCTATCGGTTGCACAGTCGCACGCACGCCCGCGCACGCGTGCTCGCACATTCACGCTCACACGCACACCACAAGCTCACGCATACGAATACGAACGGACATGCACACGCCCACGCTTACACGCACGGACACAGACACGTGCACGCACACGCTCAAAGGCACACGCACACGCACACAAATACAAATACACAAAAATATACACATATACTCGGTGTTCGGAAATAGATTTCGGACAAAGAAAGACGCTATTCGTTGGCTATAAAGGAATCAATTTTCGTTGAAATAAAAAGCAAAACACGCTCTTTTTCTAATCGGTGCAAAACATATTGGACATAACTCTTTTTAACACACTCAATATTTAATGAAAAAGATGACAAATAATTATGAATATTCCTAACTTTTTTTTAAAAAATTTGCCTTTTAAATTTGGTTTTAACAACAATCAACTATTTTTAAAGCAAGGAATAACGTCTTTCTTTGTCCGGCGCTTATTTCCAAACAGCATGTAATACTAGTAGTATTTAATTAAGGATTTTTCGTATATATTTTTCTGTTTCATGAACGTAATCCTCCATTTTAGTTTTAATTAGCAAAAATACCAAAATGTTAGACATTACCAGTTTAATTTAATTTTTGTATGTGGTGTAAATATTAGTTATACACCCCATACAAAAATTAAATTATATAAAAAAATTAAATCTATAAGTGAGGATTTTTTATGTGGTTAAATTATCTGTGAATTTTGAAGTATGTTTCTTGACTATGTAACACTTTCCTGTGTATTATTTTCCGATATTAATATAAATAATATTTCTAGGCAATAGCTGCGTACGATGTGTATTTACATGGGTAAATATCATGGGATATTGAAGCAAACAAAACTATCATTAAAGATTCAGTTAAACCATATATCAAAATAACCATAGAACCAAATTATAAATCAAACTAAATACCTAACTATAACCTATACTTCCGTATAGACATTATTCCCATACTACAAAGAAATTTCATTAAATTCATAAATACGAAAAAGCATTAATAATAAACTACAATCTACTGAATATTATATACACAGTTTTTAAATATAATTAATAATTTTCAAAAATTATTTTATTTTATTCGTAAATAATATTGTCGATGCTGTGGCCAACTTTGCTGTAGGTCTTTTTGAGATCTATAGTTCCTTCATACGTTACTAGTGAATCTGTAATAGTATTACCAGCATTCGTCATGGATTATTCTGATTACGTTGACATTATTATATCTCCATAATATGCATACTATAGAGAATATGGCAATTAAAAAATAATAAATATACAAAAATGAAATTTGCAAAAATTAATTCAAATAAAATCATATTTAATAATAAGCAGTATAGCTGATAGTTTTAAAAGTTAAATATGTCCCCATATCAAAGCAACTTAACATTTTTTTTTTCAAAATAATTCTTTCATAATACGGTTATAAATTATTTATTCTGCAAACATAAATTTTCTTTAGTAGCAAAATATTTATTAAAAATTAATATTATTCTTATATAATAGCGTCTTAATTTGTCCGAACCGACTATTCCCGAACACTGCATATATTATTATAAAAACTGCAATGTATCTTTTGAGATCGGTAGCAATCAATATCGACGGTCAATAGTCACTACCCAACGTTAATAAAATGTTTTAGTGCTCCAAGATATATCGAAATATACAAAAATAAATTTATTTCCCAAAAAAAATTTTGGTTCCTTCAAACAGTTGAAATTCATGTATGCATCTTATGGTGAATATTTTGATATTCGTAAATATTATAAATATATATTTATATTAAGCATTATAAATATATATTGATATTCGTAAGCATTATAAATATATTTTTATTTTTAGAATTATATAATTATATAATGCTTACGAATATCAAAATATTCACCATAAGATAAGCACTAGCGGAATTTTTTTCAAAAAATTGAGAATGATATTCATAATTATTTGTCATCTGTTTCATTAATTATTGGGTGTGTTAAAAAGAGATGTTTTATTTTTCTTTTTTTGCACTCAATTAGAAAAAAGGGCGAGTTTTACGTTTTATTTCAACAAACATTTATTCCTTTATAGCCAACGAATAGCGTCTTTCTTTGTCCGAAATCTATTTCCGAACACTGCATATATATGTGTATATGTGTGCATGTGTATTTGTATACGTGTGCGTTTGAGCGTGTGTATGCGCGTACGTGTATCTGTGCGCGTGAGCGTGCGCATATGCGTGCGTGTGCGTATGCGTGGGCATGTGGTGTGCGTGTGAGTGTGATGCGCTGAGTGCGCACGCGTGCGCGGGCTTGCGTGCGCGACTATGCAACCGATAGCCATGAAATATGATGAAATATAGCTGTAAAATAATATCTTATTTCATATATATATATATATATATATATATATATATATATATATACATACACATATATATATATATATATATATATACATACATATATATATATATATATATATACATACATATATATATATATATATATATACATATGAGTGTATGGCGCAGTGGTATAGCGCCGGGCTATTTCAGTCCACAGTATGATGGCAACAAAAACAAAATGTCGGTTCTTTCTTTAAAACTGAACAAGCAATGAACACATTTTTATTTCATGGCCACTAATTACGTAAATATTTGTGAAATCGAATGTAAATTATATAATAAGTGAAACACTATTTCGTTATTTCTACAACTCAGTTATACAACGAAAAGTACTGGAGTCCGTACTCATAAGTACTGGGTGCATATCTTGAATCGTTTCATCTTTTTTTTTTAAATTTAAAAAATACCTATTTTCTTAAACGTAGCTAAAACAAAAAAACATTTTAATATTTTTAGAACCGTTCAGTAATTACTATCAAAAGTTAATGAGTACCTACCTTAAAAGTGAATAATATCAAATTAAATATCCTGTTTCATATCATCATTTTAGTTCTCAATTTTATTTTTATTTACAAATTAATCAATCGCATCTATTAAAGGTTATGAGCACATTAAGTAATTTATTATCTAATAACTCTGCAATCATACCATAACTCGCTGCCAAATTTGGCATAAATATGGAACGTAAGAGTGAATAATACATAAACTATTACCCACGGCTTCGTTCGCAGAATACAAATGCAACGAAAGGTCTGTTTAAATATTTGTTACGCGGTCACGTTTAAAAGGCCATACGGATTTTTTTGTGACTTGCCATAGACAAGTTACATAAAAATCTGTATAACCGTTTAGACGTGTCTGAGTAACAAACATTAAATAGTAAAAGAAACAAAAATTAAAATTTTTAAATCAACAATTTTTTTTCATTATTTAATACTCGTGTGTTCCAAGAATCCAAAACCGTAATAAAAAATCTACACACTTTACGGGCAAAAGTCAGTACATTTATAAAATTAGGCCTTCCGTGAATATTGTTTAATTTAGTATTTTTAATAAAAATGGTAGGATAAGTTGGGTGCACAGATTCAAATTCATTATAGCATTAGTGCAGAGAATATTTTAACATAAACTGTTACACGACACAACTAAGAAGCGAAGGAGTGAGACACATATGCTACATGTCAATTGACACGCATTGCCCACAGCCTAGAACCTTTCTCCCAATGTCGATATTGAATGGTCCCTTGTCATAGCGAAGTTATTGCAAAGCAGTCCAAGCTGTGACGACATCCGACGGCTGTCAATAATGTTACTTGCTTTTCCGGCCGCAAACGTGAACCTTTCGAATGGCTTCTGGGCGCACCAAGGGGAAGTTGGGAGAATTTTTATTCTTAATTTTGGGAATATTTCTGTCAAAATGGATTAGTTTATCATATTATTCGATAGATAACAGATCGTCAAATAATAAGCGATACGTCTTTATTTCCCTTGCCAGCTCTATTAAACCAGTTGATGGTTTTTATATGGTTCTGGTAATGTTTTAGTATCATCACTATTAAGCTTATCTAATATTCACAATTTATTTAACTGATGCTCTTCGTAATATTATTGTTTTAGTGGTCCATGGCAAAACTACCCAAACTGAACGCTTGTGGAATCCGTCCATCCGTCTTTTGTTACATGCGTTTTTCTCTGTAATTAGACGTAAATCTGTTAAATTTAGCATGATGATATGTATAATTCTAGACGAATTTAAGGGAATAGTGTAGGGTGCCAAATTAAAACTTACTGCGGCACGAATTTAACAGTACATATGATGTGTGGTTTCTAAGAATTTTTTAAACATATTTCAGAAAAAAAGCCTTAATATTACAGTCATCTACTCTTATCGCCGAAGGGATTGCTCAGGAAAAATCTGAAAAAATCTTGAACATTGAGAATTATGGTGAAATTAGGTAGATTATATATTATAGATTGAGCCAACAATTTTTCTTGCGCGATTAATTCTGATAAATAATTTTATTACTTATTTCCTTGTAATGGTTGAGCCATTTGTTTTAGAAAACATTTCGAAAAAAATTTTTTGTTATCTAAGGACTTTTGTCTTCGCACAGTTGAACACTCTTCACTCAGGTCCGCGTATTGCGATGTGATACGGCATTGGTGCCGTTAGCAGCAGGTAATGTGGCAGCGCTCTAACAAGGCTGCACATAGTTGAAGTGTATTAGTAGTCTATTGATAAAATCTATTAATAATTCCAGCGGGCTCTGATGAATAGAAAACTAATTGTGTAAGTTATGCTTACACTTTACCATTTTTTATTAGAACAACTTATAAATATGAATTTCATCACAATTTATAATAAAAGAAACACGATGTCACTGAAAAAAAAAGAAATAGTTAAGAGGAAAAAAATATTGAACAGCATATAAACGTAATTCAACAAATAAACAAATGGTTTGAATCTCGATTTTTTATGGCTACACATTCGTTTACGGAATAATATGTATTGTTAAATATTATAAAAGGAAAATATTGTTCACTACTTTTTGCCTCTTTTGAACACCATTTACCTTGCGTTTATTTTACTGATCTATAAACATTTTAAATATAATAAAAGGAAAATATTGTTCACTACTTTTTGCCTCTTTTGAACACCATTTACCTTGCGTTTATTTTATTGATCTATAAACATTTTTGAATATTCGGTACAACTTCGTTCTTGATGATATGAAATAAACGAAAAAGTTACGACTTTTTCGTATTCATTTAATTTTATTTCTTCAACATGAATAATTAGGATTATTTATGTTGAATAAATAAAATGATGATAGGAAGTATAAAAAATAGACTTTGATATTTGGGGTATCAATTTAAGAAAAATTATTTGTTGTCACTTTGTAAATTATAAAATGATTTATTTACACACACGTATATGAATTCAAAAACATAGAAAATTCAAATATTTCAAAAACATAAAAAAAAAAGAAACAAAAAACATAAAACACACGAAAGTCAAAACAATTAACATGTCCCAATACGGATGG
This sequence comes from Druceiella hillmani, assembly GCA_039881145.1. Classification (NCBI taxonomy): domain Eukaryota; kingdom Metazoa; phylum Arthropoda; class Insecta; order Lepidoptera; family Hepialidae; genus Druceiella; species Druceiella hillmani. Next base: position 27,982,537 of record JAYKKI010000003.1, on the reverse strand, counting down.
TCACCGAGGGAGAGATCGACCATAACCCTCCAAAGAAAAACAAAGAAAGGAAAAAGAAAAACATTTTCAATATTTGTACCTATAATGTAAAATCATTATCTACCGAACCTAAACTAATTGAGCTTAAAACAGCACTACAAGACATTAACCACGACATAGTAGGATTAAGTGAAGTTCGCCGGCTGGGTGAAATAATTACCGAAGATGCCGAGCAGAACCAATGCCAGATGAGCTGACGAAATCGGAGCTACAGCAGGTTGCGAATGAATAGCCAAACAGCCAAAGATAGAGACGAATGGCAAGCTTTGGAGGAGACTTTTTTACCCTAAGGGGGTCCATATAAATTTAATAAATAATATAAAAATTTTATATAATAATTGTCAATGTAAATTATCATGAGCATTAATTAATTTTACTATTCTATTTTAATTTTTTATATATTGTATACAAATGTCATCCTTTTTAATTAATGTTGTTACTTATTATTTATTTTTTATTGCATGTTGCATGTATGTAATTTTTTGTATGGAATTTAATAAAGCTTTATTATTATTATTATATTATATGAAACATATCCTTAAAGTTGTAGAAAATTTTTATTAATTTTGGAAAAAAGTCCCTGTTTTCAATATTAATAAAATATGCATAATGATATCAAACGTACATAAATTAATTAAAAATTATTAACATTAAAATTGAATTTCAGGGTTTCAAAAATAAAGAAAGAAATTGGGATTTCGTTAAGTGAAAACAGAGGCACAGTATAAAATGGAAAAAACAAAATTGATAAGTGTTTTTCTTAAAATAGTATTTTCTTTTAATATAATCAATCGATTCGCAATGTTATTCATAGATGCATTCACAAAGTTAAGTTTTTTTTTTGTAAAATCGATTAGAATATTCTAATTATAACGTGCACGTAATTAGAAGCACAGCTCTAACGAAGGTTCCACTTGAGCACCAAGGGGACAACAAAAACTCTTTCAATCCCAGTCATAGACAAATAAGTATAATTTCGAATATTTATTTCATATATTGGTAATTTTGTAATTTTTGATATTTAAATAAGCGTTAAATATTGACCTTCATTGATTAAGCCCAACAACAAAACAAATAACACCTCAAATGTCGAGCTCCTCTAACGAAACGAGAACTGCATTCAATTATTGTATGTCTTTGGACACATTTTCACACCTCAATTTTCCGTATTAGGATCTCATTGTCAAATGATATAAGCGTTTTTTCAATAAGTGTCCAAATTATGCTTACGAATATATATGTATAAGAGTTTCCCAATTATTAAATTTTTTGTGATCTACACTTTTTTGCCATTTCAGAGTTAAGCGTAGTATCCTGGTTTAGAAACGCAAAACGACAAAATACGAGAAATTTTGTAACAACTTTTCTAAATTTTGGACGTCTTTCAAATCGTTATCAATTATTGTGAGAATGCAGATAGTTACGAGTTTTCAAAGGTTTGCGTAAGAGTACATCTTTAGAATTACCATCCATATAAAAACTACATATTAAATAAAGTGGTATGTCCTTTTCATAAACGACAGTTAGGGGAATGTATTCGAAAGTTATATTGTCAACTGAGTCATATGATAAATATATGCTGAAAGAGCACCAACTCAAGTTATGTATAGGCATTGATGTTTGAATCTAATGTCAATATGGAATATTTTTGCTTCCAACTTAGTTATTTTCTCAAGCTTAAAGGAAGCAATCAACAACAAATTTATTCGTTATGGAGGAATCTGAAAAAAATTTTCGGTTTTAAAAAAGCGAGAAAATAATACTTTAAATTATTAAGGTACCGTACCTCCAAAGATAAACGGAACTCTTATAAGATCTCTCAAGAGTCTGTCTGCCTGCGTGTCACAAATGTTTTTCTTAGAAAATGCTTGACGTAAAAACTTGAAATTTGGCCATGTAACAAAACAATTACCCTGCACATATCTCACTGGCTAATTATAAAGACCCCATATATATTTTAATTTGTTTTCAAAATTAGATTTAGTAGAGTAGTCCAGAGATATGTTGAAAAATATGCAATTAAAATTTAATCCCATACCCCTTTTTGTGAAATGATTTAACCCAAAATTATTAAAAACTACAGAGTTCTCAGATGCTTAAAAAAGTTTGTGACGAAACTATTGTGATAGCTTAAATGTTATTTTTTTTAATGTACACAGTAATTTTTTACATGTGAAAGATACAGTAGGCGTAAGTACGAGTATGTTGCCTACTATATATTTGTTTTCAAAAATTAATATATGTAAATAATTTCAATAGAAATACTATTTACCCTTAAATATTTATAAATGCCTAAACGTGGACAAAAACAACATAATATGCGTTCTACTCGTGCTTGAGATTTTTTTATTTTTAAAATAAGCTTCAATAAAATAATTAAATAAATTTGGGTAAAAAAAGTGCGAACACACCATACATGTTAGAAGTGAAACTTTTTTATATATGATTTTATTATTTCGAAGTATAGGTGTAACGATGTGACATTTTTTAAACTTGGTTTTTATTTACTTATATAAAGGTGAGATTAAATACGAGTAGCTATATAAAAAAGATCTACTGTCATAGTTCTTCATAAGATCTTTTCTATATAGCTACTCTAGATCTACTGTGACAGATTACCATAACACTTAAATTTATTACTTTGTTTTTTTCTATCTCCATTCACGTTTATCTATCTATATGAGTTAATATTACGTAGATGTGTGTAAATTAAATCATGCGATTTTACATTTGTTATTTACATGGATATTCGACACTCTTTATTAAAATAATTTGTTGATTGCACACTTAATAGATTTTGTACAGTTATATGAAAAAGGTAAATTTAACTTATAGAAAATTCCGATATTGATAAATTTCCTATCAGTGTCCCTTTTATCAGCAGTTATCAAAAAATCAACTTACTGGAACCAATTTTGTTTGGACTAAAATTATTTATTTACAAATTAACACATCTTACTTAAAATTTTGTAGACAAAAAAACGGTGACATGATTTATGTACCGTACTAAAATTTGTAAAACGTAACACTTAAGGAATGATTTCTAAAATCGTCCGACTGGTTGTCCATTTACCACAGAACTTTTTATGTCGTATCCTTTGTTTTGTATCTTGTATATCTCTTGAATTCTTATACGATTAAAAGCGTGTGTCTCCATTTTACGTCGCTTAATAATAACCAAATTCCGTAAAATGTATTTATTAATACATTTGTAATAGTTATGGCAAAATAGATCTAAACTAATATACCAAGGAGTAAAACCGTGTAATTTTATGATCTGGATGTGATGCTCTGAGCAGGTTAATACATATAATCAAAAGTTAACTTTTAGCGATTACCTTAATTTATGTTTAGAAAGTAACTGCATTTATTCCGATAATATATGAAAATTCTGGGAAAGAATGACTATTACCTAGTTAGGAAGCAATAATTTCAAATTCAGAAACCGAAATAATCCTTGAACGATATATGAAAATAAGTGTTGCTGATAGTAATTTAAAATTACCTTGCTTTCACGATTGCGTTTTACGAGTAATTAATACAGTAGCTTTAATTAAAGAGCCATTACAATTTGGGCGATTTCAATTTCTACAAAAAAATACTGCGTCACGTCTGTTAGTCTGAATTTTCGCACTAACATCTAATTTGAAAACGTCGTAGGGGCAATACGTTACATTTCGTCTGACTATCGTAGATAAGAAAATTCCTCTCTGTATCGGGAGTAAACCGTTTCTTGTGATAGTCAAATTTTATTACGTCACAGGGCACCCTATTTATAACAACTGAGGAAAAATGTTGTTACCTCTTTCCATCCTTGTGTTGCCGGTGTTTGGAAATAGCTGTGGGGTGAACTTTGAAATTACGAAGTTTTGGCAATGCTCGGAAAGCTATGTTAAAACTAATATTTTTGTGAGTTATGACGTATTTTTGGTTTGAATATTTAAGATTAGCACTCCATTATTAACTTTAGGGGCTGTGGCGGTTTAGATGAATTGGTAATTTATGGAGATAGTTTCGAAAATAATGATAATCAGAATGATCATTAGAACTAAGGATTCGTAATTTAGGTCTATGTATATATATATATGTATATATATACACACACACATATATATATATATATGTATATATATATATATATATATATATATATATATATATATATATATATATATATGTTTTTTTTTTCAATAATAATAAAACGATATACATGCATGTATGTATTGTATGATCCGTAATCACTTACACTTAAAGCATAGATTTTATAGCTGTAATCCCCTTTGACTTCTTTCCACTAAAACGTCGATTTCTTTCCACCTGACACTTTTCAGAAATTAGCCAGGCTAGACTCATGTGATTTTTTTTGTGTAATAAACATTCATAAAAGAATTTAAAATCAAATCTATCATTATTTCGTAGCGAAGCAGTTGTACGGGTCTTCGCCCAGTAAGCACTTGACGGTTGCAATAATAGGTGATCTCAAGCGACCCTACATGACACTTCATAAGTTTTTTATATTAGGAATCATTGGCTGGTCAGATTTATTTCTCGGGTGCTGGAAGGAACGATATGTTGAACAATATCTATGCACTCTACGAAATAAACTTCAATATTTAAGTTTTTTTATTATAACAATCACGTTGAATTACATATAAATAAAGTCTATTTATATAATAATATCATTTTTAAATAAGACGAATTAATCACGGAGCATCATGACGTTATTCAGCATACAAAATTCGTATCTTTAACTGACACAAGCACATGCTATTTTCATAACATTCTTTTATAAATAATTTTGTCACTGAAAATTCATTCATTAGTTAATTACAACTAGTAATTTTTTTAATAAATACTGTAATATAATTACATAATTCTTTTTCCCTCCTATTGACTTAAACTGGAACTTAAAAACTGACACTGGAACTTAAAAACATACCAAATCAAATATAACTGATTATATTTTACATCACGGCGTATTCAATATCATGACATGTATAATTTTAGAAAGCTGATGATAATTTCCATATATAGTATAATATAGCGTCGTTGCCTATTTCGTGTTATCGTTCGCCTATATACATTTGTATATGGATGAAAAATATGGCAATGGGCAAAGTTGGATAGCTCATAATTTAATTTTATTACAAATATACCCTTTTTCAATTATTTTATAATCGACAAGAATACTACTAAACGAAATAATATAATTTAAATATACCAAAAACAACCAAACATGTATAAATAACTTATCGAGAGAGGTGAACCCCAAACCCGCTGGATCTCTTATTCGCCATTAAGATGATAACTTTGTCCACCTTCCATCTCCATCCTCAATACCTGATCACCCCTCATTTTACAAACATATAACTTATCAAGGTAATTGGAATAAGTTCAAACTAGATGAATTTATTATTCACCGTTAAGAAGATTTCTTTTCCACCTACCATATCCATAATAAAATCTTGACTAAAACATCATCATATACCGTGCCAAATTTCAAATCTCCAACAGGAAGTAAGCAGAATAGCGATTAAAAAATATGTAGCAGACAGACAGAAAACAAAGCAAGGTATATTAAGATTTTTTAAAAGATTAGGTTTATTATAAAACATATTAAATAAAGAGGAAATAAATAATGTTAGTACAATAATTTGCAGTAGGTTGTATTTTGATTTTTGGTGCTTGCACATGCTTCAAACTTGGGGCAACCCATAAGTGAGACATGTCCTTTTTTAATCAATAACAAATTTATTCTCTGAAATTTAAGGTATTCTATGTCAAAATAACTCCACATTCCCCAAATCTAAACACAAATCTATTTCCATTAACTTCAAGAATACACGCACATTATTTCATTTTACCCATGTAAAAATATTTATCACTATGTTATATTGACGATTTCTGAAGATCTAAAGGTTTTTTATCCACAGTACGCCAGGTATTTATTCTCTTTTCAATACGTGACATACATTAGGAATGGTCTTATAAACTTCACTTAAATGTGATTAGTCTCCATTGGGATGTAGTAAGCGATTGCAAAAGCGTGTCCCTTTTACTCAATTGAATTTATCTCTACAATGCAGCTGCGACCCTTTTAACCTGTTGACAAAGGTTTGTTCGCCGGGCCTTTCGCCCATTCATGGTAGCCACATATGATGTTTTGAAAAATATCACGTTCGGCTGCCGTATTCTACTTTATTTCCATTGCTCCCCTTTTTAATATAATATGACTGAAATACATTGAAATGAAAAATATGTTTTACCAATTCTCGAAGTTGCCACTCTCACGGATAACGCTGAATATTCTAATTACTTTGAGGCGCCCTCGTTCAAAGTTGTGTTTTTTTATTTTTATTCATTTTAATCTGTGTCCGATTCACCTGCATTTATTCATGCCTAATCGTACATTGATTAAGCATATAACACTATTGTTTAGTGGACGCGGGTATTGAATAGTGGACATGGGCTCAATTCACTTGCGTCGATATAAGATTTTTATGAAACAAATGTTGCAAGATCATTTCATAGAACACATAAACATTACTCATTCCTTCAATTACAGGAAAATAAATATGGTCGGTCACTCGATATTAAACTAAAAAAAATTATAAAAGATTGTTACACGGAATCAAATAAATTAGAATCGCTATAAAATAACGATTATTTTAATTTATAATTACTTTAAGAACGTTTATTATACAAATAAGATTTTTTAAAGTGAGTTCAGCTTAGCTAAATTTCTGGTCGCTTCAAGTGGAATTTAATATTTGATGATAACGCAAAAAGATGATGTAGATTTTATACTAATTATTTGAAGTATAACTCACTAAGCATCATAAAATAAAGACATTTCCACATATAGTTTTGTTATTACCGAAAAAAATCATAAGTTACGAATCCATATTTGCAAACACTATCCTCAACTCTACCGCTGCGGGAATTGATGCTGCAGAATGTAAAGTTAATCACAGAACGCTAACCTTATATATACAGTACATAATTATGTCATTATTAATAAAATCCAAAATTTGAGCTGGATTCCCTAGTTTTACCGAACAGCGACAATCCGTAAATGAAAAGATATAACGTCATTAAACCATCAGTTTTTATAAATTTCATTTGCCGTAATGTCATCAAATCTGACTATGATAAGGGACTGCTCAATCATAACACTAGGAGAAAGTTTCCAATCTACGGTCGTCAGTCTCATAGCACAAAGATTTTACACTTAATTGTATAAAAATTTGTAAGTGAATGCTTCATACGGCAATTGAAATAGTATGTAGGTGCACAGAAGTTGGAGTGAATTTTTTTCCCACATTCCATTAAATATGTTTCAATAGATGTTTCAAAACTGAATTGGGAATCAATTGTACGCTTTTCTAGTTCCACCTTACAAAATTAAAAAGAAACAAATCCCCACTTACTTGTCCACTGTCTGTCTGTTAGCCAAAGCTCTATTTCTCGGAACCCGATTGAGATATTAAATTTAAATTAATTCTGTATTCTGAGGCCATACATTATTATAATTATATATTGGTAATTTTGATAATCGGTATTATAGCATAATTAAAGAATAATGTTATAAAATTAATGATTTCTAATTCAAAGTGAAATAATACTTTTTTTTGTAATTAGTTTACTTTTGCGGCTGTAAAAGACATAAAAATACATTTGTGTTGTGAAAAATTAAAATTTGTAAACAATTTAATAGAGAACACCACGTACTATAAAATGTTTTTCATTGCATAAATGAATAGAGAACATTCGTAGTGCGATTCTACTCGCGCTTGATAGAATTTGTTTTTTTTTATACCCCTTTGCAAAACATTAAAGTTCAAAATGATATACGATGTGTCCCCGAGCCTCTTGTTTCTTTCACTCAAAAATTCGTGAAACCTGAAAAAAATGATTTGGTTAGAAATTTCGATAAAAATTATTTTGATTAATTTTAATCAATTTAAAAAGATAGAGACAACTATCGAATGGGGTGACTTGTCTCATCAGAGAAGTTTGTGTTTTGGGATACAAGCCAGTCAATGACCGAATACTCCTCATCAAATGTAATGCGTCACCTACACACTTAAAATTTATACAAGTGAACGCCCCAAAATATTCCTTTCACAGAGCCTGGGGAAGATGAATTGGGACCAAATATTGTTGAGTCCTAATTTCGGCCGCAATAAGGCGTCTGAAAAATGGAAAAGCTGCTAGTGAAGATGCGATTTCTATAGAAACCATGGGAGAGAAAGGTGTTCATATCTTATACACCATATGCAACAAAATATGGTAGACAGGAATATGGCCAAAAGAATTCATACAATATTTCTATCCTTGCATAAAAAGGGCTCAAAGAAGAAGTACAACAACTTTTGATGCTTATCTCACGCGCAAACAAAATCTTGCTGCATGTGTTGAATGAGCGACTGAAGACTTAATTGTCCAGGAAAATTGTAAGGTACAAACCGGTTTCATAAGAGGAAAGAGCACTCTTGAACAGACCCTTATAATTCGTCAAATCATGGAAAAGGCTTTTCTGGAAAACCATCTTATCGAAATAAATACGTAGGTGATCATCGAAGCGGTGGATAGATCAGATAACTGACGGTCCCTAATATGAGTGTGGTGCACTAAAAATAGGGAGAGATGGAGAGGCATCATGAGGCGAGTAACAACAGCCGCTCGTAACAATACTATATGCTGACCACGACCGCTCTAACAAGAGCGAAACGACGGAGAAGAAGACAACTATTTAACTCTACTTGGGACATTATTGGATTTATAGGATCTGTACCACAAAAAGGAACCCTTATAAGATCACTTACAAAAAGGAACCCTTATAAGATCATCACATGTGTCTCAAAGTGCACAGAAACCTCACAGTCTAAGTTCCACTCGTACTTAAAAGATTTTTTAAAGCTAGGTCTAAAAGTACTATAATTTTTCTTTATAAATGAAAAACGTAAAAAATAATAAAAAAAAAATTAAGTCGTTCGAATTACACCTATATTTGAAAGAACGTACTCATTGCTGACTACGATTTATTGTCATAAATCAAGAAAGAAAAGTGTTCAAGATACGAAACAAAGGTTATAAATTGACAATATATAATTGTGTAAATTTTAGGATCAGAGTTGATATTTTTTTTATTATAATTTAACTCATAATGCTAATTAAAAATCAGAACGAATCTTATAAAATGTGTTAACATTATAAATATACAATTACAAAACGTACATTTGTTACATACGTTATATATTCCTTTCATACGTATGCAATGAAATATTTTGTGTTCATAAATGAAGTGCCAAAGAGTGACATTTTGTTCTTAAATTGCCTTCACCTTTATGCGCATAATTTATGTAAACTTGAAGTGGGACATAAATATTTATCAGCGAATGATTTCACTATTTTATATCAATAATTCAATCATTTTTTATTTCCGAATACAATTTTACTCTTGCACTATTTCGCGGCTAATCGATGCAAGTATCAAAAAAGGCGTGCCGGAGCGCAAGACACATGTTCAAGTACCTTCGCTTGCTTCTGCTTAAGCCTACTTGTTATAATAATTAGGCTGTCTTTAATTTTCTAAATCTTGATCTATTTTATATTATTTTGAACATGATTTCACCGCCCGCACTGTGGGTATACATTTCCAATTTGTAGTTTCTTATCCATTCATTATAAATAATTGAAATTTCAGTAAACTAAACCATAATTTGCAAACTAAATTAAAAATAGCGATCTAATGAATCTGATCAATATAATAATACACAATTTTTAAAATGTTTTCCCCAACTTAAATACACATAACTTATATATGTCAAAGATACCATCCAAAAACATGCTTTTGGGCCTGTCTTGCAGTAAATCTCCAAAAATATAATACGTAAAATTAGAAAAAATATTAATTATAATTAGCCCTTTCCAACGATACCGTACATTATATACAGAGTTTAAACAAAATCGAGTATTCATTTACCCACTATCCTAATAAACTCTAATAAATTGAAAACAACAGACTATGTGACTAATTGTAAAATAATTTTAGAGTGGGAATATAACGGTGGATGAAATTAAAAGAAACATAATTCAACTTCGGATAAGTTCCAAAGGACCGGACGAACTAGCTACAGCTGAAAAACTCACAGGCGTGAAAAATGCTCTACCTCTGTCATTATTCACATGTAGCATACGAAAAGACTATTTTTAAGTCGAATTCAAGGTATCTGTTTTTGAAGACATTATTCTGGGAACCAGTATACTTCTAGTTATCTCTTATGTATTTTATAAGAAGTTTATTCACCGCTTATCTAAATTTATAGACCAACATGGAAAGTAAGGAGGCTCAACTATATTCCATGACTTTTCCTAAACCTTTGACTATACCAAACCATAGAAACTAAAACGTGCTAAAATTAAAAATAAAAAGATGTTCCAGAAATGCGTGACACGTTGATACTTTTAAAAGAATGGTTGGTTAAAGAGGCTTGAATGAATATATAACTCTCTATTGACGCAAATAAGACACCCTAAAAAGGAATACATCTTAAATATGACCAGGAACTTCAATTTAAAATACGAACATATGGGAAGGGGGATGGAATAAAGGAGAGGAATATATATATATATATAATATATATATATATATATATATATATAAAGGAATATAAGTATGTATAAAAATATTTATATCTATGTATGTTTGCGGGTGTACATGTATATTTTTAAGGACATGTTTATATGTTTATATGTGCGATTAATTTTTATTCCAATTTTATTCTCATATTTTGTATATTGTATGAACTACGAGTACGCAGCACACCCAAGGACATGCCCACGGACTGGTTGGGAGGTGTTATCCTGGAAGTATAATATGTGTATAAATATCGTAAGAATGTTGTATATATTAAGGTCGTGATTTAAAAAAAATAAACATAAAAAGAATATATTTTCAAAACTTTTTATAGTTTATTTAACAGTAACATATACACTGAGGATCTTAAGGAGTTTACGGTGCGAGTTACGCAGTAGGACGTCATAATGAAATTCATCTGTTAACAGACAGCTAAATACTAAAGAAAATTTCCTTATAATTGGCTTTCTCCTCATTTAAATATAAAAAATTGCTTTACTTGTTATTTTCCGTATCTCAAAAAGAAGGAAAGTATCCCTTTTAAGGTCACCCATGCATCGGTTTTCTCATATATTTATATGTAAACGGTTGAAATTGATTCAGTATTTTTAGTGAAGTAATACAAAAATAATCTTGAAATGTTTATGTCATTGTGGGTTATCTTTCGAAAGAGCGAGATTTAGGGAATCTTTAAACATTTTTTTAGGATTTTTTTATAATATTATTTGAGGTATTCCCAAAAATATCACAAATATGTTTTTCTCGCGTCTTAAATAAGTAAAGTGGAGTATATGAAAAAAACAAGTTATTGCAAGTTTACCAAAATAGTATTGCAATATCTCAAAATCTAATATACCTCCACGTAAATATAGTACTCAAAGTGCTATATTTACGTGGAGAAAAACAACATTAGTCTTTTAAGAAGTTTAATACAAGCACCAGATATAAATTATTAAAAAAATACATAACATTAATGTACTTGGACATGTAAAGCTAAATAGGATAAAGGACAAAGAGACACAGGGGACTATGGAAGTGTAGTGAAAGATTTTCCGATGATTCTTAAAATTTATAAATATCAACGACAAAAACTGAAATACTGAAACAAGATTAACAAATTGTGTTTTGATGCTAAAGAATAAAAAAAATTGCAAATTCAAATATCAATTGAAATACCAATTGAATTTTTTCTAGTATCATTAACTGACAAAAGAAACAATATAGTAAGAAAGAGTAACAAAGAAAAACAGTAACAAAAATAAATAAAATTGAAGAATCGAAGTTGAATGGCCATCTTTAGCAAGTAGATGACTTAATTATGAAAATGACGTCTATCAAAGGGAAGTTAAATAGCCAAGTACGACATGAATATGCAACAGTATGCAAATGAAAAGTGCAAGACGGAGATGGCTCGCTATTTACACATTATGTATAAACTATACTATTTTCTATGAGAGAGACTCTTCAATTCGTTACATTCGCTGGTTTTTGCATGCAAATTAAATTCAAGTGGGATTGAATAGGTCTTACTAAAAATTTAAATAGATATGCAAAGCAGGATGATATGGTGTTCCATTTCAATGTATAATTTCATTCCCCTTTGCACGAATAAATCATTTTGAGGGCACCGCGGGGAAAGATGGCTCAAGGCGTTGATTTTCTTCAGCCTGGCTAGAGAAATGTAGATAAGTGAGTTAGAGTTCGTGTATATTTATTAACTGTTGTATCAGTTACAACAGTTACCTTGGCTGCTATGAATAGTTTTCGACTATTTATCGCTTTAGTAACTAGAATTACTTAAAAAGTAAATTTTCATGGTTTTATAGATCTTACTTATCACATAAAAAGTTGGTAATGAGATAAGAGATTATCGTGGCCATATTCAATTCATCTATTATAAGATATAATATTCAGTGAACCTAAACGCAAAGGTATAACTCAAAAAGCAAAATTCTAAAAAAAATTTGCTTTTTTGTCTCATTACTTCCCAGAGAGGAACGTGTATTTTTTATCGTAATATTTTAGATGAAATTTCGAGTTTTCATGTTTATCGCCGAGTTTTCATATTTATTATCTATCAAATCATAACTAGCTAAAACCGCCATTGCGAAATGTTTCATTTGTGTAGAGCTTAAATTTCATAAATGGCTACTCAAAGAGTCAATTTGCATAACATTGACGAAAATACATCGTAAAATCATCATCAAAAATACAATAAAAGAGATAAGTCTGTACTATTGTAAAGCGTTTCGTATCATGGCTTCAGATTCAGGGATTGCGTAAGCATTCACACACACGTATTTCAATATTGTATATTGACATGATGTACTTAATATATATGCAAACGTAGCGTTAGACTATGACAAAAATGTAGTCAAAATAAAGGATTAAACTTAACTTTTGATTTAAAGCATGACATGGTAGAGTTTAAGCAAGATTTTGAGATATCAAAATGATAGTGAAAAGTAAGTCATAAAGTTCATCACGTACTAGTTATTTACGGGTTCTCATATCGGTTAAGAAATTGATATTGCGCTATATCAAAGGATTCATTAACGATCTATTTAGTTATTCAACGTTCCTCTACCAAATTTCTCGTATTTACTAGAGTATCTGGTACGGAAATTAAATTAGAATGCTTAAGTAGATACAGTAAATGACGCTATATTTAAACGACACGTTATACCTACATAAATGGAGCAAAAATGCAGTCTCAAATTGCATGTGAACTGTGATGAGAAAGTTTAATGAGTCAAAGAAAGCTCGTTTATAAATTATTAACAACGAGACGTCTTTGGAGTGTTAATTTTTCAAAAGACTTGTCTTTTTAATGTAATATCATTGAATATAATGTAATTTGTTGAACCAGACAGTTTTTGATCGTATCCATAATTTCATTTTAAATCGACTGGAAAAAGCAGGTTTCTCTGCATTGCGTAAAAATATTTGAAACAATTGGATAATTGTGGAAATATTGAGTTCGAATATCGGGTCGTCTCTATTCATTATATTATCGATGCACTAGATTATTTGATACATTATAAGAACTTTGAACTTTGTTTTTAAGTTTTATTTATTTATATATATATATATATATATATATATATATATATATATATATATATATATATATGTATATATACTCTTTTGCACAAACAACTGTCACTTATAGGAATGAATCATATCGGAGTTATTTTATTTTTATTTGATGCATTTATATGGCGATATGATGAGAATATTGTTATTTATTATTGAGATATCGTTTTTATCTACTTCGGTCAACAAAAATGCGAATAAATAAAAAAACGATGTAAAGTCTACAGACGAGCGTTTTCATACTGGTACACTAAAAATGGCTAAAGTTTATATTTGAATATTTTTTATTAATTTAACACAAAATTTTAAAATTTAGTAACGAGTATGGCCTCGTCTAGCTAAAATCAATGCGCTCAATCTGCTAGGCATGCTTTCGATGACGTTTTTTATCATTTTCTGAGGAATACGTTCCCATTCAGCGATAATCACATTTTTAAGAGCCTGAATATCTTCTAGAGCTAGTTTTACGGCTCTGACGCATCGTTTGAGATTATCCCATATGTGTTCCATCGGATGGAGATCGGGACTGCTGGCCAGTCTAACCGACAAATTCCGGCCTCCTGCATATACGCATCAACGTCTCTAGAGCGGTGGGCGCGAGCGTTGTCGTCCATAAAAATGGACTCGCCTCCAACAGCTGTTATTGTTGGGCATGAGGAATAAGAACCTCTGTTATGTACCTTTGCGCATTAAGTGTGCCATTTTTAACAAAAACTAACTCGGTACGGTCATCTGAGTTAATACCAGCCCAAACCATTACGGAGCCTCCACCGTAAGGGGTGATTTCCTCAAAGCACACTTCTGCGAACCGTTCTTCAGGTCTTTATACGATTCGCCGACGTCGATCCTCACCACTAATCGATATACGAGCTTCATCGGAGAATAAAATACTATTCCAGTCTTGTTGAGTCCATGACGAAAAATTTTGAGCGAATCTCAATCTGGCAACTCGATGCTCACGGAGCAAATGCCCCGAGCTGGGCGATAGCTACGTATATTGATGGCCTGAAGTCTCCTTCTGGCTGTCCATAGGCTTACTCGTGTACCTCTGACATCCTCGTACGTAACTTGACGATTTCGTAATGCTAGACCGACTATGAAGCGGTCGTCCCGTGGCTTAGTGCACCGTTTTCTTCCAGAACCGGGCCTTCTACTGGCAGAGCCCGTTTCTTGGTATCGTTGCCAGGTCCTGTGGACGGTGGAACGGCTCACATTATACTGCTGAGACACATAACATTGGCTACAGCCTTCTTCAAGCAGCGCAATAATTTTATTAGCTCTTATCGTCTTCTCAAACATAACAAACAGAAGTGAACTAATGCAGCAAACAGCAGAAATTTAATTAAAATTTATTCGTTAAAATAAAAAAAATAGCAAATGAAAAAGAACTTAATAAGACTTGGATTTCATTTACCGCCAAAAAATACATTTTTGTCAGTGAAAGAGGATTTTCATTCAAAAAGAATAAATTTCAAATTTAGAACGGTCGTTTTTGTGTGCCATAATACACTATACCTGCCAGTAATAATTGCAATTAATACAACCTCTTAATAAATAATATTTTGTTAATAATGTGACAAAATCAAAATTGCCCCTTTTTTATGCAAAAGTGTATAAAAATATATATATATGTATATATATATATATATATATATATATTTATATATATACATATATATATATATACATATATATTTATATATATATATATATATATATATATATATATATATATATATATATATCTAAATTTACAAATAATTTATACACGAAGCCGCGTTTAATGAAGCGAAGCGAAAGGATTACAGTGATAAGCTGTAGCCGTAATTGCAATTCTGTTAGTCACAAAACGAATTGACACTGACTTGTTCAATGGTCGGGATGCATTTTTTAATCATAAAATTAAATTTTTCCATTAACTTGTAATCACTTGCATTGTCTGGTATTTCGAGAAGCTACATATTGTCTTGGGTTTGAGAGAACGGAAAAATGCTAATATTTCAATAAAGGGCAATGCAGTTATATCCATTTTCTATCTACTTAGCACACATATCTTGCTTTGGCTTTTATTATGTAGTCTTACTGTAATAAAATCCATTTCGATAAAAAATCTGAGTTTATACCGTTATTTGGCAACAAACAAAAATTAAATTAAATTTTAATAAAAAGAGGCACATGGTTTTTACGAATTTCAGCATAACTAATTTTAATCCTAACTATTATTGTATCCGACTACTCAAGTGGTTTCCATAAAATTCTACATAATATTTTTTCAACTTTATCAAAGAGATGCTCTATGAGCAACCAGCAATGCTTAATCATTATTAGGCCAATAATTCTTATTACCAAAGTTTCAGTTGTTTTGTTTCGCTCCTTGAGGGAAATTGGTTTAAATCTCATCTCACGCCAGCACCAAAAATTTTGAAAATTACTGACATCAAAACAGATTTAACAGCACTATTTCGTCAGAGATAATTTGCTGAAATAGTCGTTATTTATTTACCTGCGAAAAACAATTTGGTATTGTATTTGCGCCATACGATTTAAAATGTGCCAAGCGTTACCGTATCGTTTCATAAATGTAGGAGTACTTTTTTAAACAAATTGTCCTTTGTACGTCCGCTCCGAATAGGTCTAAATTAAGTACTGTGGATTGTCTCTATAAAATATGCGATTTTTACTTGCAGTGAATGAAAATGTAATTTGCTTTTTTAATTTTTAATTACTCAATTTTATTCTCCTTCAAATACAACTAAAATTTATGAATTAATATTATATAAATTATATTATATAAATTGTAATACGGAAGGTAAAAACGTGACACAAGGCGATTTATGATATTCTCCACTCTGAGTAAGCTAAGAATGAAAAAGAAATATTAAAAGAAAATAGGACTCCTGGTGGTGTATAGAGAGATGGCAAAGAACTTGTTTATGAAGGCGTGAATTTTCGTGGACTTCACACCAACAAATGTAAATTACTGGCGTTAGGTTAGTAACTTTTAATTTAGTCCAGAATTTCCCCAACTAAGTATCGACTAAAGATGTCATTAAAACTTATTATCTGCCACTGACCACTTTTTCGAACATATTTTTTCATTACAGAAAGGGTTTAATTAAAAAAAATATTACTTCTCTCATTCAACCCTTCTGTCTAATGTATTTATTTACTATTTGGTCTCATAACCGCTTGCAGATCCCATTCGTTAGTCCTATTTTCTTCGTACTAATTTTGCTTTTATACTTTTTTTACAAAATTTATTATTGATGCCCAGAGATATTTAAGAGTATTATCGTCTGCTTAGGTTAATAAGTAATTATAATTTCACTCAGTTGTTATTATTGTAATTAGATATATATCAGTTTTAAGGATATTAACTATATGAGTAATAAGTAATTGATAAGAAAAACTTGGACATTTGACATTAATAAAAAGTCTTTTCCCACAAATGTAAAATGGTAGCATAGTTTATCCATACCCTCTTTTTCTTGATGGCTTGGAAGAGCGTAATTCTAATAGGTAACCAAATAGGCAGAAGTTAGAGGACAGTCTACATGTTGAAAATATATTCCAATTGGACCTTTTCTACTATTTTTTACTTCAAATTGTATAAACATTTACACGAGGAATAAAAGGAAAAAGAGTAACATAAATTTTTACAAAAAAAACCGTTTCGAGGAATAATGAAAAGATGAAACTAATTCCTTTTTTATTGAAAACATTTTCTCTGATTGACATATGAACAATACATTTAAATAGGTATAATAATATTTATCTACTTATTTACACATTTCTATATGAGATTGTTTTTGGAAAAAGTGTAAAATAAAATGTCACTTTACACTTGATTATCCCATTTGTTTATATTGGTATAAATAGTACATATTATTTTTATAGTAAGATATAGTATAAGGAAACGTTTCATATTGATGACATTTAACCAAGTTTTTTTATTATTTTTTTTTAAATAAAAACCATTGAACATAAACACATTCATATACACATGCATGAATGCATGTATATGTACATACATTTTGGCAAATATGTCAATAACATAACTCTCTCTTGGCTTCACCGTAGTGGTTGCTTCATGTCTTTGTAAATAACTATAAATGAGTAAACGGTTCGAATAAAAAATCCCCTCCTTTTACGAAGTCGGTTAAAAAAGAGAGAAAATGTAAAAACTAAGTAAAGAAACACGATTACAAAATTTATGAGACGAAATTTTTCAAGTCACATTATTTTCTCTTTTATAAATATATACTCAGTGTGATTAACAGGCTCAAATTTATATTGTTACCCATTTCGTCATGAGCCAATAGCAATAATAACTTTTTTTACACCTACCATCTAATGAGAACTAGGACCTCTACGTGGAACAATTGCAATTAAAATCCTTCAAATATTGTTTAACATTGAAACGGCTTTAAAACGTTCGTCTCCCCACGCCCTCTCTCCGCAAAATCACGTTCGATAGAGCAAACTCTAGTCATAAATAAATTTGGACTGACGACCTGATTCATTCCTTTAAGATAAAATATAACTGTCGCATTATTTACGTTAAAAACGAAAGCTCTAAAGCGCCGAAGGCAGACACGCTGTGTGTCGTTTTGGGCCATCTGGGCGGACATTATCAATTGACCTGTTGATAACTTGTTCGTGGCGCAGTTGCTTCAGTAGAATTCTCATTATTCCATTTTTAAATCGTCTAAATAATGTCAAGACTTCTAAACGTGATTACATAAATTCAAACACTAACCCAGTGCAATCGATGGCCAATTTCAGACTAGTAATTTATATTAATAATGTTTTTTTTAAAACAACGAATGATACTTTGACCAATTTTAGCTTTCAAACTTCTAAATTTACTCCTAAACTGTCTTTACACTTTAGCGTTATAAGGATATAATACTTTCTTCAAGTTCGTCGGCCCGTCTGTCACCGCCTCATTATTTCTATAGTTTTAGATCTATGTACATGACATTATCCAAGACAATGCTTTATATGACGATCGCAATTAATATGTATGCAAAATGGAAAAAATATTTATTTCATGAAAAAAAAATGTAAAATGGAAGAAAAATATTTTCTTTGAAATGAAGTATCATTATAAAGGTCTTCCAAATTAAATTAAGTTTCTTTTCCCCTTTTTTATTCATGTTTTTCATTACCCTACATAATAAGATAATCGACGCTAATAGACACTACCGCACTTTTACCTACATGTGTATGAGTACCTACACTTACATTTTACACATTCGTTCAATTTGGGCTATTTTCACTAATTGGATATCAATATAAATTTAATAAATTACGCTGTTACGAGTTTTGTCGTATCACGTAAATTGCTTTTTATATCCTACGTTTATGCAACTAAACAATTTTATGACATTTTAAATGTCAACAAATGTTATTTGATACATTGTGTAGTTATATCAGATTAACGCAAAATAATTTACTTTTATTAAAGGAATATTTTTGAATTAAATAAACCATTTAATTTTCTTATTTCCTATGTATGACTACGTCATTATGTATATTACAATACAATAATACATTTTTTTTTATATGTATGCAAATATCGTAATAACAAATGTCAAAGAAATATATGTTATTTTTGTTTAATTAGTTTATAGTTTAAATTATCTTCCACAAATTTTTGTTGATTTTGTTTTTGATACTGATATATTTAATGTTATAATGAACTACGAAAACAAGGAAAAAATTCGTAATGTCGTTTTCTTATTTCTTCATTCTCCTTTTCATTTCAGGATTTGCTATTCAGTAAAAGACTACACGTAACAATTGCTGTAACCGTATTTCAATGTAAATATTTTGAAAATGACTCGATATCTTTAAGTATTTAATCTACCTATATATTTTCATTCAATCTTTTAGAATATAGAACAAAGAGCAAAGGCGATTAGAACATAAAATCGAATAAACAGTAAATATTGATTTTATATTTAATAGATGTTTTTCTAAATAAGTTGTGGGAAAATACTGGTCTTGCTTTAAAAAATGACGTCCCAAAATTCCTTAACAATTGTAAAGTGAACTTGTTAAGTTTCGTACCCACTTAAGTTTATAAAAAATTTAACATTTATAAGTGGACAATGAATTATTAGCCAGAAATTTTAAAATTTCAGAGTAAACATTAAAGTGTTTCGATTAAATTATTTAAAATTTTGTTTATTAATATACGTAAATATATTGTTTAACATTTTCACCCCTATGTGAAAGTAATATGAAATTCTCAAAAATCATTTGAACTTATTATTTTATACTGATAATTAGCTGAGAATACATAAAAATAAAAAAAAATAAAAAAAAAAATATATATATATATATATATATATATATAGGATTAGGGCGGAATTACAGCTTTCTATCTAACGCCGTTGTTGATATAGGCATAATAGATCAAAACAAAATGGTTCCAGGTCTACCAAATAATAATTATTTTTACAAACAAATTTATAAACTGCATTTCATTTTTCTATCTGTACCCCAAATACACACGCATTAAAAAAACTTTTTCAGGCTTTCTTTTATATTTACATGGCACGCACGCACGCCCGCAAAACGCGCGCACGCGAGCACTCGCGCACGCACGCACGCTCGTACGCACGCTCTCTAACACATACACGCTCACACCCACGCACGCACCCACGCATAAAAGCACACTGCCCTCTAAGCATAGAATTTATTGGATTCTGATCAAATTAGTAAGAGTTAAGCTAGGAGAAATGAACACAGATACATGTATACTGATCGATACAGCGATGGCACTTCGTGATTATTACCTATTTCAAACAAGGATAGTAAACTAGCACCATTATATTTGTTCGTGTATTAAATATAGTTGGGCTTCTTGGTACCCCTCTACATATACCTCTTAATGAGGTTGACGACATACCTCTTAATTAAGATGAGTCGGTAGATACCATGAGTATTTGCTCGTTGCATTTCTTTTTACACACAAACAAACTCATACACACACGCGTAAGCGCACGCACACTCTTCGTACTTTAACTATCGATTTTATTCGGAGTTAAGCTGGGAGAAATGAACAAATGTAACATCGTGACTATTACCTGTTTTAAACAAAGTAAATAAATTTTTTTAAAACTTTACTCACAAAGCTAAGCCATTCTATTAGAGACACTGTACTTCGGATCCTTGATTGAAAATCACTCATCCAAATAGCGCGAAGAACATTACGAGGAAAAGGTAAAGTGGAACGATAAAATCCGGTGGCGAATACAATAGAGGTGCGTACTCGTATTTATTTACGTGTAGGCGACGCCCCAGGCGGTTGTGCAGACAATCTCGTAACGACAAGGGAATACCGTGAAATGTTAAAGATACTTTGCGTTTTGTATATTATTTTATTATCTTGGTTATCAAATAGGAGAAGAGTGGGAGATTCCTTTTCAATATGTATTTGCGTAATTTATTTGGCGACATGTTTCTCGTGGTATTAATGTGGATACGCATTTAATTTACTTGTGTTTATTTTTAACTTACTAACAGAGATTATTTCCTTAATGATTGTTGTAATTATTTAATATTAACCTTTTGCAGTTGGTTAGTGATTTTATCATCATTTCAAGAGTCGAGTTTCATTAAATTTGTATGCAGAAAATATTATGTGCCTTTGGAAAATAAATTTCATTTACAACTTTAATTTTGTTTGTCATATTTCCCATATACACAACACTGAAATCTAGACTTTTCCGGTTGACAGCCGCTGAATAATACAAATATAAATTTGAAGATTACATAAAATAAATTAGAGCTCAAAAATTACCTTAAACAAGAACCAATCAAAAATGCACGTCATGCCATAAATTTTCTATTTGATGAGATGGTGTGATAATATTTTCTCAAACATTTTGTTATGTAGCTAATAACCGATGTCATATAATTCTAAAACTGCAGAAATTTTTAGGTGATATCAGACGCACAGATGGAAATTGCAAGAGTTCTTGTTTCACTACGGAACCCTTAAAATCGAGTTTGCAAGGTTTTGTCAAGAATAGATTAAACTATTTACTAAGCTGCACTTGTTTCTTAATTGAAATGAAACGATAACCTGTATTCGTGTAAGAAACAAATGAAAGTACCGTATTAGGTCATAGTATTAAATATCGCTACAAATTAAAATGAATCCATGTGTGTATTATCGTTAATTAAGTAAAGATTACCGTCGTTTTAGTAACCTATTAAGTCAAATTAGAACTCGCCCTACGAGAGTTTTATGGATGCTTAAGCAGATATGGATATTGAAGGTTACATAGCAATATTATTAACTTATTTATAGATATTGATATTATTTTTCATAATAAAATTCATTGTATAGCATACCTTGTATAAGCGTACTAATTTCGTAAATTTCCTAAAAATTATGTGATTAAGAATCGTCTTTATAGTTGTATGGTAAAGTTAAGATAAACTTTTCGTTACGCTATTTCCTTTACATTCCTTATTTTGGAAACTGGTTTCTGTTTTGGAAGTGGTGTGTTTTTGTTGATAGTTTAACTAATAACCCTAAATTCACCTTGGATAAAATTAAAAAAAAATATTTTGGACACCTCATAATCGATACCGCATGCGCGCTTTCAATCAATAACCTAAACAACATGTAAATTTAGCAAAAATAATCGAGCGCAGATATTTATTTTTGATACGACCGAGATTTGTACGTGATGTTTTGTAATTTGTAAATATTATGCAGAATTTTTATAATGATTTTTACGGTACACTGCAAAGTAAGGTTAATAGATATATAACAAAACTAACTGCTAGAAAATATTTTAGCGATATTTAATTCAGAAATTGGCTACGTCAAGCCGGCCGGAGACGTTATTGGTATTAACAATAAATCCTCATTAAATAATTGGAAGAGCATTACCTCCGATAGTTCGACTCGCAAAACGTTTTACAACTAGAAAAAAAATAATTTGACTCAAACATTTGATTTATATTATTTTACGCGTATGTCGATAAAGATGTAACATGAATTATGGAAAATAATACTGAACGCGGGGAAGTTAGGTCTTTATGATTTCATGATGAACAGTTCCATTTCGCTTACTTCGCAAATCATTCGAGAAATCAAATGTAATCGGCTGTCACTGGAGTAAAATATATGAGATTTTATTAACTCCCGAACGCAAATAGCGTGTTTCAAAGCTCACTATTGTGTCGGCTATAGATGTTGGAATAATAATAAAGTAGCTATAAGTGGAGTGGCCGTAGGTATTCATATTATTCGGTGTCAGGAGATTTAATTTCTGATCGAAATATGAACTCATATTTATACGCACAATAACAAATGATAAATGTATATTATAAGCAACCAAATCCACAATAAATTCAAAATGAGAATAAAAATTTTAGCTTTGCCAATGTATTGCAGAATTGAAATTTTGCAACAAAAAATGAGACATTTCCTTCATCCGAAAAATTCCCTTAAAGTCTTAAAAATACAATACAAACGATTTCACATTCGTACTCTTTGTAAATTGTTACATTTCCTGGATTTAGGTAGGATCGTTGAATTATTTCTGTCATTCGTGCCGCAAAATATATTGTTAAATTATGCACAGTGTTGGCCGCATCAAAGTTTGTTCATGGTTATGGCACAAGACACCACAGTTTAGGGATTTCCATCATTGTTTCTTTTTTTCAAATCTACTGTAAATACCATATTTTGAATATGTCATACTGTTTACAATGATTAGTTATTAGAAAATATTATAAACGTTTTAATTTTATTTGATTTTATTCATGGCCTAAACCTATTTGTTCTAAGTTGTGCATTCGCTGTTTCTAGTTTATACGCAATGAAAGGATATTGAGGTTTTCTTTGTTTCTGTCTTATTTGTGTCTTAAATTTAAAATTATCAATTCCGAAAATTTTGTTATAGATTTTTAGTATATAGGATGGAGTAGTGTAGATATAATTAATTAAACAAACAAAACATGTGTCCCTCTGACCGTGAAGCCAGTATACCACATTTCGAAAATCACTCATTGGTCTATAATGATACACGCTCCGCAATATTTCAATAAGATTGTTGATAATTGACAATACTTATGTAGACTGATCATTTAAAGTGACGGATGTTGAAAATATTATATTAATATTGGACATTAAAACCTAACATTATGAATCCTTTCCAAATGTACACACTTTTATTTCAACTGTGATTATTTATAAATACAAACGGTATATATTACATAGATGCAAAAGTTACTATTTGTTAAACATATTTGGACGAACTCGCCTGTAAGTCTGTTCATTGTTCTTGATAATGTCGGAAATTGTTGAAAACTTTATAATTTAAATCCAGAGGATGGGAATGTTACCATATCATAGTTTTCTGGGTAATGGTGAAAATCTGTCAAACCGAAAGGTCTCGATGTAACTGCTTAGTAACCTCTACTAATGTATATAAGTGTCCCATAAGTAACCTTTATATCACATAAAGAAGGAATTATACTCGATCACAAAATGAAGTCTGATGTTTGGTATATTCCTAGGATTTTCGAAATTTTTAGAGTTTACTGATTTTATTTTCAAAATTAAGCACCCTCGCCTAAACTTTAGGTGCAATAGTCACAAATAAATTTTTTCGTTCTTTTTTTTCTATATAATATGTA
Source organism: Druceiella hillmani (assembly GCA_039881145.1). NCBI lineage: Eukaryota > Metazoa > Arthropoda > Insecta > Lepidoptera > Hepialidae > Druceiella > Druceiella hillmani. The sequence continues at coordinate 27,958,089 of JAYKKI010000003.1, read as the reverse complement.
GCAATAATTATGTAGTTATATTTTTATTAGATTTTTTAAAACTAATGTAATTGTATTAGATACGTATTATTTCCTCAAGTTTTACCTTTTTTGGCGTGAAAAAAATGTACAAAAACTTGGACAGCAAGTTAAAAATGCTATTATAAGCCTACTTTATATATATATATACCTTAGTAAAATTAAATGCGATCCTCATCAGTTTGTGAAACGAATTCAACCCTAAATTTCAAGTTTGAGTTCATGTGTTTAATTTTAGTTAGAAGTTCTCATACCTGCGAACTAGAGGATCTAATGATCACAAGAATGGTACTTCATGGAGCTAATAAACTATAGTAGCTAAAAACTTCAAGTTTTTGTTGAATTTTCAGTTTTAATAGACATGTCTCCTGCCTGCAAACCTGACGATCTGATAAAGACCATGTGAATTTAAGGAAATATAGCAGTTGAAAATTTTGCAGTTATGTTAAAATATTGAGTTTTATTGGGCAATCTTTATATCTGTAAATTTGATGATCTGATGTGACCAGAATAATGCCCTCCTAGATCAAGGGAATAAAAGCAGTTATTTATTTCGAATCTACGTTTAAGTGTTAATTTCCATTTTGCGCCTGTAAACTTTTTCATAGAATAATAACTAAAGTAGTAAGTATTCCTTAGATCAAAAGACATTAAATCTGATTTACCAAAGGACTAAATTGTTTTGTGGGTTATTGAATAATTTGAACTTGTCCAAGTCATGTACGACATCCAAAGATCTCACTCTATTGAGAATTAGATAGGCTTGACTTTTGGAAATTCTTTACAAAAATATCCAAATTTATAAAAAAATATAATTTTACTGTAATTTGAACATTTCTGTACAAAAAATATCCGAATTATAGTAAAATTATTTAGAAACCCAAATATTGGTCTACTGTCAAGGTACTTCATGTAAGGAACCGTCGTGGTGCGACTTCTAGTCACATATGATATATTTTATTTTTGGTAACAACATTTACTGGATCCTAAAGGAATAAAGGGTAAAGGATTTTAATAAAATGCGTTTCAAAATAAAAATGATAACTGTAGTGAAGAAAAATTTGAGGTGCAACTTGCCATTGTTCATTTGACTTATTATCTCTACGTCATCGCATTTTTGGTATCTTCTCCGTTTCCTTCAGTTTTCCGATTTATTACACAGTGACCCATTTTCTTTCCCTGTTTCCGTTTTATACATAGTTTTAATTGACTATGTTTAAAATGATATTCGTGAAGAAGTAATAATGTCCTCCAAATTATATTAGTTGATAATTTATAAGGATATCTTTCCGAGAAGGCCAGAGGAATACATTCACCTGAAATTAACTTTATGTGATCAACGTTGGTAGTCTCTATAGTGTCCATATAATAAAATGTATGTATATATATATATATATATATATACCAGAATGTATACAAAGAGAAATCTGTATCTATATTATAATCATAATATATTATCATGAAATTAAATTTTACAGATCTTATATGAATGGAATTTACGATTATCGAGAAATCTTGTACAGAGATTAACGTGATTTTACAATAACTTACATGATTAACTTGGGTTTTTTTAACACAAAGGTAATCTATTCAGGAACCACGTCAACAGTATTTTACTAAGCATTTTTAATTTGTATCAATATTGTTAGCACTCAGCATGACACCTATAACTCTGTAAGTTATCAATGATCAATAATCTTAATGACCATAAAAGCAGTTTCACTGATTATAACTAAAAAATCTAATTCTCATCGATATCTCCAGTTGAAACTTAATATTCTAATGAACGTCAGAGTAATTCGTAATTAATTAATTGAACTCATAGTAATATATTATGATTACTTATTATTTGGTTTCATGGCAAATTTGGTAATATCTACATAATTGAAACGGACAAGCCATAAAGTGTGAAAGTGTGATTATAATTAATTTCATCCTAAATAAATATGTTATTTATAGTTATCTTCTATATTTATGGCAAGTAGTAGCTAGGTTTTTTTGAGATCTATATTTTATTGTAAATAACAATATGTTTTAACGAATATCTTTGTTTTTCGCTGAAAGCATAATGTTATAACCTGGAGTCACCAGTTATAGAGTTATGGCCACGTTATGATCTAAGATTCTTATGACATATTTAAACCTCATGATGATTCCAAATTGTTTAGTTTTCCAAAAATTGTAATACCACAATATTCAGAATTTCAGGGCAAGAATGTATCTCACTTAACAAATCACAATTATATTAGCACGTCCACATACACCTGAATGGACAGAGGTACGTTTGCCAACAATGACTCTTCATTTCCCCGTTCATAACAGAATAATATTATTATCCCTGATAAGACTTATTCTAGTGAGGTGACAGCAATGAGCGGCGACGGACCGGAAGATAACGAAGCGGTAGATTTTCCGGTAACGAACTGCGCATTCATCGGGATACCTATTTACTCATTGCTCGATATTATATTGTTATCGTATGAAATAAATCATGTACTGTTATGGGGGCGCATTGAATGGGCAGTGTTCGTGAGATAAAATTGTTATTTTGTTACAGCAATAAATTTGAGGGTAAATGAATTAAATTGTCTCTTTCTGCTTTAATAACATCTACTTATGACTGTTTTATTATTATGACAGCGGCAGAGGTGTATAAGTACCGTTGCATATCTATGGATTGCCACATGGATTGTATGTTTTATAACATATAGGTGTGATTTAAAAGTATACTTTATAAGACAATGGTATTATTTAGAAGATACAAGTTTACAACGTTTTTTATTAGTAGTATAAAAGGAACGAAAATGGCATGAAACGTATTCGAGGATTGTGTTAAAGGGCTAATAACATTGCTTACTACATTATATCTATAATAATGTTAATAATATCAATTGTAATGGTTATATAATAAAAAAGTACATAATACACTAGGAGACAACAGTCAATACAGCCAACAGGACAAATCCCCAAAAATATATCAGCAAGTTTTAAAACCGCTTTTTAAAAAATTGTCTTATATTCCATAAAAGGAAAAGTTTAAAAAATTGAAGAGGCCGGAGTAGTCATTTCAAGTTGAAACAGATGAAGAATCAAATCAAATGAAAGAAAATATTTATAAAACAAATCTGGAAAGCACGAGTGGAGGTTCCGTACACATTTAGACATTTATAAACGTTTAATGGCTGTTATTTAAAAATATATATTTTTTATGTGACGATGCAAATTAACGATTTTCGAATTCTTATAATTACGAAATAACATTTTTTTCTTTACTTATACTGTGAGACTTTGCTTTTTACTAAATTTGATGATTCTAGGTTGACAAGAAGTACCCTATAGGTATTAATTTATTTGCGAATGTCAAAAATTGCGGCATAAATGTCCGTATTTTAAGGGTTTTTGACATAGAAGCTTGATTGTTTACAGCTCCAAGGGATTGTAGGTAAAGAATATGATATCTCTCCACGTGTTCCTAAGAAAAGATAGACAAATAGGCAGATGGAAAACGAAGTGATCCCTTGAGTGTTCCTTATTTCCTCTTGAGTTACGGAACCCTAAAACTAAACAATTCATGTTATAGTAAGAATCAATTACTCACAACAGAAACAAATGGATAAAATCATATTATAAACATGAACTTGGCTATGTAGTCGATTCCTGATACGTGAAAACACTTTCGGATAAAAATGTCATTACAGGAAAAAGTACATACGTGTACGTAATACAGAAGTAATAAATGTTCACAACCAGGCCGTTGAAATTTGTGTCAAGTTTTTAAAATATTTTTGATGAAAGTATGTACTTCATAGATTCATATCACTCCCAAACACCTATAAAAATATTAGAGATTTCAATAGGTTATTTTTGTAGCACACGTATTTATAAATAGAGTTAAACCATACATGTTTTCAAATGAATGAACTGATCATTCATTTCAATTAATTCAGGATCTATTCCGGTTCATAATACATATATTTGAATATTAATGTCTGCAAAAGTGAATCTGCAGGCCAATAAATTTTATTCTTAAAACTTTTTCCACCATACCTAATACTGGTTCCTAGATCAAAAAAGTTTCGGGATAGGAATTATCATATCCTGTAACTACTTGCCATGACTTAATTTTTTATTGGATTGCCTTAAAATAGTTTTAATATTTTTTGTTTCGCATTTTGACTAATTCTAGGAAACATAAATTAAAGAAAAGCCAATGGCCATTATCATTATCATATATGGTAATAAAAACAGCATCGCGGGAATTTAGTGACTGCAATTATCTCTTACGGTAAACCTTTTACACAGTCATGAAAAAATTAATGCTTCATCAGATTTGCCAAATCGATTCCCCTTTATCTGGATTTAAGCTATCCTGTATTAGTTATCACACAATATAAAATTAATTTCGAAATAACACTAACTGCATAAAAGAAGAAAGTTTTTTCGTTCCTTTTTAGATTTTGACACGGAATCAACTTATTTTATTGACACACAATTATCACCGTCGTATAGTTTGTAATATCCAAATGGGATATATGGTATATTTTTAACTAAGGATAATGAGTAGTAATGCTTTCGGAGAAGGTTTTAAATCATAATTTTAAAATATTGCTTCGACCTTAAAATATAAAATGAAGATATTGTAGATAACACAATGAGATACAAAATAACTAAAGTGTCTACATTTCTAATTATTAACGACATCTATAATGAGACGTTTTTGTTTTAGTTGTTAAATTTTGTCGAAAAGGAAACTAGCATTTTAACAGTATTTTTATTTGAGAAGAAACCATTTTATTTCTAAACTTTTGAATTGGTCGATTTTCAGACTCTGCATCGATTTCCAAAAAAAATATTTGTTAGTTTTAGGGACATCGTTGCTCATTCCCGATGGCTAAATATTTCTATGAGGTTAAATATAACCAGACACCTGGTATTCGTCTCCACAACTCGCTGAATTATTGCATGATTAGAATAGATTTAATTTTGTGAACTGATTCAGATATATTGATTTGGAAAACGTTGTAGCTTATTTTCTAAAGCCACATGGCTTCAATAAATAAGCTATCTATAAAGCTACAGATAACGTATACATTACAATGGCGGCCAGCAGCATACAATGTTTATAATAAAAATAAATCGAGTGAGTGAATGAATTGTCGGTTCACAATTTTCACTTCACATAACCGAAGGACTATTTTAGGTTTTTGAAATATTTGAAATTCTAAATTTGAATAATGATTTCACATTTTATTTCTTCATTTTAGCAAACTCTGAAATGAATATGCAAACTTAAATGTATTGGTGTAGAAATTGAAATTAATACAGAAAAGATATTGTGTAAAATATAGGCGTTCTTCTTCGTCTTTCATAATTTTAATCCAGTAATCGCATAATGTAAAACCGAAGAAAACATGACCTGTATCAGAACGCAGCGTATTGATGGTGAAACAAATTTTAAAATAAATTGCGTGGCTTTTGAAATTATCTTGAACTAGTAAACTCGCCAATTTTATTTCTTTAATATATTACTATAGATTTAGGTATGAAATAGTTCACATTGAAAATATTTATAGGGTATATATCTTTGATGAAAACTTCCAAATATTTGATGCAATAGTGACAGAAATAAAAACTTTTATTAATATTTTTAATTTGGTATGAAACCATGTTTATCTCAAATTTTATAAGAAATTAATATCAAAGAAGACGCTTCCTTCGCAATTTCTTTAGGTATGATTAGAGATTTCATGAACCTAGATTCCCATCAAAATTCATTAGTTTCCGTTGATGATCCCCATATTTTTAAGGGTCTGCCTTGATAAGCACAATAAAATTTACCCTGAGATATTTTAGAAATATAGTGTCTCCATACGAGGTTTAGGAAGTACATGAAAAGTTATCATGAAAAGATATATTTGCATTTTTGGAATGTTGCCTTTGAACCACCCTTGAGATAAATAAAAGAAAGGAAGATTATGAAAACATATTATAAATTCATATATAAGTGCTTCAGCTTGGGGCATAAACTATTTTTTTAGAAAATGCTACAAGAAATATAAATTCGGAAAAATTTCAATATTTTATCACGTTGACGGAAAATTGAATCATTCAATCAATAAATTATTTCGAAACAGAGAGAAGTAACAATGGTAGTTTATACCAAATAGTTACATTTCTTTTTTTTTTCTCGTTGGCAACAACGGGTTTCCACTTAACGTTGTTAGTTTTTCACTTTACTATGTATACAAGCATAATGCAATACGTAAGTTATCAGAACTGTTTACTATTCGCAAATTTTGTACTGTATTCCTAAAAATATAGATATATAAAGAAATATAAATATAGTCAGAAATATATTTACCAGGCATTTTATAAATATTTTTATTGCTATATAACGCAGCAAAATTGCATTCCATACTGAAAAAAAATTCAGTTTTCTTCCTATAATTTAGTCGATCTTAACTCCAAATTTAAAAACCTTCTCTTTCTCTATTTTTTCAGACTATAAATGCGTTCTTTTAATTAGCAGTTTCATATACTTCCTCATCTAAACATCCCTCTTACCACAAAACCACGTGTGTTGATCCTAATTAGACTTGATTGCTTTAATTGTATTTATAATGCGGTGTTTGACTTCTTGCTATCCTTGTTTGTTCGGTAATTACTCTCATGGTGTATATTTATATTCGCATTTTCATTCTACCAATATTGGTATAGTTAAGTAAATTTAATATTTTTTGGACGTTCAAATTTGACGTTTAATTTCAGTTAAACTGGAATTAAGTGTTACAGTCTATTATAACAACCTTGTTTCATTGCTATAACATTCAGCTTCTCATAATTACAACAAACCAACAAAAATACGACGAATAAACGATTATATTAAAAATTATAATACTCAAGCACTAATCGTTTCATTTTTTGAGGCCATCCGGGACGACACAAATCTTCGACCACTTCACGCTTCTCTTTGAACGATTTGTACCACTCTTATGCCTGTGTTTTCAACATAGTCGAGTCACCATAGCCCTTTTTAACATTTTTAATGATTCGGCACAAGAAATTTACTTTGAAATACAAAATTTAACGCAAACTCTTTTTCAACTAACTTATCCTTAATAAAATTTGCAGAGCAACTTTTAGATTCACTTATTACGATAGCTGCTGTAAAGGCAATAATTGACAGTTCGCGCTTAAATTTGGGTTAGTAATTAAGGAAGGTTCTCGTAATTTAACAAAAAAAAATTGCCATTTCTACTTAAGCCGTTAATTTTTTTTAAGATTCCGTGTAGTTTTGATATAGAAATAAAATGTCGACTAATTTAGGAAATAGATTTACTAAAATTCCTAGGCATTCCATAGGTGACTTACAAATATCATATCTGTTGTAATTTAAAATCAACATCTTTATTAGATCTCTGAAAACAAACATAATCAAGGGAAAAATCGCTAATTCAGTATGATAAAAATGTTTTATAAATTTTTTTTTTGCTGTTAGGGTTATAAAAAGTTTGCATTACAAATTTTCAATTACATTCATAAAATTATCTATGTCACTTTGCTTTAATACTTTATGTTTTTTATTTGTAAAATTATTTGCATCCTAAATAATCACTTTTTGTGACTATTAAGTTAATGTTTATCAGTTTCTTATTTTTTATGACGAACTAAAGTGGCATATCAGAGCAGCATAGAACTTTCATTTTTATCACATATTTCAATGTTTAAATTTTCTTTTCAACTGTATTTTCTGAATCTCTTGTCAGTGTCTATAGAATGAAGATTTACAACTAATTGTAGCGTTATTTTTGACATTAGGGATATCTGTTTGATGATACCAGTCGCTGTATGAATTTTAAACCTTCCGTCAACAGTTTTTTTTTCATGACAACACCTAAAATGTTCCGGGCATCGCTACTTCAAGCAATGAAGTATATTGTGTTACTAGTTGTTTTTTTTGTAAACAAATGAAGCACACCATTGCAACTGCCATACGTGGTTACTCGTTTATGGATGGGCACTTACAGCTCATTAGTGATTCTTTCATCCGTTTAATTCATTTTGGTTATTAAGGCGGTTCAGGGTCATGTTTCGAAAATTGTATGTATTGCCTTCTCATAACACGTCTTCCTTACTACACACAATATTTGGAAAATGTCTATGATGGACCATTTCACTATGCGCATCATGGTAGACCCTTTGTGATAAAAAGCTGGTGAAAAAGTTATATCGCCGCTGGGTATTTTGCGTGACGAATAATTACAAATCGTCGATTGCAAATTTTGGAAATATATCTATGTATTTGTATACAGGTTAGAAGTATAAACATTTTGTCAGCATGTTTTATATTCAATACCATGTTTAGCTATTTGTGATAACAAAATTTAGTTGAACGCAAATTAGGAAAATTGGAAAATAAAACAATTTTAAAATGGGATAAATAAAGAATGAAAAAAACGTGAGGTGTCGTGAAACACCAGGTTTGAAGTAAGTTAATGTGTATTAAAGAACCATGCCCAATGAAATAAGTTAACAACGTTTGAGAGTAATTACATGAACAACTAAAAGAAATAAATGAAAGAACGGGAATAAAATTGTGTTTAGTAACTTTTTTTTAAGTTTTGAAAATTGACATTTTATTATCGATTATTATAAAAATATAAACTGATTACAAACTCAATCAGTAATCTTAGTAACCATCATTTTGTGGTAACTAAAGCAAAACACATTTGTTCGGGATTCAATTTTATCTGAATATCTCTAAAAATAAATCATCCACTTATTGTGAGTATAACACTGGTACACGCTTGACGTCATCATTATCATTCACAATTTCTAGTGAATCTTTTTTACAATTTATTCTTTATTCATAAAAATAACATAAGATAATAATGCATCTACACTGTAGCAATATACCTACACATTGACATACTCTTGTAAACGTGCAAATGTTTATTCTGTAACAAAAGTGTCGGTCGAAATCCTACACTTTTTTCGAGCAAGCTCTCATCTGCCAAGTGTGTAAGGTGACGAAATTCATTACAAAAATTTTGTAAAGTACCAAAAGAAGAGAAATATATAAATGTTTCCTACGCCCTTAGCACTGGGTAAAGAATGGCGAGTGATAAAATATAAGGAATTATTTCCTGAATTAATGTTTACAAAAATGTTATTTATTGCGACAAAAAAAACATGAAATTGACTTTTACTCATTCTACTAGTAATTCAAATCGGAAAACATAACCCTTAGTAAATAACTAGCGTGTTCGTCCGTAGGTCGTAGCTATTTACATATGTATGTGTACGCGCGTGCTTGCGTGCGTGCATAATATATTATAAACATGAAGCCAATTAACTTACGATTAGCAACTATTACTATTATACTACTCCACAAAAACGTGTACTACTCAAAAAATAGATATCCCTCAAAATGTTTGCTCTTCTATTGGAGCTTTAATCTTCAAACAGTTTTTTAATTATATTTTCATAAAATTTGTTAAATTTTCAAAAACAAGGAACTTAATATCAAATCATATGACCATGTAGATGCGAGTTTGAATCTTGCTTGAGTAATTTTTTTTAGTATTACGTGATTTTTGTGTTAAAATATAATTACATGCGACATCGAAATAACGTCTACGCGACATCCAGTTCGCAGTTATTTCTGTGGTAGTACTTGGGAAAATATCCATGTAATACTATAAGCCGACAGACACACCAGGGCAGTTAGTTAGCTGGTCATATTTCATATTGTGTCTCACCTACAAATGTGAAATAATTACACGAATCTACAAACAATAATTTTTTTTGTGGAATGTTTGATTACAACGCAAATAGTTTTCAATTTGACCAGGTGATCTAGATTTTAGTTGATTTATTTATATGCCTACCCTGAAAACGTTTATTGGAATAACGTCTGTTTCAAAGGAATCTAATTGATATATGAAAATTCGAAATGATTAAAAATGTAAATTATGTAAAAATATTCTAAGTGTAATTGTTGGGGATAACATAAATTTAACAATTAAAATCAAGCCATCTTATCTGCGCTAGATTACTAATTTTTATTACAGTTTGATATGTTACGTAACGTAATCATTAGATTAATGAATATAAAGGTTTCAAAATATGGAACAACACATACGATTTTGCTCCATTTATTCAATTCGTGATAAGCCGTTCTCAAAAAAATATTTTGTGGTGTGAGAAATACAAACATGTTAAATTAAAACAGATTCATGCGACGTGTACCATAAATACATTTTCACACAAGGATATATAACATTAGTGTTGAACATAATTTGTCTTATAAATACCCTTTATAAGACAAATTATGTTCAACACTAATGTTATCTATTCTTGTGTGTTTATTTTCAATGATTGATCGTATTTATCATTAAAATAACTATTAATTATATCTTTTTCGACTCATACAATTAAACTTTTAAATAATAATATTAAAAAAAAATAAATCAAATTAAAACATTGTCCTAAAGCAAAAAAACGTCGTGAAATTCTTCCACGGTAAAATATAACTTTCAAATTTGTTAGAAAGGGCATGTAAGTTATAAATAGCCGAAGGTAACTTCAGCATCATTCGAGGTCATTGTCATAAAACTGTATCTCAGAAAACAGAAAGTAGACCGCGATACTTTTTTTGTATTACTAAAATTTCGAGCAAAATTTCATCGACCTAACATTCATTCCCCTTTTGGCATTTTCCTTCCTCAAATTTAGTTTATGTATTCCTTGTAAGAGATAAGTAATTTTTCTTTTAACTGAACATTTTTTCATAAAAATGAACAATTTCACTACTTTATTTGAATAGTTTTCTATTTTTTTCTGATGTTTTCTCCAGAATTTTTCCATTTTTCCATTGGTAAATTTGATTTCAAGCATTTCTTGACTACTTGCTTTTTAGTCTTGTCGTTCACCTTCGTGTAACGAAAATGTGAGTAACTGGGAAATTACTACATCAGAAATAAACTATATATAGGATAAAGTAATAGAATATACCAGAAAAGTAGGAAATTAGCGTAGCATCACACTTCTGGAGACTTAAATTCAACATAGAAACAGGGAAACCTGTATTATCGCTATTTTCTCCAAGATATTCACGTTATACTTAATCTCTACACGATCAGCATTCAAAGTAAGATCAGTAAAGTAAGGGGAGATATTATATATCTTTACGTTTATCAGCTATTCATTAATAAAAATGGCCTAATGGCATTATGGTAATGAAGATGGAAATATTGATTTTACTTTAAAGGAAATCGACCTGGTTCATTTCTTGTATACAGAAAATACAAATTAGTACTAAAAATCATCACCATCGTGTGTTGGGCTGATGGCAAGGCATACGGCATTTGACTGCGATTCACCAGAGTCCCGGGTTCAATTCCCGACCGCTCGTTGAATAGGTGTTCTGGTTGGCTTTAAGAGATTGCTTTCGTAGCAATAAGTCCACCATATAATAGAGTACATAAATAAATAAATAAAATAATAAAAAATCCTAATGCATTTGACATTCGAAACGTAAAAATCTCCGTTAGTATTGTTCGGTTAAAACTCAGCATCACCAATTCATTTACAAAGTCAAAACATTGCTGAAATCTTTAAGAAACCATACGTTTCGTCAAGAATATTAATTTTTTTTATTATAAGTGTATGATGGACCCGCAAATGACATTGATTAATGATATGTCCCTCTCCTAGGCCTTTTTTAATTCTAGACAGAAATGAAAACGCACTGTGTAAGAAAGGTGAATGAAAACATAAAGATTATATTATATATATATATATATATATATATATATATATATATATATATATATATATATATATATATATATATATATATATATATATATATATATATATGTATATATATGTATATATACACGCACATGCACACGCACCATATATTTTCATTTCCTTCCTACGACGAGGAACCTCCTCATTTAAAAATATATTAGAAAATACCTAAATCAGATAGGTACATATATTTTATTTCAAGAAATGCATATTAATGACGGTTTTAACAGAAATATTATTTTTATTATAAATACAGAGCAATAGTATAAGAATTGTTTAAATATGAGGATATTATATTAAAATTTAAAAATTACTTTTCTAAATATTAATGAGATACTTGCTTAAAAATATTATATTTTTTTGTACATCACATAAAATTAAAACCATTTTTAATATTATGTGATATTCTTACTACGAAAATTCCATTCAAAATCTAAATATGTAGGCCATTTTAAATTGCACTTACTATAGAATTGTATTTTAAAATAAAAATTACCAATTTAAGAAACATTAAATGCATACGATATAATTTTTTCTCTAACTAGTATTTATATGGTAAAAGTATCAAATGGTTTTCTTCAACGTATTGAACAATTACTATTATCGCATCAGATCGATACATTTACGTTCCACTAATTAGGTTATTATCATGATTTACGCCGCTTTCTTGTGTACAAAAAAAAACTTAATAATTTATTAGCTCACTCCTTGCGTCGTTAATTATGGCATTACTTTAGTAACCAACCGTCCATCCATTTAACGAAGCGGTTTTCTCGGAAAATATTGGACGTACAAATATAAAATTAAGCACATTGTTAAGGGTGACTGAATTGCAGACGTAAAATGTAAAAAGCTCAATTTTGATTCTATGGCCTCGGTTTATTCTATGGCTATAATTTTCGGGTAATAAAAAAAATTATTCGAAATATGTCGTGTGGTGTCTCAAATAAAAACGTAACAAATTACGAAGTTAACAATAATATATTTTTTATAAATTTGTCTTAACCATTTTTTTTAAATACTTAAAAATTACTATCCCTCACCCTCGTCACCAAATTCCGAAAAATGTTGCTTAGAACAATCTGAAAAAAATAATAAATAAGGACTAACTCTCATTGTTCATGATTTTCTTCCTTAGAATATCAAAATTACCAGAAATGAAAATTCTATAATATATATGAAAATTCTATAATATATAATTATATTAATTATTATAAAGACTTTTCTTATAATTGCTGCACCCGTTACTACTACACTTATAATTGCTGCAATTTTTAATAATAGTTTTCAAGAAAAAGATTCTGACAAAAAATCTTTCTTACGAACTGAAGAACAAATTTTATGAAACGTTTTGGTTAAAAGTATTTTAATATTTTTAATTCGTCTCTGTCCAATCCAAACCAGCTCCGCGGATATGCGATTTGATACGATGTCGGTATCATGTAATCAGATTATTAATAAATAAAATTGTGGATTAATGATACGAAACAATAATTGCACAAGTATAGCTTGAATTTGACAGTTTTTTAATCGGTGGTCTATACTTGATGGTTTTAAATAATATTTATCAGAATTTTGTAATACGTCATTATTATGCAATTTTGCCATTCATTAAAGTATAAATATATTTTAACACACTTAAATCCATCATGTTAAAAATTTAAACTTGAAAAGATTAGAAGGTTCCAATATAATACCAAAAAGAAACTTTTAAAAAACTTATAAATCACTATATTGCATTTTAGATATCTACACAAAAACCAGACCTTCTAAAAACCTACACAAAAACAAGATTTCAAATATTTACTGATATTCAGAGATAGATTTCTCAAATCCAGTCCGGGAAACATCCTCAAGGACTCCTTTCAGTTTTAGACCATCGACAGACAAGTGCAGCGAAGAAACTCATACGCCCTTGTTATAAGACGAAAATTAGAATTTGAGCATAAAAATAAGCGAATATCTCTCAATTTACTTGTCCCTCTTCTCTTTATAATTACAAAAACATCACACGAGAACTAATATCTAGTAAGGATATTGTTCTCGTACAATATTGTTATGAAAAAAAGAAATACAATTGAACTAGTTTACATAAATAGTTCAGAATTGTATTTATTTAAAATAGAAAACGACGCAAATATTTGTTTAGTCAATCGTTCTGAACTACTGGGGCGGCACTACGAGAGCGAAGTTACAACGCGGTGGGCGCAGTAATCCCACGCTGTACACAGGCCGCCACCGCCGGATACCGGAAGAGCATCCGCGATGTTCCTTTATGTTCGTTATTCGTCCCGTGTCGCTTTATAATCTGGATACGTGCAACAAAATGTTGAGGAAAACGATTGTTTATTTTAAATTAAATTAAATTATGGATACCATGATTGCATCCTTTTATAAACTTGATTTTATTATAGATACCACGTGAGTTATTATTTACTTACCTATTATTTAGAAGATATTCCGTTTAACAGAAACAACCTTATCATACTTTGTTCTGAATAGTTTTGAAACGTATATATTTTGTAATGTGTATCCGTTTAAAAATTATGGATGTAGGGTACGCATTTCATTTATCATTAAGCTCAGTACGTCGCAAAATAGACTACTAAATAAACAATGGCCTCTTAGGCCATTGTTTATTCTCAGTTTCACATAAAAATACCCATCCAATGACACTTAACTAGATAGGGCTTATGAAGATAAAATGTCTCCGCCACTTTGTTTTTATGTAGGTTCGTCAAATATACTAGTCACACGAAGGGCGCTTCTCAATCATCAAGTATGTACGGCGCTTTATGGTTGTTATATTGCAGCATTTAATATGCTATCCTTAAAAGTACTTTCTTCATACATTAATTGACATGTCCCTTTAGATAAGTTTACAATTATTGAAAATATGGGGCCATAATATATATATACATATATATATATATATATATATATATATATATATATATATATATATATATATGCTAGCTTTTCGCCAGCGGTTTCGCTCTCATAAACGGTTCGTTTTTAAACTTTAGTCAAATCATCATAATACCAAGTTTTAAGTTAAAATTACCATAAAAATATTTTTATCTTCATTTAGTTTTCATTTTTCAATCCCGGTCGAATCTTGGAAAATACTTAAGTACGTGATTCATTATTTGTGTTGAATAGCATGAATACAAAGTTTTACGTAAACATTTACATTAGAAATATTTTTTCTGTACAAACTTAGCCACCACATTTTACCCCCTTAGGGCTTAAATTTCGGAAAATTCTTAAAAACTTGTTTCATTATTCGTAGTGAAGACCATTAATGCCACGTTTTAGGTAAAATTATCATAAAAAATATTTTTCCCCAAACCAACTAAGCCATTCCTTTTCACCCCTTAAGGATAGACGCTCGAAAAACGCTAAAATATGTGGTTTTTTATTTGTGTTGAAAAGTAATAATACTAAGTTTTGTGTAAAAGAATTCACAATAAAAATATTTTTCCCATCGAAATTTAACCACCCCTTTTTCCCCTTATAGTTGGATCTCAGAAAATACTGGACTATGTGTTTCGTTATTTATACTGAAGAGTAACACCAAGTTTTAAGTAAAAATTTACAATAGAAATAATTTTCCTATACAAACTTTACCACCCCTATTCACACACTTAGAACCTAAACTATGCATCCATATGAAATACTTATGAAATACTTTTATTTGGTAATAAAAGTATTTCATAAGTATTTCCTTATGAAATACTGTAGCAACACCCTCTCCAAATTTAAATTTAAAAAATACTAAAGTAATTTAATACCAGTTATGGAATTAAATTACTTTAATGTTTATTGTATCTAGCCAAAAGTTTATAGTAGTATTTAGAATAGAACAAACATCGATCGTAAGCATAAAAGTTGAACCAAAAGAAATTCGTAACCCAAATCTTTTATACGCATATAAATTATTTTAAAGGAAACACGCGTAAAAAAGTTACAACCCAATGTTAAAAATATATTTAAGTAATACAAGAAATTTAGTAATCAATGAAATTTCATAAAAACATTACAAAAATCACGTGAAATGAAAATATTATTCTATCACAAAAGTTCGTGCTTCGAAATTACGACCGAGTCAGCGATTAAAATTAGTCGACGGAAGTGACTGTTTACTTATAATCCACTTGTTATTATCTAAACTTCACAATATTAACCAGATTTAAGTAAGAATTAAACGATATTAAACTAACACAATTTACCGATAACACGAGCTATTGCGTAATCCCTCCATCCAATTATTAAGATTTACTCCGTATAGAATCCCGTGTCTATCGTCAAAGTTCAGTATCTAAAAAATTAATTTCAAAATTAATTTTTTTAAGAAATTTTGACTATGGATATATATTATTTATTGAGTAATTCCATGTCAAACCAAACACAATGATTTAGATTTGATGTCTCAGATTTTCATTATTTTTGGTATACAACAATAGGAAAAAATACCAATTTCGTGTTGTGTATCACAATTGCTTTTAAAGTTATTAAATTTTAAAATTTCACGATTATCAAAAAATTACAAGTTTTGCCAAATTTAATAACCTGTAGGTTATTAAGCAGTGATGATACAGGCCTGGATGTGATCTCATTTTAAAGCCCTTGAATGGGGATTTAATATATTTTACAAGGTTGGATTTACAATTCAAAAAACTTTAAAAATAAAAAAAAAATACCATAATTATTTTATAATGTATAAACACATATAGCAAAATTTTATGATGATACAGGGCATCTGAATACACGAGACTCGTTAACATTTAAGAGCTTTAAAAGGTCTAGTAAAGCTCTCAGGTCTGTATGGTTGCTGGTTTCTAACCTATATGCAATTAAAAATACCAAAACGTGTTATTGTTTGATGAACAGTTAAATATTTGGGAATTAATAACTTCAAAAGTTTGATATTTTTTCATGTCTGTGGTATGTTAATGAATACCAAAAGTCATAAAAATCTGAGATTTCAAGCCTAAATACTTCTCAAAATTATCTTGATTTGATATGGAATGATCCTGTTTTAAATGTGTCTGTAATACAAATAATTATTACAAATATAAAATAAATATATCACGATGCCGAGTATGTGGCTTAATTATTATCTAATGCTTAGAGCATGGATTATAATTAAGCCACATATCGACTCATAAACAATAATTAGCTGAACAAATTCTCGTTTTTATCCCGCAAATATAAATAATTCTATATGTTTAAGGGGATTGATAAGTAAAAACGCAGATATTAATTAAATCATAGATTAATCAAACGATTGCACAATCTAAATATATATGAGTCGGTGCAAAACTTGATTGAAAATAAAATGAAAATGCTATTTTTTCAATAATGTAAAATCGTTTCGAATTATTACTTCACATAACAATTTAGGGCAAATATTATTTTTATTAAAATATATGCAAATATTAATATAAATAATATTGTAAATATATATCACTAGCATAACTCACTATACAAATACTTGATACATAGACATTCGGTTCTCTCACTTCGACTATTAAAATATCTCTAGGGTTTATGCGGCAGCATTGAATAGTTATTCTTATATATCTTTAATTCAGTATTTAAAATTTTAAAATAAAAAGTCTGAATGTTTGCAGTGAAAACCTTTATTACATAAATATCAATGTGAATTACATTTCAACGTTCAATAAAATTCCTAATGTGATCTCTATAATGGAAAATAATTCTCCCTCACGATACATCTTCCTCAGCATCTGCCGTTTACGGGGTAAATATATTTCTGACAATTTTTTTTAGCGTAATGAATTCTTTGATTACATATAAAATTATAATTTTTCACCTACTACAATTTTAATCCATTAACAGTAATATCAAATTTCTCGTTCAAAAAGTTAATGAAATAAAAAGGTTTTTGAAGTAGTTCTGTTTCTGTGTGTATAAAGTTATATACATTTTAAATTGAGTTTAAAATTGTATGTTTATAATATCTTGCTTCTCTATTAATTTTGTAGCCCCAGAATAACTTGTATTAGAGTTATTCAAAAATCAAGTTCTTTTGAAAAAAAATTATTCATATCACAAAGGAATATTTTGCTTTCGATGCCTGATATTGAGAAAACTCAAAAGAATTCGTAATTCAGAAATGCTGAAATATAAAAAAATCACTGAACATACATATATGTTTCGAATAGGCGTTGAATTCTCCGCCTCCTTGCTTCATTTTCATAATATTTTTGGGGCACTTATATATGACATGGAAAAGGCTAGTACATATATAAAAAAATTATTAATTATTTGCAATTCTATATTCCTAAAATTGTCGAATATTGAATATATTTTTCGTTAATTTAATTCATTATTCACAATTAAATGAAACTACGTGATGATGTTGTAATACAACGAAACCTAGGTCGTGGTAAAGAACTTAAAGAAAGTAGAAATAATACTACATCACGTTGTTTCATTTATTTGTGCCTAAAATTGTCGTTTTTCAAAAATTTAAAAGCAATAGAAAATTTATTTAGTAACGGTCTCGACATGATGGTTCCAAACACAATAAAATATACTAAAATATTTTATTAACAATATTTTTCATCATGTAGGTATAATGCCTAATATATCTATAGATTTGTAGTAAAATAATTTTTCTTCATTTGTTTCTTCATTGCTCTCTCTAAAATTTCCATATGAATAATTTGGGTGTTAACTATTGAGATATTTCTGGTTTAATGATTTATCACTCTGCACAAATTGTAACTTTCCATGCCAAAACGTTTTCGGAAAAAAAAGGCCGTTAAATTTTGTAAGTGGCCCGTTTTCTTTCTTTCGGTGCAGAGATTCAAATTATATTAGGAATGAATTAGTTTATGTATATAAATATTTTATTGTTATTTAAAATACTTTTAACTAAATTTTTATTATAACTTAAATTAAAATTTAAATCATTAGATGGAATTTATCGGCCTTTAAATATCATGTTTCCCTTATATATTTAGGTATATTCAACGTTATTATAAATCAAGACATATATATTTCATTAATCAGAATAAAATTGATTTTTTATTGCTTTTAAATAAAGTTACAGTTCTGTGAAAAGATGAAATTTTGAAATTTACAAACGTTTAGCGGCCAATACCGAGTACTGATGACGATCTAAATTCACTGCAAAAGAGACTTCAAAAGTCATTTAACTTACTATTAGTATAATATTTACATTTACATTTCAAATAAATGCGTGTAACATCAGCAGATAGCGACATAATTTTTATATTTCGTAATTCATCATTGATTTCGTGTTTTGTATCCATGATGCCTGATATAAAATTTTTGACGGGATTATAAGCAGAAATGATTACGGTCAAGGTAATTTAATAGAAAATGCAGCTTTTTCATTAAATGTCCGTGAGCAAGTTATGAAATATTAATTAGCTTCGATTCCGTTCCAAAATTGCACTGTTTTATTAAAAACCCTTCCGATTCCGGATTTTATAAAATGTTTAGTTATATTATGACTTTAATTTATCGTGAAGAGTTAGGCTTGAAACAGATGCAGCCATTACTATACATTAGATTACCGAAATCTTTATGTTGAAAAAGCTATTGTGTTATTATCCACCTTCACGCTGGTTTTCATTGTTTATCAGTCACATTCAAGTACCAATGGCCGCTTGCTATCCTTTAAGCATGGTCCTGATTTCAACATGTCTCGTTTGACAACAGATTGAGGTCATCGATTATTATGAATAAATAATATTTATTTATAATGTAAAACAAACAGTTTTACTATTACATTGATAACAACTTTTTAGTCTTTTTTCCGATGAACTTGTGCCATTAAAAGTACTCAGTATTAATTCTATTACGATCCATTCCTTTCTTAGGTAATCAAATATTTGACACCCGTGTGATGACGAGTGTACGATGTACGAGTGTACGAGTATTTTCCATAATATGTAAAATCAATAACTTTTAATAAATTTGTGTCCATGGTCTATATATACTGTCTAAAATTACAGAAAATGCGTTATTATTCTCATAAAATGTTTAACTCCGTTAATTATCATATTTACATCAATACATCATTTCAACAGTGATGATAAACTCTTATTAATCCGATACTCTATTGTTTAAATGATGACATTATGAATTTGTTTACACAACCTATATTTCCTCTCTCCTCTTTGAAGCTTTTAGCGGCGAGTTAGGTTTCCATATAAAAAGTGTTTGATACCTTCTCTGCAGATTTTTCTTGGAGATGGAAAGGAATTTGGTTTGCGCATCACCTTTTTTATTTTATTGTTTTGGGATCTACGCAAAGGTTTCAAACATTGTGTTAATCAAGAAAATAATGGACCATAATAGAATAAATACTGAGTATTTGGAATGGCGTAAATTCTTCGGAAAAAAGATTAAAAATTTTTACCTTTTCCTTCTGTCGTAATCAATTGAATCGTTTATTTTTTATTTATCTATAAGTTAATCATTTCCAAATGTGTTTCGATCGTGTTCCTGAGGTTATGCATCGAATCTGAAAACAGGTTCAGATCAAGGTCCATAACCTTCAATCGGATAACAGACGACTATTCAGATGTGAATGTGAATCTTAAACAATCAAAAACAACGTAAAAATGGCTTATAAAACAATATATTCTTCAACATAAAGCTTTCGGTAATTTCATGTATAGAAACGGCTACCTTTGTTTCAAGCTTATTGTTCATGAATATGATAAAGAAAATTTTAAGATAATTAAAATTTCAAAATCTGAAATGTTTGCAGGAGAGTAGTAAAATTTTGGTACAAAACTAAGACTAGTTTATTTTTTGTAACTTGCTCACGGTCATTTAAAAAAAAATCAGGTTCCTTTTTCATTTTTTTTAAATTTTTTTAAATTTTAGTGTTAGGCATCGTGCATACAAAATGCAAAATACGAAATATTATATTTATGTTGCTACCTGTTGATGTGCGCTTTATTTAAAACGAACTGTTATAATACACAAATAATAGGTTAAATGTCGTTTGACGTTTCTCTTGCAGTGAATTTAGATCATAGTCAGTACTAACTATTGACCATCAATCGTTTGACAATGTGTTTTTAAATAAAGTTGTAATTTTTGAATTAAGTTTTTCGTCTGATTAGTAATGAGTATTTCTTGACTTATTTATAACCTTATGCACACAAATATACAGAACCATCATGATATTTAAAGACCGAAAAAAATTGCATCTCATTTTTAATTCAATCCAACGATCTAACTTTTGGTTTAAGTTATTATAAAAATTGAGTTAAAATTATTTTATTTTTAATGTCAATAAAATATTAATGTACATAAACTGATTTATTCCTAATATGTTTTGAACCTTGTTCTGACATCACTTTTTAAGGTCACAAGCTTGGACTTTGAGCTAACATACATTTTTAGGAATCCACACATTGAAAGAAAGAAAACGGGAACCATATATTCCGTAACGGCCGTTTTCTTTTCGGATAAATGTGACATAGAAACTTAAAAATTGGTAAAGTGAAAAAGCTTTAAACTAGAAATATCTCAATACTTGGCACTCAAATTATTTACATGGAAACTTTAGAGAAAACAAACGAAAACAATTTTTTTTTAACTTCATACGTCATGTGGTGTATCACTAGAAAGAGTTACATGGACTCCAAATCAATTTTCACGACAGAGGCAGAAAACCAAGCTCTTCTCCTCCTGCCTACATTTCTCCAGAAATATTAAAAAAAGGCTCTAATATAAGATTACCTGAAAGTTTCCTAAAAACTATAACGGTTACTCTAAATTTCATATTTATTTAAAAGTATACTATATTTTTACGCCTCTGAAAGTTACACTAAACATTTTCTTTACATGATGAATAATAATATTAATAAAACTTTTAGATGTAGCTAAGTGTTTACGAAACTATAGTGACGAGATGTTTATTTAACAGGTTTTCATTGCTTTTAGTATGTCACACTAGAGATTCATAGTTACAGATTTTAGTGAAAATGCTTACCCGGCAAGATAAAAAGAACCTGAACGGCGATACTATAACGAAAAGTGCATCATTTAAACCTTTTATATCATTCTGCAAAATATTTCTTTATTATTCCATTAACTTACACTTTATTTCATATTTTGCAATAACAATAAAGAGTCCTTAATTACTTAAAATACTACTTATTTTGGCATATAATGGTTATAACTTTTTTGCAGAGTGTACTTAGTAAAATATTTCTGGGATACA
Source organism: Druceiella hillmani (assembly GCA_039881145.1). Taxonomy (NCBI): domain Eukaryota; kingdom Metazoa; phylum Arthropoda; class Insecta; order Lepidoptera; family Hepialidae; genus Druceiella; species Druceiella hillmani. Next base: position 27,936,011 of record JAYKKI010000003.1, on the reverse strand, counting down.
TTATATGATGGTACTAAACTCTATTAATATTTTATTTAATTTGTATTATAGAAACGCAAAGAAGAGAAAAATAGTCTCAATTTCTTTTGAATTCCTAAAACGCCACTTGCAAATTAATGTTGATACTTCGTTGTCTCAATCATATTGTATGTTTTAATACACATAAAGCTGCTCCTAACTATAATTTCGAGAATTTGTATTTATGTGTATACAGTCAATTTTTTTCATTATGTTCAAAGCAGGTAACTAAAGATAAACATGATAAAATGTACACATGTTAAGTACGTCAATGCACGTACCACAGAAGACCCATATGTCTAAGAAGGAAAAACATTACATAAGTTATCTAAAATCTTACATAAATATTTTAATGTTGCAAAACCATAGCTATCACACTTTAATTGAACAAATTGGTAACACGAAAATTTGCTTTAGTTCTCAAGATTTCTAAAACGTGTTTTTTTCTATGACGAGTGTATCTAGATTTCTAGTGTAATAATCTTAAATCAGTTAAAATGTACCAACGTAATCAAAGTAATGACTTCTTATTTATATTTAAACATCAACCAATCGTTTTTGATTTCATGAATCTTTTGCGGTAATTAGTAGTAGCAATATAACAAGGGGTGTCTTGCAAATTTTGACGATGTACTGTATGCAGAGGTATAGTACTCAGAGGGCTGTAGGGTCGAGATAGCAGGCTGTTCGTTGAAATATTTATGGATATATTTTCCTTTTACGCAATCATTAATAATGAAGTCAAAGTCATCGGTATGTCTTGAGAAATAGAAAAATATTCTGACTGAAAGCTTTCCTATATCTCATCGTTTGTTATCTTGTAGAGAACGTTAGAAAGCAAGATTACAGTATGTCGGAAAATACATATATATGTCACTTCCAGATATCAATATAGTTTATGGCTTTAAAATATTCGTATATTGTACAGTTAACCTGTGCACATTTGGACTTCACTTTTAAAATAAATACCTTTCTTTTGCTGGACGTGTGATGTAATTCTACACGAAGAATAAATTTCTTAATTTAGGCTTGACTGATGACCTTCAGGCACATAATAGTTTTATTTTTAATGACATTATAATCACATATTGTAATTGCAACTATTAAAATATTAAAATAAATGCAATCACGGGCTTGGAATGATTGACTTTCTAAATAATGTAAATATGGTATTGATTGCTCTATCATTGTACTGATATTTACTGAATAAGTATATTGCGTCAATGCGAGTGGCTGATATCATCAGGGAGTTAAAGAAATTTAAGTGAAGTGAGTTTGTTACATTTTTGTTTTTGTTGTCATCGTGTATGACGTAAAAAAATTTAAGAATCTCAAGGAATTTCAATGGATTTGATTGAACATGCTGAACTAACCTTCATTGAGACGTAGAGCATTAAGATACTTGACAATTAGTTGAAAGATGTATACTCTAAATTACTGAAACCTTGAATAAAAATAGCACAACGTTTATCGTCCTATAAGCATCCAGCACGACGTTTATCATTCTAATATTATCCTGGCTGTTAGATGAGAGGATGGTGCGATAGTTTATTTCACTTACCTAGAGGACGCACGGACATCGTGTAGATGTCCCCTGTCCTACGTGTATTCACATTGATCGATACCGTATTAGGAGATACGCCCAAGTCTTGATATTTTTTTCTCCATCGACCACTTGTGTGATGAGGTTATAGAGTTGCTTGGTTATCCGCGACTGATTACAGTTTGGTGATTGCGATGTTTATTTGAATTTCTTTGTTTTTTCTGCTTTACAATTTATTACTTGTACAATATTTTATCACTATTTGTTTTTATGGTACCTTCACCTGTCCAACGCTTTGGGAAAATCTGTAAGTTGGGCGTGCGACTTTTAAGAAATAAATAAATATCATTAATTCGCTAGCCGCCATAAATATACCGTCATAAGTGGGTATATGTAAGACACAACTTAATGTTATGACGGAAAAACGTTATTACCCGTATCAAGATAATTTAATTCTATAGTTCTACAATAAAATTTAAAAAAGTAAATATTGACAAATTTAGGTTGATTCTAGAGCCTGATAAATAAATAAAATAAATAGAACAGGTATTAATTACTTAAAAGTTATTTGATTTGGTCTACGTAATTCCTCTGCTACACTTAGACCAAATTAATATATATATATATATATATATATATATATATATATATATATATATTTCCCGGTTTTCTCTTCAGTTTTAACCTCAAATTTAAAAATAATGGAAACATAAATATGGCAGTAGCATAGTCGATATTGTCATATTGAATACTTTTACGTTTTCACATATCTTAAAAAATATTTTTCTAATCGACATTGGCAACTTTGTGAACAAAAAATTACGAAGAAATACGGACATATTTTAAATATTTTTCTCTTTTTCTATTATGCTGCAAAGAAGAAATATAAAGAATATCATAGGGTTTCCTTTTTAGTATTTCAACAACTTCAACATCTCGGTACCATCACTGTTGAATGAAAATGGTGGTAAATGTTTTTTCTAATATATGATAAGTTTAGTATTATTTTTGTTTTTATTCTCATGCCAATATTTCACCAATACCGGTAGTATACTACAACAACATCTTCACCTTTTTTCTTTACGCAGTTGCGATAGTTAAGAGGTCATTTATTACGTTACGAGGAAATCAGTTGTAATGAGCGTAGTAAACACGCTACAAATAGTCATGTAGATAGTTCGCCAGAATTGTAAAATGCGTGAAAATCATTAACGATACTACATACTTCATGTGAAGTCTATTTCGATGAGCCAAAAGGAATAATTGAAGTCAATGTATATATTTGAGAATTATGTTTGAAAAATATAATGTAATGTAAAAAAATATTTGTGAATGAAATGTTTGTTTTTCTCTATAAATTCTGTAATTAAATAAAATTTATCGGAAAATTTTTTCTCTGATTCTTCATGCGTGATGTGATTGTTATTTCGACTTTTTTTATTGCAGAGCAAATAAGCATATTCATTGCAATTCAGTCGACGGCATCACCAATATTTCGGAAAAAAATTTATTTGCACATATTGTTTTACAATTATACCCACATTTTGAAACGCCGGCTTTCAATAGGTAGTGAGCGTCCGTAAAGTTAACGTTTTAGTTGTTACCACAAACAGATAATAGTTATTTACATTCGTTGAAATTGTTAATGCAAGTTAATCGAAATAATTTAAATATTGAAAACTAGAATTTCTCCAAACTCTGCAGACTTACAGCTGGAAACTTTATAGGATAGAAATATTACAAGTCGGTTTAAAGCGTAACCGTTTGCAAATATCACCTACACGTGAAAATGGTAAAATACGAGTAAATCTCAATTTCATATTAAAACATATTTTCCCATGTTTCTACAGTTTTAGCAGTAAAACTGTAGAAACTGAAAAATGTTAACGGATAGACAGACGGATGTGACGTATTGTAAGAATCTTTTGTGTCGACAAAGAACCCTGATGAAAAAGGTTTAACCTAAAAAAGACTCCGCATATTTGTTTTATTCAAAACCAACCGAACTTTTGCGGTTGAGTTACGTACAACGACGAATATTTTGTCAGCTTGTATGTGCCGAACTACGTACGGCGGGATAAATTGAGCAAAGTGGGTATTTGGTTAATGGAAAATTGGTGTTCGCTAAAGAAACATAAATGAGTTTAAAAACGGGTTTGAAGAGCTGGAATGGTGACCTTTTTGTTGGATTTCACTTGGCAAAAAAAAATTATTTACAGTAAATATGGAATTTTCAATGATTAAAATCATTTGGCAGACATTTAACGTTAACATACTTTTATAGCAAGAATACCTGGGCGATTGAAATAATTTATGTCATGATAGTTAATATAGATTAAATATATTAGTAGTTTGGAAATTCTGCCATTAGCCATTGGAAATCCTGTCATTAGCCTAGTGAAATTTTATGAAAACGATTATATTTTTAACTAGCTTTTCATGCGACTCTCTCCATTTTCAATGCGAGTGAGGTCTTTGTGAAATGTTTTTTGTAATTCCTATCTTTTATATAACTTTAGTCGTTCCAATTTGTTTACCCTTGAATCTAACATAGAAGTTTTTGGGGACATCATAAACACCTAAAATTACCACAAGTCATTGGAGTATATTTGACAACTATAAATCTTTACATATATTTTAGGTAATATTTTCATTTACCAAATCCATACATCATGAACCTTACCGGGTGTGAGAGAGTTAAATGACTATTTGCAATGCGATTTCTCTTAATGTTATAACATTTTGTTAAGAAAGATCGCAATATTTACTTCCAAACATGTGAATAACTTTTCCACCGGAGCCTTATTTCTAATCACGTGTAACATATATTTACAATGAATTCAAGTCTTGTTCGATATTCCAATATCTGTTTTAACAATCGCTTAAGTTATATTTATATACTAAATCTAATATTAAACAATGAGTAAGTTTAGGATAATATTCTCTAATGAATAAACCGATAAAACACACCCATTAGAAATACTATTTTTAATGAGATTAATGTCTAAATTTAACTTTACCTTCTAAGACCGATAATTTTCATTAATATAGCATCCATACCTAATTAAAAAATATTACTATTTTATAATCTTTGCTGTTAGTCTCATATAGTATTCCACAATTATATCCGAAAATATAATTAAATATTTAATAATGATTAAAAGATCAAAAACAAATTTGGCATAATCGGACGTTGAATGACATGTCACTCGCTTCTTGACGTATTAACTTAAATTATATAATTGGTCTTCTTTTAGTACGCATTAAATAGAGTATTTTCTTTGAATTTTCAAGTTTTAGTTTATGTTAATCTTATTAAAAATATTATTTCTAATGGGTGTGTTCTATCGGTTTATTCATTAGAGCCCGGCAAGGTTCATGATGTATGGATTTGGTAAATGAAAATATTACCTAAAATATATGTAAAGATTTATAGTTGTCATATATACTCCAATGACTTGTGGTAATTTTAGGTGGTTATGATATCCCCAAAAACTTCTATGTTAGATTCAAGGGTAAACAAATTAGAACGACTAAACTTATATAAAAGATAGGAATTACAAAAAACATTTCACAAAGACCTCACTCGCATTGAAAATGAAGAGAGTCGCATGAAAAGTTAGTTAAAAATATAATCGTTTTCATAAAATTTCACTAGGCTAATGACAAGATTTCCAATGGCTAATGGCAGAATTTCCAAACTACTAATATATTTAATCTATATTAACTATCATGACATAAATTATTTCAATCGTCCAGGTATTCTTGCCATAAAAGTATGTTAACGTTAAATGTCTGCCAAATGATTTTAATCATTGAAAATTCCATATTTACTGTAAATAATTTTTTTTTGCCAAGTGAAATCCAACAAAAAGGTCACCATTCCAGCTCTTCAAACCCGTTTTTAAACTCATTTATTTTTCTTTAGCGAACACCAATTTTCCATTAACCAAATACCCACTTTGCTCAATTTATCCCGCCGTACGTAGTTCGGCACATACAAGCTGACAAAATATTCGTCGTTGTACGTAACTCAACCGCAAAAGTTCGGTTGGTTTTGAATAAAACAAATATGTGGAGTCTTTTTTAGGTTAAACCTTTTTCATTAGGGTTCTTTGTCGACACAAGAGATTCTTACAATACGTCACATCCGTCTGTCTATCCGTTAACATTTTTCAGTTAATACAGTTTTACTGCTAAAACTGTAGAAACATGGGAAAATATGTTTTAATATGAAATTGAGATTTACTCGTATTTTACCATTTTCACGTGTAGGTGATATTTGCAAACTGTTACGCTTTAAACCAACTTGTAATATTTATATCCTATAAACTTTCCAGCTGCAAGTCTGCAGAGTCTGGAGAAATTCTAGATTTCAATATTTAAATTATTTCGATTAACTTGCATTAACAATTTCAACGAATGTAAATAACTATTATCTGTTTGTGGTAACAACTAAAACGTTAACTTTACGGACGCTCACTACCTATTGAAAGCCGGCGTTTCAAAATGTGGGTATAATTGTAAAACAATATGTGCAAATAAATTTTTTTCCGAAATATTGGTGATGCCGTCGACTGAATTGCAATGAATATACTTATTTGCTCTGCAATAAAAAAAGTCGAAATAACAATCACATCACGCATGAAGAATCAGAGAAAAAATTTTCCGATAAATTTTATTTAATTACAGAATTTATAGAGAAAAACAAACATTTCATTCACAAATATTTTTTTACATTACATTATATTTTTCAAACATAATTCTCAAATATATACATTGACTTCAATTATTCCTTTTGGCTCATCGAAATAGACTTCACATGAAGTATGTAGTATCGTTAATGATTTTCACGCATTTTACAGTTCTGGCGAACGATCTACATGACTATTTGTAGCATGTTTACTACGCTCATTACAACTGATTTCCTCTTAACGTAATAAATGCCCTCTTAACTATCGCAACTGCGTAAAGAAAAAAGGTGAAGATGTTGTTATAGTATACTACCGGTATTGGTGAAATATTGGCATGAGAATAAAAACAAAAATGATACTAAACTTATCATATATTAGAAAAAACATTTACCACCATTTTCATTCAACAGTGATGGTACCGAGATGTTGAAGTTGTTGAAATACTAAAAAGGAAACCCTATGATATTCTTTATATTTCTTCTTTGCAGCATAATAGAAAAAGAGAAAAATATTTAAAATATGTCCGTATTTCTTCGTAATTTTTTGTTTACAAAGTTGCCAATGTCGATTAGAAAAATATTTTTTAAGATATGTGAAAACGTAAAAGTATTCAATATGACAATATCGGCTATGCTACTGCCGAATTTATGTTTCCATTATTTTTAAATTTGAGGTTAAAACTGAAGAGAAAACCGGGTATATATATATATATATATATATATATATATATATATATATATATATATATATATATATGTATATATATATATATATATATATATATATATATATATATATATATATACATAATTTGGTCTAAGTGTAGCAGAGGAATTACGTAGACCAAATCAAATAACTTTTAAGTAATTAATACCTGTTCTATTTATTTTATTTATTTATCAGGCTCTAGAATCAACCTAAACTTGTCAATATTTACTTTTTTTAATTTTATTGTAGAACTATAAAATTAAATTATCTTGATACGGGTAATAATTGTTTTCCCTCATAACATTAAGTTGTGTCTTACATATACCAACTTATAACGGTATATTTATGGCGGCTAGCGAATTAATGATATTTATTTATTTCTTAAAAGTCGCACGCCCAACTTACAGATTTTCCCACAGCGCTGGACAGGTGAAGGTACCATAAGAACAAATAGTGATAAAATATAGTACAAGTAATGAATTGTAAAGCAGAAAAAAAAAGAAATTCAAATAAACATCGCAATAACCAAATTGTAATCAGTCGCGGATAACCAAGTAACTCTATAACTTCATCACACAAGTGGTCGATGGAGGAAAAAATACCAAGACTTGGGCGTATCTCCTAATACGGTATCGATCAATGTGAATACACAGGACAGGTGACAGCTACACAATGTCCGTGCGTGCTCTAGTCGTGCTAGATGAACGTCGTGCTGGATGATTATAGGACGATAAACATTGTGCTGTTTTTATTCAAGGTTTCAGTAACTTAGAGTATACATCTTTCAACTAATTGTCAAGTATCTTAACGCTCTACGTCTCAATGAAGGTTAGTTCAGTATGTTCAATCAAATCCATGGAAAGTCCTTGAGATTCTTAAAATTTTTTACTTCATACACGATAACAACAAAAATAAAAATGTAACAAGCTCACTTCACTTAAATTTCTTTAACTCCCTGATAAAGAAATGTTAGATTTCATAAGAAATGTAAGAAATGTTAGATGTTAGGTTTCATAAATGACGAAAGGTTTGCTTAATGCAATATAATTTAATATTTACGAGTAAATAAATTAACGTATTTTCTATAAAAGTGTTAGAATAGTTACACAAAATTTATGTCAATATTGACCCTTTTTGATATTAATGGTTGAATTGTAATATCTACTAAGATGTCTTCTGAAAGGTTTTAATAATATAAGACGTAGCATGTAATATTCGGCATCACGATGAATATCTCTAATATCAAAGTTAGATTTCATAAAACCGGTACTCTAAATATTACGGCAGAGATAGAAATATTTACAGAGTAAATATAATTGAGACTATTTATCAACGTGGTAATGACTCTAATATCGATATATATATATATATATATATATATATATATATATATATATATATATATATATATGTATATATATATATATGTATATATATATATAGAGTACTTACTTGTTCAGCAAATTTACATGGACAAACCTGAATAAAACAATGATTCGTATCCAATAGGGTTGCCATATTCATATTCTTCTTTATCTGCCTAACCTTTCGTAAATTTGAAACTACTATGACGTAAAAAGATAAAATACAAAACAAATGATAATAGCACCCGGGTGAGATAAAACAGACCCCAATTATATCAAATCGGGGTCTGTTTTAAATAATAATTGGGTTCTGTTAATACGTTCCAAAATTGTTTCGAAAAATGTTTCTTTTATTCAAATTAGCAACGATACGAAGTCTTTTCTCAATACAAACAGTCTGAGAACTTCGCCTACTTTCATTTTGTGGCTTATGTTACAGAGATAAAAAGGCACTTAGTTAAATTCGATTATGATACCTATGCGCCATAAAATTGATTAAATCCTATAAATATTTTTAAAATCTTTTTCATTGCTTTGAAAAACAACTGCATGGAAGATGGAAACACTGAGCACAGCGTTATGAGAAATAATTAAGTATGTCAATGCGAAGTTACGTTAAAAAGTATACAGTCCTTTTTAAGTGGAGTACGTGTTTGTTAAGATTACCATGTTTGTTAAGATTCCGTAGCAAAATGGCAAAAAAAGGACGCTTATAATTTCGTCCTGTCGATCTGTCTCTTTGTCCGTCTGTCTGTCCTTATGTTACAACCATTTTACTCCGAGACTATTTGCACTACATAATGAAGTAGTGAAATTATGAACAAAAAATAATATTATGTTTAGCATTCCATAGATGTACCTGAGAGATGAGAAAAAATCCAGTGCATATTTGGGATATAATCAGATAAGTGTTAAAAATGATATTGAGGTTCCAAAATAGCTATTTTATTTAAGTCAGTAGTCGCTTCTAAAATCTTAAAAAGTGTTTTCAACCCCACCCGCTCTAACTTTTCAACCAACGTGTGTAAAATTATGAAAAAATATGAAGATAGTAAAACTTAAAATAAACTTTGAAAAAATTGGTTTGAATAAGATATGTTGTGTAGTTTATGAAGTGTGGGATATTTTCCATACCGACTTTGTTTTTCACAATATCTTTGCGAACTGCAAATTTATAAATTTAATATTTGTTGGTGCTACTTGTCTACTGACACCCTACTGACACCCTTCGTGTATAAGTCCGACCAGCATTTAGCCCTTTTTTATTCTTTTAATAACACTTCTTTTATAAACCAAAGTGATGTTAGGTCTCTTTCTGTTTTTTTGTGTTTTAATTAGTATCGAAATAAATTTGGCTACAATAAATGTATCATAGGGAGCTCTAGTTAAAAACGGAGGTTACCATCCATATAAGTAGCTCCTTTTAAATCATCTCCTTTTTAGTGTTATATATTAAGTAAAGTATTTATATTTCTTGTAATTTTTTCTACATATTTATAGTAAATTAATAATTTCAATTATAATTTTCGGTTGTGATTGTGCGATTTTCTTCCGATTACAGATTATGGAAATATACCTTAAATTGACACGCGCGATAACTCAATTATAATAAGCAACTACTAAAAAAATTCTGACAGCAAATATTGATCACATACTATCATATAAATATAATTGTAAGGCAAATAATTCAATTACCTGGAATTATTTGAAAAATAATTAAAAAAGGTTTCGAGATATCTGAAGGCAAATATTACGAGAACCGAATTTTCATGAAAATCTCGCTCCTTATGACTCGAAGATTAATAAAGGTTGTTGTAGATCTGAAGACAGTAAATAAGTAGCTTTTCCCTCAGAATTAGGAGAGATCAATCTGAATTGTCAGTGAGCAATGACGATCCCCAAAATATGTCACTTTCTAGTCGAATGGGGTTTTTCTCAACTAACTTCAAAATCAACGGACCCACAATTAAACTTCTACCTCGAGCTAAAACAAAATTAGTTGCATATTTTAAAATCACGACATCGGCAGGCAGAAGACCTACCAAAACTGGAAAAGCATCAGTTGATCAGGTCTTGTAAGCTTGTTTCAGGACCATAAGCAACGTACGCTGCAATCTAAGTACGACCTTCCTTACTTGTTGAAACCCAACGCACCAGAAAACCCAGTCCTTTGACGTATTGGCCAATATACCAGGTATATTGCTGTATACATCGGTTTGGGGACCGAGCTATTCATCCATCGGCTGAGGCACCGGCAAGCCGAGCCATGGCATGGAAAGCAACCCGACCCTTATCCTCCATGTGCTGCGCCTATAGTATAAACCTCCACCGTAAGTGTCATGCCCAGGTTTGTAACCTAGTACGCACACTGATCTTAAATTCGCCCATCACCACATACAACACCTTCGCCAACCTGTCCTTGAAGAGGCTAGCGTCGAATTTTTGGAAGGCAAAACTATACTTGTTCCTGGTACCTCAGTCGTACATCTTAGCGGGGATGTCCGCCGCCTATTTCTCTATCTCTCTTCGGCTTGCTCCTCCGCACAACAGTAGAATATCATCCACGTAAGCGATAATCCCGTATTCCTGAAAATGTATTGCGAGGATCCCATCGAACATTACATGCCACAAAAATGGCGTAAGAACCGATCTCTGCAGGCAGCCTCTGATCAACGTTTTTCTAACTACTATATCTTCATTCCGCAAATGAATAACACCACCGCAAAAAGAGTCCATAATTAACAAGCGGAGGTCCACTGACACTCCATGAGACTCTAACGCGGTCAAAATGATTAGAAATATTCTAGCTTTGGTAAATCAATTAAATCAAATATAACAGTCAAATTCTAACCAGTATTACTACCCACTAATTGGGCAGATCAATATTACGTGTATCGAGTATATTATCAGATTCAAACCTGGTCGGGAAAAAACATTGATCTTGAGCTGTAGGATTAAATCAATTATATTTGGAGCTAGTTATAATATTATTACAACATCACTAAATATAATAAATTTATAATTGCGCTAAAGGTAGTGATAGAAATTGTGGTTAAAAAAGTTGATTGAAAGGTAACTGAAAAAGACAGAAATAAGGAGTTTTGTGTATTATAAGAGATTATATTATAACTGAATTTTATAATATAATCTCTTACGAAATCTTATACTATAATCTCTTATTGAAAGTAAAGAGATTATATTATAAGTGAATTGTACACTAAGTTTTCTTACAAATTATTGGAATACTTTTATACAACACACTACACCACATCTAGGCATTATATATCATTTTAATACATTTGTGTTATATGAACTTTACAAGAAAAAATTACAACAGTGTAACCAAAGATTTATTAATATATCACCAGCTGGCACTAATATCCCATTATGTGGTCGGAATTGATCTGTGATGAAACAGATATTTCATTCTTAACGGAAACCCTTTTTTTTTAAGTCAATCAATATTTCCATCATTGAAAATAATGTTATATTATTCCATATAATATGGAATTGGCTACTGAATACGTATTTCAAATCTATGAATATTGTTCTTGGCATAATTTTAATCACTAATGAATTTTAATCAACTTCTGTTGATGGTCACCTTGATCTATATCGTGATGCTCATAATTCCATATAAAAAAATGTCAAAATTCTCTGGTCTAACCTGATAAATTGTTCAGTATAACTGAACAATCTGTCTATTTTATTTCTTTTCTTACTACCTGAGGGTATATCTGTTTAATGATTGTCACCAAACAATAAACTTTTAAATCCAGATTTTCCAGAGTCGCATAGACAAAAATACTTTTATTTTCAACTAAGATTTGGCTTTATTTTTCGAAAGCACTTCCGGTACTGAACTCAGTTATAGACGTAACTATATTTTTTAGGGAAAGTGGATTTGATTCATTTCCATTCTGAGACAATGGGATTAAGTTTGTCATACGTTTAAAGCTCGATTTGACGCAGCTACCCATTTTCTTTGAACATACTATTTGATCCTGAGCGTGACTTGATCAGAAGTTTGTATCTATATATTTTGAAATTTCATTGTTAAAACATATATTTTTTCAAACATTATAACTTTGAAATGAACTTGAAAAATAAAACCAACTTCATAAAATATCACTTAATCATAATTTTTACAATTATTATATTTTAATTTAATATAATATTGAAAGTATTTTTAAAATAAATTTATTGTTTTAATTAATTAAAAAATGCCAAAAAAATTCGCTATTTTGATTAGAAAAAAAGTGAATCTGACGAAGTTATTGTTAGAATTTTAAATGCAAAAATAATAGCGGAATATTTCGTTTTTAGGGTCCCATAACTTAAAATTAATAAAGTAGAACCTTTTTCTTTATAAAGGTTCAGAGAAAAGAATAAGTAAACGACTACCGTTAGCCGTTTTTTCACAGAAACCGATTGAATTAGACTTAAAACTTGGCAAACAATTAAGCATTTTTAACCCGCATATATTAAAAGATTTAACGCAATAAAATACTCTAAATATATCTTTATTTTTGTTTCATACGTCTTAGCGGACGTCAAAAGGGAGAACTTCCATAACTATTTTCAAAATTATTTGAATGATATATACAATAGTTATTACATGTACAATGGATATTTCTGAAAATGTTAACAAAAATCATATTTGAAAATGCCAGTCGGATGTAGAAGAAATATATTAACAGAAATTTAACATAAATGTCTGACAATACTATAGAAAAGCTTCTAATTGGTTCCCGTCTCTGCTACCAACATACCGCCTATCCATCTATATTTATAGGTCACGTTTTAAAAGGGATAAACAATTCAGAAAAATATTATATTAGCTTGGAATATAAATATACTCTAAGGAAAATAGTCGGTAAAGTATTGTGAACGTGCCCCCGCATGAATCATGACTATCTTGGACACTTCAATTGATACTAATATATAAGTAATACTTCTATACTGTACGTGCCTCCGCATGAATCGTGAGTATTTTGGGCACTTCAATAGATATTAATATATAAGTAATACTTCTATGCTAGTGGTCTGCAATACTTTCCCGTTAGCTGCAAGAGCTAATGATAATAATTTTAAAATAACTAGAATAATGATCATTTTAGTGTTAATCAATGACAGCGACAATATAAGGTGTCTTAATAATATTTACAACTGCTCAACTGAACAGTAACAAAACAAACAAATGAGTAAAGTAAAATACGATACCTGCATTAAACAAAATACATAGCACTTAACTACAGGAATTAATGAAGTAAGCAAAAATATAATATACATGGTTTAACACACGTAGCAAAAAAGTTTGAATGTAATAATATAAAACGAATTAATTCAAGAAATTTTAACAAACCCTAAAACCAAATAGAAATGCGAAATATTATTTTAATAAAATCTATAAAGGGGATTAAAATGTACGTTTAAAAATATGAAAAATATTCAACAAATTCCCCGATAATAACATGAAACAAAGTTATATGGAAAAATCTAGAGTTTTAGTATTAGGTTTCTATTTACAAGATGGTAATTTAATTCGGGAATAATACCTAAATACATAATATAAATTAATATAAATTAATTACTCACCACTTGCGAGACACGGGCGCCATTACGAGTTAATCATTTATACATTATATACATCGAAAATATCAACCCTGAAGTTAATCACAATGCTGTTGAATTCCATTATCACAATAATAATAGTAATTTTTTCATATTTTCAAGCGTCTATTTTAATTTCTTTAATCGACTTTACGAATTCGTTGTAATTATCCCAAGTAATGTAATATATGTTGTTACTTTACTATATTTTAGAACTCTTATAGGCTAACGGTCATTTTGCGTATTTATTTAGATAATGTTAAATTTTTCCTACCATATGATTATTGTATTTTATTATTTTCATTCAGTTGTTTTATTATCTCTTCTTTGCATGATATTAATCGAATATCTATATATTGTTATGTATTATAGCTACTATCATTGAAAATGCCCTATCCTACAATCCTTCTTTCAACTGTGTTTGGGATAAATGACATTAATAGTTATTGATTAATACAGGTACGTTCGATCATAAAAAGAAAAATACAATACAGTGTATATACTATATAAATTTGTAATTAATGTAAGTATATAATTTTCTTACTTACGTAAATGTGATTTTTTTGATGTGGGTGTTTATAATTTCTACATTATTTTCGTAGTATCAAGTCCCCTTTTAAACTTTTGAAAGAATGATACATCATAAAAAATTAAAATAATTGTTTAAAAAAATGGTTTGTGACATTAGTATTTTATAAGAAAATAGCAAATCGCATTTTACATTGTCTTGGAATCTCGTTTTTAAAATTCGTTAAAAGTATGTGTAATTTAGTAATTTTATTCAGCCAATGAGGTCGTCAATTAATCTCCACATTTTTCTTAATTTTATTATCACCTGTATCTCTTAATTATTTTATAAATAGGTTTCATTGGGTACGTGTCAATATTCCGTTTTGATGGATGGAAATCAGTTCGGTCGTTCAGGTGATACAAATAAACTTGAATTATTTTTCGTGTTATTTTTAATTTTTTTGTGTTATTAACCTAACCGAACTATACCTGTGTATTTTAAAATTTCAAAAATATTAATCTGGGACAAAACGGTGAATTAACAAATAAATGAATAGACGAGCAAGTGATTTTATAAATGTATTTTGGCCTTGCAATTTTGAAAGCTATTAATTGTTGGTTTAGGCACAAAAAGTTGAGTACGAATATGGAATACTTTTGTTTTGTTTTTAGAAACTTTGGCACACAGGAAATAAAATAAGAATGTAAGTATTAAATTCAAAAAATAGAAAGTAGAATTCTAGACGTGAGAAAAGCATGCTGCTTTTGTGAACTTGTTCCATGTGAAATGTTTTAGATTTGAGTGCATTTGCAGGCTTGCGTATAAATAAATGAAATAAGGTTATTATGAAAATATAGATATGTTTAGATGACCTCAGGTAGAAATGTGGTTAAAGTGTATATTTAGGATGATAAAGGGTGGAAATCTAATTAAAATATTGTAGAGATCTAAGCAATATGATCTGGTCTAAGGCTACTTTTCTGTCTATACCAATTCTAATAAATTTTTTTGTTGTAAATTGGCAATTATATTTCGATTGCCGTTTAACTTTATATAACTTACTCTGATAATATTAATATCTAGTAGACTTCAATTTTGCAGCCCAAATTTTAATTCCGTCTATGGATTCATAACAGGCAAAGCTTGCGTTTAACTACAGTTATAAACCGATCCGGTACTTTAGCAGTATCGTTAAATTCGTAATTTTAGATTAAGAATTGTGGAAAATACAGGAAATGGTTTTCTGGTCGGAAAGAGATTTAGGAACTCTGTTTTCCGGATTTTGTTTTTTTTTCTAAGATAGCTACCTTATATTTTCTGCACAGTAAAAATATTAACGTTTCTAACTGTTGTACAATAATGAGTGATTAAAAGAAGTAGGATTTGTAATTGTTTAACTCGAAAGACACCGTGAACTCGAAACACTCATTCAAAGTATAGACTAAATTGTTAATTGAACACTTTCGCAAAATATATCTGATTTTCCGCAATATCCCTGCAAGTGATGTATTTGATTTATGAAATTTATAACATCATATCAAAAAAGATGTATAAATGTTCCATCAAATTCATTTTGATTACAATGTTACATATATGTCACTTCGTTATGTAAAAGTTTTTAAAGCATAACGTATTCAAATAATTTTGAGACTGCATTATTATTTGTATTCAGCGTAAAATTAAGCAATAATTAATTAACATATTTAATATTAAGGAAAAAACTAGGGGTAATTATTTTTTATAAGATATGCTTTTATCAAAAATATGCTAAAAATAAACATAATAAAGAAACATCTTTTGTTGCAGCGTTTTGAAATATATTTAAATAAAAATAAATTCCAGTGGTTTAGAGGCTTTAGTCATACAAGCCAAAGTCCCTAGTCATATAAGCCTAAAAAATCAAAATTATGTGGGATTGTGAAATAATTGAATTTTAAGATTAATCCACAAATGAAAATGACACTAATATTAAATGCTCAATATTTTCATGAAGCTTCAAAATCATTTATTTACAAATTGGTCTCAGTTATTTTATGAACTCAAATTAGCGTACAGTTTTCGATCGAACTAATCACGTTGTATGTGCGTGAGCAGGCTGTACTATTTAAGGAAACCACTTTTAAGCACTAGACTAATTTATAATAGTTCAGTAGTGCCATTTGGAAAATTCATTTAATTTATTAAACGTTTAAGCTCAATGAAGATTGATGGAGTTATTAGTATTATTAAAATATATGAGTAATTATTGAAGTACTCAATTTGGTGAAGGACTAACTTAATATCTTAACTATCTAAATAAAACCTGTAAGCCTAAGTGCTTGTATATTGAAGTATCAAGAACTGTAATGAGAATTAGCGTTTTATGATAATGTTTAATAAGATCATTTTGGTGGTAATCGACCACATTTTTTTCGTGATTAAGAGATTCACATGATATTCCCTTATTGCTTAATAAAGTATACTCATATGTTCCTTTCGAAGGTCCGGGCCAAGTGTAATATTTTTTATTCATCATATCATGGAATATTTCATCAAATGTGGGCGCAGGTGGTCTGTTCATAAACGCTATCACATACCTCTGTTTTTTACAACTGTCGACCAGAGTGGCAATTTCGACACAAGTTTATTTTGATAAAGGTGATGTAGAACTAGAGATGATTTTGAGACTAAGGATCACTTTGAAAGACTTAACTACTTAGATGACAATATTACGTTTGAAGAAAAAAGCTAGACCGGATTTTAAACTAAGAAATGCCGAAATGAAGCTTTATTACAACTACTTAAACCGACGATATTGATATTTGTTTGTTTATTTATTATTGCTTATTTAAATTTTTTGAAGTATAATTTATGGATGACATTAATTGATAATTATGAACTGACATTTATATATTCGATATTTATATTTATGAATATATGCGATAATTTAAAATCGAAATGAGTTATTTCTCAAATGTATAAAGAAGTGTAAAAAATATTATTATATAATTACAGACTTATTGTACGGCTCATTTAATTTGCTGTTTAAAAGTATTGAGGTTTCAAACGAGGTGAGGTGACAAACTTATTCCTTTTTAGTTTACATATAACTAAAAAATATGGTTCATAAAAGGATTTGTTACATTTGTAAAAAAGATGGTTTTTGCTTGCTATTTGGAATTTCGTGGAGGGTATAAAAATTACAGATTTAAGTATTTGACTTATGCATTTACTTGGAATATCGGAAATATGAGTAAACCGTACTTGCGTGCACTTTGAATATATGAGCAACTGTCTGAATATCAAGTATTTAACTTATTTAATACACGTTAGATGAAATTATATGTATATAAATATAAAGTAATGTCAAGCTATTTAGTCTACAATTTAATTCGTTATAATTTAAATTTATTTTGGTTACGGGTGTGGATTTAAAATATTATAGCCTTCCTAAGAATTATTGGAACTAATTATTTTCAATCACTTTAATAATTATATCCATCAGTTGTCATTGTAAAAATTTTCATTTATTTATTGTCATTAGTTAATATTTTGTATGTTTCTAAGTGAATAAAATTTTAAGAAAACTTTGAAATGGAGAAAATCCCACATCGTGCGGTTAATGTGAACCTGCTTAAAAACAACGTAATAATAAACATTTTTTAAGATTTATAAAGAAATAAGACCTACATCAGAAGTACCTGCATTTCTAACCGTTAAAAAGTGGATAATTGGATTGAAGGGTAATTGTTAGGACATTGAACCTGACATGGGGTATGACATCGATCAGTGGTCGATCTTTAACATCAACCATTTCTATAAAACAATGAAAAAATTGAACTTTGTTTTAAATGATCACAGGCTGAAAATATATAAAACTACTAGGATTGTGGGTATTTTGTCATGAATGTGCACAAAACATAAACGCAAACAACTTGGTATTTCCTAAGGTGTCAACGAGATAGTTAATTTTTCAATGGCATTTTTAATGAAAGAAAAACATACTCTACTTTAAATTTTCCGAAACTCTACAGAAATCTTTGAGTCAGATAGAGAGAAATTACATAGCATATCTAACTATATACGATATACGGATTACCATTTACCATAAACTTGTTTATGTTTATCTTACGGTAAATTCAAACGAAACAAACGACGGAAAAGACAATGGTGTTCCGCAGAAAAGAAGGCCAAATAAGTTTGTCAGTATACGAATTGATGGAATAAGTTATTTTGAGATTGTGAAGGAATTATAGGAGAGAAGGTAAAACTACTAACTACTATGACCTTTTACTTCGTTCTCATCGTT
This sequence comes from Druceiella hillmani, assembly GCA_039881145.1. Taxonomy (NCBI): domain Eukaryota; kingdom Metazoa; phylum Arthropoda; class Insecta; order Lepidoptera; family Hepialidae; genus Druceiella; species Druceiella hillmani. Next base: position 27,917,272 of record JAYKKI010000003.1, on the reverse strand, counting down.
CATCTTGCGGATCAAATATTTCGTGTATTTACTGCATCTTTTGTTATTTGGTCCATGTTATTTGACGCCCGGTAATCTATTGTCATCCTGTAATTGATTTACGCGATTGATTTGTATAACTGTTTTTATTATTATTACTATCATCACTGTCGTCGCGTTGTCGTCGTCGTCAAAATCGCCATAATTTTTATTATAATTAACTTCACTGTCAAAACAAATAATTTATGAATTTCTTAGTCCCGACAGTGACAACCTGAAGGTTGTCACTGTCGGAGCTAACAAATTTGCAAGACACTTGAAATATATTAGGAGTGTAGTGTTTTATTGTTAGTGAACTGCGCCGAAGTTTAAATGTTTGTAGTGAAATTTAAGTAGCAAGATTGAAATATTTGCTAAAGATATAAGGAATTTATATTAATAATGAAATATAGTGGATTTTTCTGTATTCAAATTTTATATCACAAATAAGATTCCTTTTAATTTTTCACAAAATATCCAAAAAATCTGAACGGAATAATTAAATAGTATGAGATTATTACGAAGTTATACTTTTAATGCAATCATACTGCAATAATCCGTTTCTTGACTTTTAAATTGGTTTCTTATACCATTTGTTTAAAACACGATACTTGTTTCTAGTATACTACAAAACATTGTTTGTGTTAATGTTAAATGTGGGAAACTTAATTGAATTTAAGCGCGGCTGCGTTTAATGATAATTACTCCGAGGGTAACACGACTGACGACCATTGGTACGAAGGTTGAACAAAAATTGAGGACGACCGGTGACCGTTAGTGCGGTACGCCAAGTTGACACACTTTCATGAACATTTTACAAACTTCAGATTAGATTTATATTTTGAGCACGAATTACCAAAAAGTGGTAGCCACTTTAAAGTTGAACGCATATGCTTTTTATACTAAATATAGAATTGATATCCAAGCACTCTAGAAAGTAATACGGATTTATTAGAATTTAAAAGAAATAATTCTGAATATTAATTACATACAGTTGTGAAGAAAATAAATGGAACAAAAATGAGCAAAGAGGCGACTTAGAATATTCATCACAAAATTCTGGTTGAGACCGTTTTTTTAATGTGACATGTGTCACTGACATTGAATGTGTTAATTAAACACCATTATGAAATGAGTATCGTTAAGACAACTATTTCGACTCATAGTCATACCAGGAAGTGGTTCACATTAAAAATATGTGAAATTTACTATTTCTAAAGCATTGAAAAAAGCGTTTATGCTGAACAGGAGATAATGAGATGAGATTTCAAGTATATTTTGAACTGAGAAGTTTTATAATGATTTTATTCTACATTACCAAAAACTAAGAAAAAATTACAATGTATTAGACGCCTAATAATTCATATTAAATCATAAATAAAACTTCTTGAAGATAGGAAATGACGTAAAATGGCTGAAATTTATAAGAAATGGTAAATATTCCTTTGTGTCGAATATTTCTTTTCTTTTTTTTTTTCTGACTGAAAAAATCAAAACTATTATTGAAGGACCCAGATTTTACCAAAACCGTACAAATAAATGATGAAAGGTCTGCTTAATGCAATATACTATACTAAAAATTACGAGCAAAAAAATTAATGAATTTTCTATAAAGTGTTAAAGTGTTAGAATAGTTACACCAAATTTATTTTAGTACCACCCTTTTTGGTATTAATGGTTTTATTGTAATATCTGACAAGATATCTCCTAAATGTTTTCAATAATATAAGACGTAACATGTAATCAATTAGGCTTCCAGATTAATATCTCGAAGATCAAAGTTATATTTAATGAAACGGTCACCCTAAATATAACAGCATAGATATAAATGTTTACAAAGCAAATCTACTTGGAACAAGTTATCAACATAGTAAATGACTTTAATCCCTAAATATATATATATATATATAGAGTACTTACTTGTTGAGTAAATTTAGATGGGCTAATCTGAATAAAACAATTATTCGTATCCAATAGGGTTGCGGCTTAATTTTTTACGCATATTCTTCCTTATCTGCCTAATCTTTCCTGATTTGAAACGATTAGAGACGTTAAAAGATAATTAGATATGTTTAGTATCTAACTTTGTACATAAAATACAAAAAAAAATATAATAGCATCCGGGTGAGATAAAACAGACCCCAATTATGCCATAATTGCTGTTAATAAGCGCCGAAATTGTTTCCGGAAAATGTTTCTTTTATTCAAATTAGCAACGATACGAAGTCATATCTCATTATGAACACTGGGAACTTTGGCTAATTCAATTTTGTAGCTTATATTACTGTGGCAGAAGGGCTTAGGGGCTTTCTTTTAAGTTATGATTATGATACCTATGCGCCATAAAACATATTAAAACATGCAAATATTTTTAAAATCTTTTTCTTTGCTTTAATAAATTAAAAACAACTACTGTAATATATATGGAGACACTAAGCACAGCGTTATGAGAAATAATGAGTGTGTGCGTGTGGAATCTTCTTTTAAATGGAGTATCAACATAAAATCCATTTAGATCATTAGATTATCTCACCATCATCGTCAGGATTTCATAGCAAAGTGGCAAAAAGGAATCCTTATAATTTCGTGCTGTTCATCTCTCTTTCTGTCCATCTGTCTGTCCGTATGTTACAAATATTTAACTTGGAGATTATTCGCACTACGTAGATAAAATTCGGATGGTAGGTGTTTCTATAACCCGCTATACAATAAAGTAGTGAAATCATGAAAATATTATATTATGAAAAGTCCTTGGTCTTTTAACTATTAATGCTTATGTTTTTTTCGTGAAGAAAAAAACGAATAAAGGAGCTGACACAGGAAATACTTAAAACAGGAGAGTATGTATTATTGTTAAAGTTTTTGATAAAAAAGCTAGAGTTAGTATTTACACTTCCAAAACGTCATCAGTCATTAAAGCCTTCAAAAGCAGTATTCACGTCAATATTCACTTCAATATTTAATTGACTCATAGTTGAAGAATATTACATAATGAATAGATATGCATATTTGACTCCATCATAGATTACGCTGTTTAATTCTTTACTTTTTTGTTTTAAATCGTGAAACTGTTCGGCTTTCTCTATCCTACAAAATAACGACTATTTTTGGGTTCAGTACCTCAAAAGAAAAAAATCCCCTGAAAAAATTAAAAAAATTGTTTTTTCTCAGAAATCGTGTTATTTGCATTTCGGCATAGTAATAAAACATACTAACTCATATATCTTAATAATTACCACTCAAATATATCGATACTGAAATTTTGGAGAGAGTAATTTTTTTTTTAATTTCATAAACCAGTTGGTAATCAAATTACCCCAATATATTTTTATATAATTTTGTATGTTTTATTTAAATTGTTCTAGAGATATTTTTTAAAACATCCAATAATTTTCAAACATGCAATCACATCACCGCGCGTTATTATGTGGATTTACTACATTTTGATATTGACTGATACGTGATCAATAATTTCCACGCCTTGGGCCCACTTTTAATAAAATGATTATGGAGTTTGCTTAATGTTTTATTAAGATACGTTGGAACTCCGGACACAATTCTTGTCAACACACAAGTGTCACTTTTTGCTTAGTATAGTACAATGATTTTTTCAATTTTGCAAGATCGGCCAAAATATCTTTAGTAAAATCGTAGGATATTTGTATGACGTAATATTCACCGCGGCAGGTGAAAGATACGTACACATGTCGTACTAATTGCTATGAAAACGATCCCTCACGGCTTTTTCGGTAGTTTTAATTATATTAACGCGCGGTGCGCCGTGCGAGAACAGCGGAGTACGCGGACCTGGGCCGAGATAGTTTTGATTACTTTACTCTTTGTTATCCCAAGGGTCACAGAGCGAAAATAATTTAGTTTCTCTATTAAAATATCGAAGAGTGGATGCTGATATTCCTATGTACCGAATTATATAGAGGTATTTCGTTCGTCAATATTACTTCAAAGATTTAGACACCATTTTGATTCAAGCATTTTCTACTGATCCAATCTTATATCATGATTTTCAGTTCAAAATCCTCTTCATGATTTATTCATATAACTAACTGGGTAAACTATTAATTGATTTTATTTTAGAATTCAAATGTTCTTCCTTATAATTAAACTAACTTCAATTAATTCCTTGTGGAAGATTCAAAAGGATAGGATTGATATATGATTTCAAAAATGTTTGTGCGTAACAATGATTATTTAAAGAACAAAAGAGACTGCATGCCCTCGTCGAGCAAAAGTTCCCCGTCTAGTTATTTACAAAAAAGGAAAAAAATTCCTTAATCCAATATGAGTTCCTATGATGGACGTCTTTAAATGAAAACTTATAAACATGTAACTGTTCATTTGAAAGCTGAGGGTTCTAAAAGGGATTTAAAATATGCCTAATAGCTGTTTTGTATCAGGAGAATGCCAATTACGTATTTTAATGCCAATTATGAAAGTTCGCACTGCACACCGTTATATCCGGAGTAATACATTTTTTAAATAATAAACACAGTATTATGCGAATGTGCATTTACATTTTTTTCTGTGAATAAGCACAGAATAATACACAAAAATAATAAAAAAGAAAATATGTCATTAAATACAATCAATTCACTTAGATTAGATTTAGACCAAATTCAATTGTTATATATAATTAGTCAATATATTTCATTTAGACTAATTTAATTAAAGATTTTTTGAATTTAAAATTAATCAAATATTTTCTGTGGTCCACCATCATCACGATCGATTAGAAAACGTTCACTACTAAACCGTGTAAATTCCCAAAAATATCTATCCCGTGACTCTTGCATTTAATAGCTTTCGGCGATCTTCATAATACCATCTATCCACTTAGCGGGGGATCGCTTTTTTAGGCATCTTCCGGTGAGTGGTCGCTTTCTAGAATCGACTCTTCCTGACGGTCGTTAGTTCTGCACACTATATGTCTTGATAATTGCCACTTCAACTGCCAATCTTGAAGCAAGTATCGTCGAAAACAAGAATCGTCGTTCAAACTATAGAGGAGACTAAGAAATGGGATCCGATCTGGCCAAAACGTATTCCTATAAGTAAAATGACAAATATTCCGTTTGCCTAATTGATGACAAGGAAAGCTGCTTTTAATTTTGTTTTTAGTAATTTTATATATTATTTTTGTAGATTATTTTTAAACTTTGCTGTGGCCAAAATTTTTTTTTAGGTAAAGAAAAAAATTTCTGATCTGATTTGGATCAAAAAGGAACAACAGTTTTTAAAATCATGAATTTAGTATTTTTGTTTTGTGTAGTCGAAAAAAAATACTATTCCACTCTGAAAAATTCTAATTTATGATATGAAAAACTGCTATTATTTTTGTTTCGAGTTATTTTATACATTATTTTTAATGTTATTGACTTAAATTTCTCCAAATTTTTCCCGCTAAGGTTTTTATAAATGCAGCTGAGTTTTTCTCTAGTGGCAAGGTTCATAACTTGAAAATATTTGTAAAATATCGTGGCTTATACGATAAGCTCGATTGAATAATTTCCTTTCATTAATTGTTAAAAGTGCTCATTTTCCCCACCTTTAGTGTCTTAATGAATAGTTGATTGGGATAAAAGTTCCATAAGATGAACGTCCGTCAATATGTATGCAGCAGCTTTAAAAACTCTTTTCAGTCCATTCATAAACGAATAAAATTTACTACTTTGTACCCAGATTTTGAAAGAAGATTTTGATTTCGTAACCGAACCGTCAATACAGGCTATTCTGTCTTCTGTGACGGTTGATCAAAAATTAAAATAATCGTGTCATATTTCTGACGTAACTAGTCCTTAATTTTATATGTATTTTATCACTTTATCTTCAATTATTAGTATATATTTTATTTTCAATATGAACATGAAATTAACTGCAATTCCCATGATATTTCGCCCCGTCAAGAACTAAACACGGAACACTATTAATAAAACAGAAAATTTTATTGTATCACAAATTAACGAGTTAATAATGATATTGGATTTTGCCACAACGTTTTCTCCGATTTTGCTTTATCGTTCAATCGAAAAAGTATTTAAATAGAAACACAACATGTCAAAGTTTTCTTTATTAAAAAAAGTTAACTTATATTAAATATAACTTGAAGAACTTTTATGACTTTCGCATCATCTCATATTAATACGCCGATTTTTTAAAATTTTAATAATAATAAAACTGGTTATTGGTAAGGATTTCCAGGAACATTGAAAGGACATTCTGATTCTTCATCACTCTGGACATTGAAAGTTAATAGAAGGCGGAACGTTTTCTTGAAATTTATGGCTATTTCTTAAATGCTAAAATAATCACCTAAATTATTAATAAATTACTCTTTTTCCAAATTTACGGGAAACCAACTATCCAGTAGGAGAACACAATATCGAAACCCGCTGAGCAAAGTGTAAGTAGTGACCGTTTTATCAATTTTTCGAACACGTAATACTTATTTAGTTGGCGAATTTATGCTCCATAATGTGCTGATGTGCTATCTACGTAAATATTAACCCACTTAATTCCTAATATTAAATTGCTAAGACTTTCTGACAAACATTTCCAAAATCGCTAATTTTTTGCTTTATTTTATTATAAACCGTTTCTTTTTCATGTAAGTAAATTTTATTTTTGACGAAATTAACAAGGAAAAAATTTATTATTTTTAAAACCTTATATTTCGATTTGAGTTTTTCGTGCTAGTATAATACAGAACATTACTGAACATGAGAATCAATAACGTTGCTTTTAAGATACTGATTAGATTGAACGTGGCAACAAAACTGAAATATACGATTTCAGAATTTTTAACTTTAGATACAAAAATAGGGGTATTATAAACCTAACGGGTATATATGGTTCTTAATTAAAAGCTATATACCACACGTATGGTTCTTAACTACGTTTGCTTGCTTTTTATACTATTGAACAGATCAGTCACTATTGATAAATATTACCCTTAGATATTAAACTCATATATCATTCTTTATCAGTTCATTGATTTTTTTATTTATATTTTACAGCAGCTTCCGACGTACACAGCTATTTATTTCCTTTCTTTTTAGTTGAATACCTTATTTAGACATATATGTGTGTGGTGTGTTTAAATTGTAATTCAGAAGGAAATCGTATATTTTATCAGTAATAATAAATTCTCAAATAATATTCTATTATGAAAGAAAAAAAATGCAAAATATGGCGATAACTTGGTTAAAAATATTGATATTTTCATTTAAGTGAAAATATCAAGTTTAGATCGTCTGCGGCTTTGTCGTACATATATAAATTACTGATATAAGTGTTTATATATATATATATATATATATATATATATATATATATATATATATATATAAACGTTTGTATCAGTAATTATTCAACTTTAAATCCCTGTAGTTTTAATTGCTACGAATTTAAATTGCTTGTAACTTCCATTCCATGTAAACTTGCCAAAAATGCTTAAAATTATCATTTTCTGTTATAAAATAATGTCATTAATGTACTCGGAATATTTTTATATTGAAAATATGTTCTACAAATTTAATTTACCTGGTAAGTTTTATTGAGTTCAATTAATTAGTACATTCGATTACCTAATATAGTCGTTGCTTTGTTCTCGTAAATATATCAATATAATAGATAGTGAGACTAAAATCCATCTCTCCGCAGTATCGTAATACCAAATATAATTTTATATTTATCCTCTTTTGTAATGTTCAAATGCATACAAATTAAAAACAAAAATGTGCGTAGTCTCACAGGCAGTGAATTGAAATCCTTAGAGGATTTGAATATTCAATACGTTACAAATTATTTTTAATAAAACTCTTATTTTTAAAATAAAACCCATTTACCAGCCATTTACAACATTTTCTGAAAAATTTATAAAATTTATAAAAAAAATATGCATGTAGAGAAATTAGTGAAATACAAAGACCTAAATAACATAAAAATATTTTACTTATGAGAATAAATGCTTAAAGCGTTTAAAACAATTGGGTTTCTTATAGACCAAAATTATAGACCACGCAGGCACGCATGCAAGTACGCAAGCACGCACGCACGCACGTACACATGGACGCACACAAGCGCAGATACACGCAAGCACGTATGCACGCACGCATACATGCACGCACGTTCGCTCGCCCGCCAGTACGCAGCCGGCTGAACCGCACGCTCGCCTCCCCACTTGTTGGGCGCACTTATGCGTTCATAAAATAAAAAAAAAATTTTGCTAATGATAATCGTGAAAAAATATAAATAATATTTATGTGTCAGGCTCACGCACAAAAACAAATATTATTTGTTTCTCACGATTAAAATAATCTACTATATAAAATACTTGCGTATTTACAGCATGTAAAATTTTCAAGTCATGTATTAATTTACTCAGAACTTTGATCACGATTGTTATAGCGATATTTTTAATGCAATCAGAGGCTGATTTTTTGCGAATTTTTCGCAGAACTTGCATAATATAAAGCAGCGTAAAAGGGGCTGACCATGAGCACGAATCGTGTACCAGAAGGTGGATCATCATCGTCGCTAGATGCATTTTTAATTTTCAATAATATTATATAGATAATTACTGGTCAAGGCATAAAATATTTAAGTTTTAATTGCAACAAGTGTGATATAAATAAAATCATGATTTTTTTAAATAAAATCATGAGTTTTTTCTGTATTTATTCAAATTCATAGGATTAAAGGGTTCAAATTTGGAATGCTTTATATTTAAAAAAAATCCTTCGATCTTATAGTGTCAGACTTTGAAGAGTTTTACGCGTCTTAATTAAATTCATATTTCTATATTCACGCCCGAATAAAAATTATTTTTAGAACTGTTATTTTGTTCTTCACTCACTTTACGCTGTACAAATATATTTGATGATGTGTATGGTGAAATCTGGTGATAGAATCAGAATGTAATGATAGGATGGAAGGTACGCCAAGGATCACCTTGGAAACCATCCAGTTTGAACTCATTTCACTGGTCTCGAAAAGCTCTTTGTATTTCTTATTTTTTAGTACATACAAAATAAAGCCTTTTTTAGGAAAACAAAGTTTTGTTCGATATTTTAATTTCTATAAGGAATTAAACTATTTAACAAACTCTATTGCTAGCCAATCCAAAAACAATTATTTTAATATTCGGTGCACCCGCTTCGATAGTACTTTTGTAAGGATCAGACGTAGATGTGTTGAGATAGCAACCGAATTCAGATTGCTGTTAGCAGATCCTATGCAGAATGATAGAATACGATATGCTTTAGTACATGATTATATATTCATTACTGCGGTATGTAAAATAGTCTGACTACACCAATACCCGAAATGATGAAATCGTAGTTTCACATGAAATTTACAAATTACTGTTACTAAAATAGGTTCACATGATGATTTTTATGTTAATCACACCTGTAAGATATGAATTAATTCCATATCAGACTTTTCAATCTCCTCAACTCCTCTTTTTATTTCTTTGCTAAATTTCCCACTGTCATTTGTTTAGTTTTGTTTTACTTCTTTGCTTATTTTAGCTTACTATGGTAGTCCTTTAGATTCCACTTTATTAGTAATAACGCAAACTAGCGTCTTCTTTTTGCGTTTTTCACAAATCCTTTTTATGCGAGCTAACTATTAATACTACTACTATTTTATTTCTGGCGTCATATTCATATTGCTACTTCTTGAAACTTTGTTTTGTACAGAATATTTAAAATGTACGTCGCTTCAGCATGCAAGTTATGTATGAATATAATTCAATAACCGATACTGGTATGAAATAAGATGGTCTCTATATCTCAAAATAATTATTATAACATTCATACCTGGATTCTTTTAAAACAAATATCTACACTTTCATTATCTCTAGATGAAAAAACTTTATGTCTTAAGCTTCCTTCTAGTTAACTGGAACATTATTTTAATCGTTATTACTCATTTAATCAGCAATTCCTTGATATGTATATTCACCTTCCTGGATGTTCATTTTGTTTTCTGAAATCTTCACTTGTATATTCCATTTTTACATTTTCGTTCCAATGGCATTAATCGCTTTCTTAACTGCATATTTTCCTGTACTATTTAGTTCGCTAGAGTGAGGTGCAAGAATCTGTGAGTTGAGACAAGGCGTAGATTTTCGGGAGGTCGAAGACCAAAGGAGGCCTTGTAATAAAATTTTAAGTATTTTTATATTGTTTTTATTGGCCAATTGCCACTTTTGTTTAACTAATCAACGTGTATCTGCTGACATATCTATATTAGTTTTTTTTCTCATGTGACAGCGTAAATTTTTTACTACTTTAATAGGATCATTTTTTCTTTTTTTTCTAATGACGATCATTCCAATTTTTTGATTCGGTCATAACTATAATAAAATAGCGATAAAGTTTAAACGTCTATAAATTTTAGTGGTCTATAATTTATAATTTTACTATAACTCTGTGAATTACACACGAGTTACCACTATGTCCCACTAGCGGCGGTGCGAAAGCACTGTAAAATTTATTTTTGTACGTTCATTAAAACGTGGAAAGCATTTCGTTATATTCTAGGAGGAGGTCAATTAAAATAAGGGAAGAAAGACATTTTGAAAGGAAAGATTACGGATAAATACGAAACAGTTTGGAATGTATTTGCATGTATGTATATACTTAAGTACGTACGTACCTATATGCAAGGTCAATGGCTTCTAAAATTTGAATGGAACATCCGTTTGACTATGAACTTTTTATATTTGGTAGTATTCAGCGGGATGGAATAAACAATAGGTTTTGGAAATACGTTCAGCCTTTGCGTGATACCACAGAAATTTAAACCTATGTCCTTAAAAGAAATAAAAAACTAATTGAATTACAGCAGAAAAAAATTCAGGCTAGCCTATAGAGTGTATCTGTTTTTTTTAGTTACGATTAGAAAAGTTTTCCGCTATTGAAAACGAAAAGTGATTTTTTGTTTTTTTCGTTACAATAAAAAGTTGCTGACGGGCTGCCTGCGTGTAGTATAACAATATAATTGCCACGTTACAGTTTTAATACGGTTACTTTGTTTGCCGACGTGTTCCTACTGACATTTATTTCATAATTTTTTCTAGCATGATAGCGTAACTTTTTTTTTCTTTCTTCCGTAGGGTCATTTTCCTTTTTTCTCAACTGTATTCATCGTCAGTTTTTGCTAAAATTACAACTATAACAAAATAGTGGCGCTTTGAGGGGAACGTGTATTATTTTCAACTGCCAATAATTTATAATTTGCCTCTGTTACTTACATACATACGAGTTACGACTATGTTATATTAGCTGCGACAAATTTGTTGCATGAAAGCGCTGTAAAATTTATCTTTTTACTTTCGTTAAAATGATAAAAATGATGCCTTGTATTCCAGGGGAGTGCCCAATTAAAGTAGGGTATTTTCAAAGGAAAGGTTAATTAATAGCAGAGATTAATTAATTTTTTTTCTTATTTTTATTAAAATAGATCCACAATTAAATGAAACTACGTGATGTAGTATTATTTCTACTTTCTTTAATTTCTTTACCACGACCTAGGATTCGTTGTATTACAACATCTTCAGGCGGGATATTAGCAAAGATCATGTAGTTTCATTTAATTGTGAATAATGAATTTCTACAAAATTAACGCCAAATATATTCAATATTAAAATAGATGTTAATTTTAATAACTTCTGGAAATACTAGAGTTTGACAGTCATCTACAAAAAGTAAACGAGATTCAGACTCACATAGTTCAATAAAAATTGCGCACTTATATGAGAAAATAAAAGTTATTTTCCATAATTTAATTAAAATTGATTTATGGAACTATTTATTCTTTTTGTGAGATCTATCCCTATATTTATTGAGAATCGCATTAAGATAGTATGCAATTCTGAAATCTTCAGATCGCCAGGATGATCGGGAAAAGTCACGTCACATCAAAAGAAAATAATTTTACTCTTTTAATTAGTATATGTGCATTGAAAGACGATCCATGTTAATTATATTCATTAATAGGTACATATGGTGGACTTATTGTTACGAAAGCAATCCCTTACAGCCCACTAGATAATATATTATATCTTTGTTAACAATTTTATTCCTTATTAATATATTATTAATTTTATAGTGTGTTCGTCCTAAATTTGCTGTTTTTCATAAAATGTAAGAAAATAGATCAATAAAACATTATTGTAGGAATTACTAAAAATGATAAAAAAATAAGCGAGTTATGAGCTATTTTTATTGGTAGGGGTAGTGCAGCGACATCTTTCTTTCTCATTCGGTCTCGTAAAATACAATGAGCCATATTAAAATGACTTCACAATTCAGTATTGCCCAAGATTTTTGCAATGTTTATAAGTATTCCATACACAAGCCATGTAATGCTAGTTCCTTTTGTACTTAATAAGTTTTATTTGTTTATATACATATTGTAAGACAAAATAGATGTCTATTCGATTTGATAGTATCTACTTAGGGTTTAAGTTACAAGTATTGATGAAGCTTTAGTGTTTTTTAAGCCTCAAATAGCGATATCAAATATTTAGAATCGCCATTGGTGTGAAAAGAAGTAACGCATGCTTAATATTGAATTGAATTCTCAGATAAGTAAATTAAATGTTCTCACTTTATCTAAGTGTTCCGAACAGATTACCTTTAATTGTCAATAGATATAAATGTCACTCGAGGCGTATCGCGAGTCACATCCCCGGATTTTGTCTTAAATTATTCATTAATGAAGTTAGATCAATTCTATTTGATGGCCCTCTGTGCTTGCTCATGCTTTTTCGGAGTTGGTGCACAACATTTTTTTTTAAACATTAATTGTTATTATGTGTCAGTGCGCGCTAGTGTTTTCGTGAGAAAGTGCATGTTTGTGTACATGGACACGAGTGAGCCTGTCGGCTTGCACAAAAGCGTATGCCTAGACGTTTTTTTTTGTGAAAGTGCATGTATACTATATGTAGATTTAATTGATACAAAATATTTATTTTTATTACTTTTACATGAAATTGAATTTCATATCAATTATAATTTATTTCAGTGTCTTAAATTTATTAAACACAAAATACGTTATTTAAAATCTACTTGTAAATTTACGTTTACATTTTTTTTATTTATGTGCAGTGAAAGATGTAATTAATGAAAATACCCTTATACCGACATTATAGAACCATTTGAACCAAACTTATAGAAAAAAAATAAATGCTGCTTTTGTCATAATAAAACCGACCAAATATATTTCGAGATACGCCAAAATAATTGGGGAATTTTCCACATTTTTGTGAGGAAGAAAAACACGTCACATGTTGTTTCGAAACTTAATATTTCATAAACAGAGCTTGAAAATAAGTTTAATATGAGTAGAAATACACTATGAAGGTTTTGCACACACTTAGAGATATTTAAATAAGAATCAATATTATTTCTATTAAACATTTACCGACATTAACATTATTTTCAATTATGTAAATTTTAATGTATCTTTGACAGGCGTAAAATATTGCAATTTTTTTTAAACTACAGGATTTGACGTTGTGTCTAGTTTTTCTGTAAACTTTCAATAAACATTTATTAAAGCTATTTTTTTCATAATTTTGACATCAGTCGGTAGTTTCTACAATGCTTCTAGTTCTAGAGGTATTGCAAGTGCCTTACATAAAATTGTGAAAAATGTAGTTTTAGAATTCTTATCACTTGCTCGGCCCAACTGGTATTCCACGCGACACGTGAATTAAAAGAAAAAGACAATTTTTGTGTAATTTATTTGCTTACTTTAAAATTACCATATAAGTATTTTTGAGTGTCAACTATTGAGATATATTCGAGTTTTATACCCTTTATCGTTACGTCAAATTTTATGTTATATATTAATAATAGCATTTCTATGTGAAACGGTTTTTTGAAAAAAATTTAGTGGTTATTTTAAGCAATATCTTTAGTATCCTCTAACATACAATTTTAAAATAAATAGTTTAAAATTCCCTATAAGTCTTGATTTCAGTTTATATCACACGCTTTAAATGAAAATTAAAAATCGAAGAACGATTTCCAGTAATTTATTTGCTCCATAAAATTTTAGTATGGATTTTTCTTGAAATTTAATTATTGCAATTTAGACGGGTTATTATGCCTTATCGTTATTGGAATTTTGAGTTTCTACTTCAAACGCTTTCTGAGAAAAGCGGATTTGAGTGAGGGGCAAACGAGTGAGTGATCTCGCAAAAATTTCTTTCTTTTTCCTTTTCGGCTAAAATCACAGAGAAATTTTTATTGTATTTCTTATTTTCTTAATTATGATAATGAATAAATAGAATTTAATTCAACTTTTTTTTATTTTTCATGACATTATCAATCTTATTTATCGTATTGATACTTTTAAAAACAATTATAATTATTACTAGTGATATTTACATTAATTTTAAGAAGTTAATATTATTATCTGCGAATGGAATTTATCTTAAACTATTTTTTTAGTTTAAATTTTTTTTTAAATATATTCTCTCAAATTTTAAGAGAAAAGACTTACGCAATTAAGCTCAAAAATTATGCTTTCAATCTCAAACTTGCTGCTACACAATTATCAATCCGGCTTTATTTGATTATATCATTTCTATACAATGAGTTTCGGCTTTCCCAAACGGTCCTTAAAGTGATTGAAAATATTATATTTTTATCTCCAGAAAATACTTTCGGCAATATCTAATAAACCCATTTCGTAAATAGTTTGCCTCAATTCCACTCACTGTCATATACAGTCACACTCCTAAAATAGTAGTAGAGTAAACAAAAAAGAAAAGTGTGTTTCCAAATTCTCAATAAATTTGCCCTACAATTCGAATATTTTAAAGTCCTGGCATATCAAATACGAGAATAGAGAGAACAGATTTTATTGTCTCTGACTATCGCAGATGTGAGCGCTGCTGATGGTAATGGAGTTCAATCTTGTTTAAGCCAGTTCGAGAATATTTCCATCATATTCTTTTAAATGGTCTATTTTAGTATTACACCGAGTCATATCTCTTAAGATAAATACTAATTAAGAAAAGGAAATTTGCAGCATTTATAAAAAATATCTGATTAATATGTAACATAGTTCTCGGATATGACATGCTAAATACAGGTTAATAAGCTAAAATCTGTTAAAATTATCAATGAAAAGAGTAATGTTTAATTTAAGAGATTATATATTGTTTATATAAGCTTTCCAATTTATTTTTAAACCCATTTTGTTTGGAAAATGTAATTCCTCATCCAATTATAAGGAACAACATCTTACCAAAATAATGCAACTCAAATTGAACCTCCACAGTCAATCTCCCTATTACAAATCAAATTTAACCTGACCAATTTTAACTGCCAGGCAACCTAATCATAGCAACAATATTAACGCGACAGTATGTTTTTATTTCATACGCTTGTGATCTGGTTATAACTTAATAGTAGTGCTTGCGATTGTTGATCCGTACAGGTTACGTGTTTATTGGCAATTATTTTTTTTACCATTTTCCAAAAGTTGTACACTTTTAAAATTTTTGTTAGTAATGGTAGACAATTATGGAAATTCGCGTAATTTTTTTGGTTCCATGTATCTACAGAAGTTATTGGAAAAAGGACCCTCAAAAATTCATTGCTTTTTGCGTATCTCTGAGACTCCCGAAAAAAATACCAAACAAGTGGATATGACATGAAATTACCGAATAAATTACATTTAGTTTTAACTTAAATATCTGTCGAAATTTCAGGAAAGATTGATTTCAGACCAGTAAAGCGGATTTAGGAATATAAAAAGGAGCAATATATATATATATATATATATATATATATATATATATATATATATATAATAAGTAAATGGAAGTATATATAACAAATTAAAATACCTAAGAAAAATAATATTCTAAATATAAGTATAAAAATTGGGAAATTACGGTTAACTGCATAATAATGTTTATTTTATGGTCACTAAAAAGATAACTACTTTTACGTGCTATTTGTTTACTGGACATCTAATACGACTCCTTTTCCCTAATATATAAGAATAACGTACAAAATAACATGAACAGAAATGTATTAATGGTACAAACTTGTTTTTATTGCTAATTTGAAAAAAAATTCAATTTCTTGCAGCATCGGCTATTTCTAAATACTACATATTTTATAAAAATGTTCTACAAACTTCTTGAAAAGTTGAGATGCGATTTTATTCTTGACTTCGAACGGACTCCTTTGCAAAATTTGACGAGTCAGCATGTTCTGAGTCATTATCGTGTTGATACCTCCATATAACAGTAAGAGTTTCTTCAATATAAGACAGCATAGTTTTTTGTGATATTTCTTTGTATTGGTGTTGATCAATAGTTTTTTTATAAATTCCAATTCAAGTCACGAAAAGGCCCAAACTCTTGTATTGCCACCTCTATATTTTACTCGCTTTTGGGTTTATTTCTTATTTTAATGTACGCTCTACATATACTGTATTAAAATAACACTCGTCAAAAAAAATGTCACATATTTCCACTAAGGACAAGTTTAAAATTCCTAGGTCATAATTCCTAGCAAATGCCAGTCGTGTTAGCCTGTGTCCCTTTTCGTGAAAGAAGCTTTAAATCAAAAAAGCTCTTCTAAAGAAGCTCTTCAGAACAGCTTCGCCTCTACTAGTTGTCATTGAGCGATCCTCGATGACACACTGGTATTGGATTGACCTGAAAAAAATTAAAACTTTAATTTTAATAAATTCATTCTCTTTATCTTGTTGTATAATGTAATAGTATTGATTTAGGTGGTAAGTGACTATGTGGAAGCTGGTACGGATATTTTCTGAAACAACAGTATCTTATTGTGTTATAAACAAAGATTCAACTTTAAAATAATGACTAGAATCATAGTAGCTGAACCTGTCTAGATTTCCCAAAGCAATAACCCATAAAACGATTGGTTTAATATTGTCGTCACCGACAAAAATAGGACAAAATAAGTGGTTAAGCAATGGCAGTGCTAGTTACATCTGGATATTGTAAGCCAACGAATTTGGGTTTTATTTTGCTAATATGTAAAACAGGTAGCATTTATTAAGTGCCACATAATACCTTATTCTCGAAAATGTACGTAGTTTCATTACAGTATATGAAATAAAAGCAACAAATCGTCCACTTCCTTACATGCGTAATGGATACATCTTATTCATAAGGAGTATATCCGATATTTCGACGTATTTTTTATTCAAATGAGTCTGATATTGGATTACAGACATCCTTTGCGTATGTAAAGTGAAACCAATTCGTGTAACTAATGGCAATCAATTTGAACGAAGTCGTCCGTCTGTATATGGTTACAAAGCACATTGATATTCTAACAATAATGCAGCCACAGAAAAAGATGCCGCAAATAAAAGAAGCTGCCTCGCCCTAGAAGATGACGCACGGGAATGTAACGAGATAATGAATGCGCGTTGCGGCGTCTCTTCACCCGCCCATCCTGTCTACGGTAATTGGGTGTTTTTTTATATCATATCATTTATCAAATATTTGGTGAAAGAATTATGATATGCGTTCTTATATATGTATGTATGTATATCTGTGTATGTGTGTGTATATATAAAGTTTTGACTAATAAGTAATATGTTGTATGTATATAGGTATTTAAAAACGGTTCCTACGAAAAACAAAATTTCTTCAAAAACAATTACAATGGGGAAAAGCAACATGAAGAAATATTTTGCATTTAGCTTATACAAAATATTACTTTTAAAATGGGAAAATAAAAAAGTGCCATGCACTGCTAACATAGTTGATTCCGTTGTACGGCATTATTCGAACTCTCGATTCTTGTATTTAGAGTATAATTAGCCTAGATATGACCCTCACAAGGCTGGATCGGACATAGTAAGCGGCTACAGGCCACAAGAGGGCTTGAACACCAAATCCTGAACCAAATCTAGGACCTTTTGTCTTGTTTCAAATTTTTTTTCGGAACTAAATGTAATGGCAGAAATCTCACCATACACGGAGAAAAATGGGGTAAGTATTTTCCACTTTCAGGATATATAATGATATCGTGGATAATTTTGATAAAATATATGATTGTATTTACTTCCCGATAAATAGAAATTACTTCTGCATAAGGTAAAATTTGTAATCTCATTTTAATAGTTGTGTCATTTTTTAAATCATATTGATTTCTTGAATAATATCTCACATCTTTATAAATTTCGTAGTTCTTAGAAATTTAAAGCGCGTATTGCTTGTTTGACTTCCCATTTAAATTGGTCACATTAGGTGTTGTAATTAGTATAACTTAAAAATTATTTAGCAAATTTAGAATAAATTCTTTTAGGATTTTATATTCACTGTCCATAGCTTAGATATAACCTTAATTATTTTCAACAAATTCAATATCATGTCATATTATGTTGCCTATTTAAACTATGTCTTCCAATGAAATTTCATCAGCGGATTTAAATCAGAAAAGCTATACAGCTGTGATACAAGGACATACATACTTTTTGGTACAGGATCTAAAACTAACAGGATTTTAAAAATAACTTAACTATTAATAATACCTATACATATATCAGAATTATGTTTTGGAGTGACTGTGATAGAAGTTACAAATTCTCTGGTATTCAGGGAGGAAATTTATTTGGATTTTAGGAGTATTACAAAGACCTGAAAATTATAAAACCAGATGAAATTGATGTACTCATTATAACTGGATATAATTTGAAAGAATGAAATTTATGTACTCGTTATAATTGCACTATAATTGATGTACTCATTGAAACAGACGAACCTATCCCTACTAATGACCTTGTTGTGTGATACATAATTCGATTCTTCTAAAATACATGATATAAAATATGATAGTCATGCAAATTGACGCATGCGTCAAAATATTATTTGCTCTTAGTTAAGTCTTCAAAAACTTTAAAATTTGAGCATATCATCCAAAAGATATATATTGTTTACTGCAATTCCGTGTTCATATATTTTATCTACACATTACTTCGAATAACTTCGAGGAGAATGATTGACATGGAACGAATAAAAAAATAGTCTGTCTTATCTCCCAGGTTAATTTGGTGATAGTAGTAATGAAAATTTAAGTCAAATGGCAAACAAGGGATTTTCGCCCAAACAAAAACTTTTAAACATAATATATTCTCTGGACTTTTGTGAGTATAGCTATCATAAAAAAAATTATTTAAAAGTTTGTAAATTCAATAAACGTTTACAACAGTAAATTCAGCACGAGATAACAAAGTGAAAAGCAAGTTTAGATAGAATTTATGACAAAAATATAGGTTGAAATGTAAGAGTATGAAAGTATAAATTCATTGTTTTCCACGATATTCTCAAGACGAATTCATTCTTCTTTGTGTTGAATAAAATTCTTGTTACCGTGTTAGATTAAAAACAGAAAGCCGTTTTTAAGAGATTGTAATAGACGCTCAATCCAACATTTCTGATAATGAAGAAAATGTCCTGACTGGCATGTATGTTTCGTATAAAAAATCAATTAATTAAAAATTACTTATCATTTTATCCAGTTCCCGTATGGATTCTCGCCAGTAAAACAGGCCAGCATATCTAGAAAATACCAATTAACAATATGTTCCATTATCCTTACAATGCCTCTTAGAGATAAGATGGAATGAAAAAAACCAAATAGTACGGGTAGAAATATTATCCTAACCCTAAATGGGTCATTGACCTTAACGTCTATGAAATATCTACAGACTTGACTCTTTCAGAACTTAGCAAAATTAAAGATTTCAAGAAATATTTTCGGTTGTTTAAAAGTTTGCATATATATAAGAATGTGTCCGTTATAAATATCGATAACAGAACCGCTTATAAATATCGATAACAGAAACATCATTATCAAATCCGTAATATTCAATATTGAAACTGCTCTTATACAAAACTATTGAATAAGACGTAGTCGCTTCGTGATTCGTAGAAGCCAATATCAATACCCAATATAACATAGTGCAGCTGAATGAACAACAGTGGAACCAATACCGCTATTACCGAAGCCAATATCGCAGTTAAGTGAATGGTAGTGAAATCAAACTTTCCAGACGGGAAAAGGTGTCAATCGGTCTATAGTTCACAGTAGACCGGAAAATCGACTGGAAGAAATTCTTCAACTAAAATTGATGAACACGATTTTTAATAAAAATTTATCGAGTATTTCCCTTATAGTTCTCGTAATATATTGCTATGGTGTTCATTGCAATTGATTAGCGGATTCCCTAAAAACATAGTAGAAAAGTACAACGACTTAATTAGTTGATTATTTTATTTATTGATCTCGCAAAAAGTATTGCATTTTATAATATCGTAGAGATATACATATAAAGAAGAAAGTGCTCCTAATTACATTTAACAGAGATTGGTATACATAAACCTTCATGTGTGTATGCGTTAAGTTTAAATAATTTTATATTTTGATTATTTTTCTTATCTACTTGTACACAATCCGTTAAATTCAGTAAGCCTGGTAACTCGTACATTTTCTGATAATGGAAATATCTGAGTTTAGATAGTGCTAAGTATATTAATTTAGAAACAAACTAATCGTTAGTTACGTAACTAGTTTAATAAAAATTGTTAAAATGAATAAGGAACTTCTTATAAAGCGCAACTTATTGAAAATTCGAATTTACATTAAAAAATCAAATTTTTTATATAAATTTTACAATATTCATTTATAGAGCGGTAAGCAGTGATACAGAATATGGTATTGTTCTTTCTTTAGATTACACGAAAAATATATAAGCATGGCCAATTGTTACTTTTATATTATCTTTGGTACCAGTACTTATCTTTTGTATCAGTTTCTCCCTAATTTTGCAGCAATTTAAAATAAGCACTTTTAGTAGAATTTTAATATTTATCTAAATGCCGTCACAAAAATACTATTAATGGATCATATTAATACATGATATTTGGCTAGTGTATTGGTTTTCCGATAATTTTACAGCAATTTTGATATTTCTCGATTACTAATTAATAGTATATAATATTGGGAATGCCATGACCATATAATTCTCAGTGCAGTAAGGTACCGGTTAAAATAGAATATTTAAACATAACAATCTCTAATTACTTTATTTCTTTTGATCCAAAAGTGTGCCATTTTGGCCGTCATCCGATCTTCAATTTTGTAGGGAACTGCCCAATAAAACTATATATTTCAACATACACACGAAGTTTCTAGCTGCCATAGTTCCATATGGATCCACGGGGTACTACCCTCACAATTATGAGATCCGATATAACATTCTACCTCGAAATAAAACTTTACCTTCCTGCGTAAGTAGCAAATATTAAAATAATAAGTGGATAGATTGTTAAATTTAGATGAAAAATACGCGAGTAGATATACAAAGTTCTTATGTAAAGTTAAAAAGGTTTACAATATTGTGTTTTATATTCCACATTGTATTAATTTTTTCATAGAAATAACAGTGTTCAATAAAACCTTCAGACCCAAAAAAAATATCATGCAGATAAATACAATATTGTTTGTCATCAAAATTTAAGTCTCATAGACAGTCATTAAACGTACTATTCTTACGATGTAACCTTTTAATGTCACCAAATTGAATTTTCTATAAAAATAGGGGATATATTATTCATTGTATTTACATTTATTTACTGCGATCTTCGTGCGGGGATGTATAATAAACAAACTGTTTAAGTGCAGAATTCGCTCAAATAATCTTTCATTTTCAATAATAAACTAATACATAGTTGTGTAAAAGCACTTCGCACGGCAGTGTACGAAACGCACGTATAATAATAATTCCTGGGAATAATTATCTATTTCTTAACGCAATATAAATATATTAAAGTCTTGTGAAAAATATAAACTTAACATTCAATAATGATTGGCGATACGAAAAGAGTGATGATATCATAATTTCTACTCCACGTAATAGTTTGATTCTTATTTCATTACCTTATTGACACCAAATAAACTGTTTCCATCCAGAAAGATTGAGGATAAAGTTATTATTTTTCATTCAGTGTAATTTGAGATTAATCAATTTGTTTTGTCATAGTCCATTTTTTTCAGAAAGCGATTGTCTTATAAATCTTTTTACTTTACAGTGCAAATACATATGCTTAAATGCATACTTTGTTGTTTAACTCTTTTTATCGGATCTATAATAAGACATGATTGTTTTTTTTTATTTTTCAACCAATCGCGCTATGCGAAACATTAATATGACGATTTTTCTTCAAAATAATCTTCCAAGTTTCTACACTTAATCACAAGTCACTGCCTGGATATGAACTTTTAGATCTTTTCATTTAAATCTTTCTTCAATTATACTCAAGACAAAAAATTATAGCATGGAAATTAATTTGTTTAATATACTAGTCCTTCCCTTCGCGGCTTTTTACACTACTCTTTCTTCTGCTACTAATCTTAATCACTCACTATTTAATTGCAAATTAAGGAAGAGTTTATAATACAATAACGGTTGTAGTTATAAATATTAGCGATTTTGTAAACTAAAAGTATCAAGAAATTTTCTGAGATGGGGAAGAGAAGGAGAGAAAGACGTAAAGAAACTTTACGAGACTAAGTTATATCATATGTACGTACCTATGAGGTATTCGACCTAAAAAATTAGTTGAAGATGTATTTAGTTCTAACAAATATATTTTAAAAATAACATATTTCAAGTACAACACTAGGTCTAGTAAGTAAAAATTGAGGCCTTAAAATTAATACATTCAGAATTTTGATACTCGCAATTAGCAGTTGGAATGAGTAATTAAAATAATTAATAATATAATTTTAGCGGGCTTCAAACTCACATTCTTTAGATTTATCTCATGATCAGAATTTTTAGAACATAATATAGTATTTTATTAAGTAGAACCATAACTACATTTTATTAAAGCTCTATGAATAATTTTCGTATATATTCTTGATAAAAGAATTATTAAAGAACCGTGTGCAGGTTGATATTACAATCACGAGGTAGTTGATGTATACTCATAATTTTGTACAACGATATTCTTAACTTTTGGTATATACGACGAATAAAGGGTGATGGCCGTAGAATTACGAATAATGAGCGGCCGGAACAGCAGGAGGAAAAATGCAGCAGGATATTTAAAGGAATTGAGAATACCAATTCATGCGTTAACTATAAGCGAGGAAAATTTGAACATAAAACAACAGGTCATTTGGGATGGTAATAATTTGTATATACATTACGTAAAAGCATTAAAAAGTTCAACTGCGTGGGGGAACACACAGTTTTCAAGGTTTTTATTAAGTGCGTGTCGGGACACGCACAAAGTGGGATTCTGTAGTCTATTTTTCTTGAAATTGTTGTTTAACTGAAATATTTATTTTTAAAACTAATGAAATGTTATTAATCAGGATTTTTTCAGATTTTTCAAAGGTCAAAGAATTGAGATGAAAGGGTATTCGTTGCACTTCACTCCGGAGTTTAGTACTTCATGGAGCTTTAAAATGGGAAAATGTGAATGAAATATGAGTTTTATAAAACTTTTTCCTGCATCACACAAATGGAGAGATTAGGTATTTTCTTTTTTATTTATTATTACTTACTAACTGTGATTACTTGGAAAGTTTCATGCACTGTAGAAAATTTGAGATTCTGAGAGACTAACGGAAGAACAGAAAATTTATTGTTTTACTACGAAATTCTGTAAGATATATATTTGACGTAGTTTTATTAAATTTAACTCCAACTTATTAAGAATGTTTAAAAAAAATTGTACAAAAAGGGACATTTTCTAAAATATCAATAACACAATACAATAAATATAGGCCTTTATAACTTGTTATAATTTAAGATAAAAATGCTTGTGATAATAAATCTATGACTTGAAATTAACTTTCCTTATAACGTTTGTTTCACCAATGAAAGGTTTTGTTGGATTAATCAATCAATCGTTTTTAAGTTTTAATCGGCCTTAAAGTTCTCTATCACTAGTGACGTAAATAGCGAAAGGAATTTTATTTCCTGGTCCATTTTATAGTTCCAGTAATTGTGAACGATTTGAGTGACAGTTATGCTGAGAGAAAAGAATGGAAATGATATCAGAAAATTTAGTTTTACGGATTATGGCTCCATCTGGTTCTGAGTTAAGGTAAATATTTTTTTTTATTTTCAGGCAATAATGAGCACGATAATAAGCAACAATATTTCAATTCAGGTTGTTGTGCTCTAAGTTTATATTAATATTTTTAAAAAGAAAAAAATACTTTTACAAAACGACGAAATTACAGCATTCAGGTAGAGGTTAACGGAAATGAGATAAAAGAGTCTATTCAAACGACATGTTAGTGGATAAGTAAGAATCACGTCTGAGTCTGTGTGTAGGTATGTACGTATGTACATATGTATCCTTTCAAATACTTATAAAATCTAAGGAAGAAAACAAAACGTTTTTTAAGTAAGTTGTAAGTTTCTGAGCTCGGAAATCCATACCACCTTGAGTTTTGTCACTAAAACGTTAAAATCTTTACCCTACGAAGACTAAAGGAAAATTAATTGGAATGAAACCGGACAAATTTCCAGCTATTTGCATTGATCCAAATCTTTTTTTTAATTATAATTGGAAAAGTATTTCCGGACATAAAGGCAAAATGAAGAACTTACTCGCCACTAACTGTTGAATCACATTTTATAACAATTTGATGCGTTCGAATCAGTTTAAAAACACACATATTGCTAGGAGAGCAATCTTTACAACTGACTTTGATGCAATAACTGATAGGATTTATTTTCTATGATTTTAGTACATTTAATTAAAACATTACGCGCTTGACTTGAAAAAATTAGATTTCAAGTATTATTGTTTAATCAAAAATTACAAAATAATTTACTTTCAACTATATTTAATTTATTTCCATCCTATTTTTGAAATATTCGAAAATCGTTTTTTTGGTAATTGCGGTTATTAACACATATTATGTAGCAATATTATTTTCTTGAAGCAGTTTGGTTTTCATTACTTCCACAAAAATACCGTTAATCTTTTTAGTCACGTGCACTCATCCTTTGACATCATCTATTTCTAAAATAAGTTTAGTAAGTTAACAATCACATCTACTTACTCTGTAATCACAATATCTATCATTTTCAGGGTTCCGTACCTCGAAAGAAATAAACGGAATCTTTATAAGACCACTGACGTATCGGTTCGCTTGTTTGTCTGTCATAGATGTTTATTCAGAAATTATTTGACATGTAAACTTGAAATGTGACATAGTCATAAAAAGTATTAAATCGCAAAAAAATGATATAAATTATATTTCAACAGAAATTTTAAAGAGAGAAAATGGGGCAAACGATTCTTTTTAATTGCAATTATGAGGATCCTAAAACTATGTTTACAGAATTTAATGTAAGAATGTCCATAAAAATATGATAATACGGCATCTCAGCAACTGTTTAAGTCAATATTATAAAAAATAACGGCGTTACAAGAAGTATACCGGAAACCAATAGCGATGGTATTAAACCTTAAAAATTCACGACGTTCTTGCACCTGTAAAATTTCTATTAGTGAATACATATATTTACGTAGTGAATAATAATATTAATATTAATGTATAATTCAACAGAAATACTAAATACTCTTGAATTTTTAAACATGCCTAAATGCGTATTAATTCTTTTTTGACGTGTTTCTACTAGTACTTAACGAACTATTTGCATATCGCTTAATTTTTATAAAATATTACTTAATCTTAAATATCTATGTTATCGTATCTAAAAGGAAAAAAGTATATATAACACTTTGGTGCATGTATATCCGTATGCCCGAGCTGTCTTTCTCAGAAAACTCTATTGCACTTGACTTGAAATTTGACACAGTTGTAAAATATTTCTTGTACATACTTTTTTCGGATGAATAGTGCGAACAAAAAATTCTAAAATTGTGCAGAATTTGAGGTCAATAGTAACAAAATTTGCTAAGAAAATTTTCCTTGGTTTTCACAGATTTTGGAAACACTTTTATTTTATGTCAAAACGCAGTTCGACATAAATCAATATAATTCTATCATATAAAAGTGTATAATTTCCAAGACGATAACACTATTTTATTTTAATTTTAAACCCCAAAATTTTTAACTTATGACCAACAAATTAGGAAAAAACTATGTCCCCTGGAACAGACTATAAATGCATTACAAAAATAAACGAAATTAGAAATCAAAATAAGTGATACGAATGGTAAATTAGACAAAACGCTCAACTTAACGTGTGCAATAGGACAAGAAAGGATCAAAGATAAGGAGTACAATAATAAGTAAGGTAAATAGGGAGTTTAGTAATTAAGAAGTGATCCACAAATGTGAACTTTGATTTTAACCGTTATACTGATTGATTACCATTGTAAATAATTAATTGTTTACTTATTCCATTGTAACATATGGTGTATGCATATACGACCGGCTTTTTGTTACAAAAGTCTCTTCCGCTAAACAATCAAGAAAAATTCAAACAATCAGCTCTAAGCCGAACTTTGAAAATTGTCTAAAATGTCACTGATTTCCCAAAAAAAATATGAAAATTAGAACATCTCTTTAGTCTTGCCATAGATTTCTGGTAACGCTGTATTTTTGCATAATTTTCACGGTAAAAATTGTGGCAATTAGGATGTGGGGTATATTTGTTAATATTTTCAACAATATTTCTGAAACTACCTTACTTAAGATTCTGAAAAAAAATGTTTTGCCGTACTTTCAATTGCTCAGCAGTTAAGGAATTTGAAGATTGCACTATCCTATTATGCTGCGAGTAAATTCAGAAATACAGTTGTATTTTCGAAGACTAAATTTGTAATGGACCCATAAATTCTAAATACTATTTGGGATATTAAGTTTTTATACAATAAAATTCAGATATTACATATCTCCACATTCAAATAAAGGTAATAAATCAATTGGATACAGGTGGACTTTAGTTTTAAACGAAATGAACTAATAAAAATTTAATACAGAGAGCATACTTCTAAAAATCGATGCCTGACATCACTTACCTGGGACTGTGCGTAAAGAGTTTGATCGATTATTTAACTCAAGCCCTTTACAACATTAGAAAAATAGCTAACAGAATTCTTTAAAGATAGCTACAATAAACAAGTTACATTTATTTTAGAAAGAAGCCTCTTTTTAACTATGGTCATAGTTTCAGAGTTATTACATTAATTAAATGGCCTATATATTGGAGCCTATTGATGGCTTTAATTGAGGTTGGAATTTAAAGTATTAATTACGAGATGAAAGTTAAATAAATTAATATATATATATATATATGCAATTTTTGGAACATTTGCATATTTCGGAAAAGTATGATTTATTAATATTCATTGATACACTACGTAGGTACAAAAATACTAAGTTTATTTACATTCATGTATGAAACCACGGTGATGTATAATATGGAATGAATTGAAAATCGTTTTTGAAAGTGGCATTTTCAACACTAGTATAAAGTTCGTATGTACATAGTTGTTTAACGGCGTCGGCCTACACGCCCAGTTATTTATGTATGTTAAAACGAAATAGAATAAAATATAAGATCATGAATTAACATAGAATTGGATATTTGACAATTTTTTTTATTTCATTAATCATAATTTCAAGGGCTGATGAAGAATGAATTTTTTTTAAATAATCTTAAAAATTGACCGAGTTATAAAAGTTTAAATTTAATCTTTAGAGAAGGACGTCAATACTGTGTTGTGAGGCCATTTTTATATTGCTCATTATATTCTACAGGAGGAAAAGAAACAGAGATACCCAACTCTACCCGTATCTTTAAATTTAAAAGCTTACAACTGGCTTATTTTTCAATAAATTTGTATGAACGTATGAATCTGGATAAAAATCTTACTTACTCTGCCTTTTTTTCTAATTTTTGGTCAAACCGGTTAGGACTTAATATCCTAAAACGAACTATAATTTTCTACATAGTAATTTAAGATAACACGAGTAATAAATATTTTATAAAATATATTTGGGTCTTTATTCAATTTGGTCACTGTATTTTTTTGTAAGCAAATCCGATATTCGCAAAATTATAATATTAACACAATGTGTGGATATACACATTTAATAACGTCAAAATATTATCATTATAAAAACATATAGATCAGGAATAAATAATACAATACCAGGATTGCGAACCCGAAATCCCGGACAATTTTCGAGAGCAAAAGTCCAGGGATTCGAAACCTTCAATCTCAGTGTGAAATTTTCGGGATTACTACAAAGTACATTTTATTCATAAAATATACCAAAGTACATTTAACACATATTGCATGTTCATTTTAAAGAAATAAAATTAAATTTATAAAATAAATTAAATATATAACAAAAAGCTAACTGCTAACTGCTTGTATGAACTTTACCAATACGTGATTATCTTATCATTTAAATTGTCATGACTTTGTATGGTAATTTAAAAGATCAATGAAGGTATAAAAATAGTTAATAAAAGTATTTTGATTTTATAGAGATCACCCACTAAAAATGTTGATGTTTATCATACATACGAGTATATTCCGATAAAACAAGAAAATAATGTAAATTGTCTGTTGAGTAATTGAAGACCACGTAGAATTGTTCTCTGACCACGATCAGGCGTTCTGCTACTTTAAGAAATAGAGCCGAGAAAGATTTAATAAGAAGTAATAGATCTTTACTTCAGTCAAGCGGTAGAGCTAAAACATTCCCATTTTTTATTAATTAATGAGAAGTGTGCCATTGCTGATGTGCTGAACGCCGTTAAACTAAGAACCAAAGCGCTTGTACAGATGTGGATTTGTGAATCTGAAATATCTTGTCAAAGAATTAGGCGCTGAAAACTCTCTACTAACTAATAGAATGAAAATGTGTTTACTCGAACGAAAGTAGGCTCAAAAGAAATGGAGCTGTCTGGAGTTCTATGCAAGAATATTTTTTTTCATTGTCAAGCACTACAAATATCCTAAAGCAAATACTGGTAATGGTTAATTAAAAGAAACATTGAGATCAAATTGATTATAACGTACATAATTATTTTAAGCACAAGTTATACTCCTACAACCCGCACCCCTATCTCCTCCCCGCACCTACGTTAACGGTTTTTTCTGGAAAATCTGGCAACTCTCATTATATATATATATATATATATATATATATATATATATACACATATATATATATATATATAATTTTCCATTTAATCCATTTAATACATCTCTTAAACGATGCTTCTTTCAATGCAAAAAAATTATTAAATACTAAAGTTCATTTCACTATGTTAGTTAAAAATTAAGTTAATTATAAAGAAAAGAATCAATTACTGAGCCTTATAATACTTGCAATGCTTATGAGTTTGCAATTACTGGAGGCGCAAAGGTAATATTTTATACTGGCGTAATTATGATGTTGAAATTTATAAGACATTTTTTATATCGCCTAAAAATAATTCAGATTGAAAATTGTTTTTTTTTAATTGCTTTATAGTCATTATGGCTCAAAAATTAACAAAAACTGGCCTTAATTTTGCTTGAAAAATAAAATTAGTCTAAAAAAGTTCAAACAAAAAAGAATCATATTTATAAACATTGAAAAAATATATATTTTTAATTTCTCCTCAATAAACTATATATTTTGAACGATATTTTGAAAGTCGTAAATAATTTAAATTGTTTTATGACAAAGTTTAGCTATGTATAATTTAATTAACATGTCGGCAATAAAACTACTTTTTGGTAGACAAATATGAACATGTGGAGATAATTTAAAATTTATTGTAACAAAAAAATATTTATTTTTTTGCATATTTATTCCATTTAGATAAAAATGCATAAAGAATATAATTTGCATGCGAGTCGCGTTCGCCGCACACCGAAAAAAATAATTTGTATTTACATTTTAGACGAACAATAACACCAAAGAATATTATTAAGCGCTAAAAGGGATTCATCCCTGTTTCTGGACCGTGTGGCGAATTTTAAACAAGCATCAATCTATAAAGATAGAATAAATTAGATATTGCTTTTAAGTTGTTTTTGTAAATCTATGGATTTAGGACGAGCAATAGTAAGGAGACGTCTATAAAAGTTATGTGTAGAATAAATACTAATTAGAATTTTTATGTGTAGAATAAATACTAATAGATTTGAATATATAAAATGAACCCAAATATACTAGCATTGTACAATTAACACAGTATGTTTATTGTTCGAAAGTTTTACAGTTAGATGTTTTGAATTGATTTTCCTCAGAATCATGTTCTATCTTCATTCACAGTTTGCCTCTAGTGCTGGACATAAGCTTTTCTAATGCGCGTACCATAATAGCTACACTGGGCCCATAATCTCTACACTGGGCAGGGGTTGGCGATTGCAGTGCGTAGTTTCTCGCATCACTGACGCTGCGGCCCGTCACGGGTGTTTGGCATTTTAGCAACGCAGCTACAAGCACCACTTGTGGTCAATGCAACATACAATAGCGACAAATTGTTTCCTTCCAATCCCGATAACAATGATAATATTAAAATTGGTAAAATAAAGATAGCTTAAGAAATGGGTTATTGACCTTTTGAAATATTTACACATCATATAATACAAATTGATTCCTTTTGTTCTTCATTTTTAGATGAACAAAATACCCCAACAGATATTTGTTAATGGATATCGATATATTTTCTGAGAAAATATATTATAATATTTAGATACGTCCATAATTTGTTAGTTTGAATAAACTTTTGCGTCTCTCTATTACAGTCATAACCTAAATTTAGGATTACATATTGCGTAAATATTGAATTTTACTCCAATACTTATTTATAAGAGCACAGTAGTGCGTAGTTTTACCGAGGATTTATTTTAACCGTTAAAAGATGTACTGAAGATAATCTCATGTTTACACTTTTTCTCAATTATCTCATCTCTTAATTATTTTTTTACAGAAATGAGAAGCCTTTACCGATATTCAAATCATATTGATACAGTTTTTAAAATATTCAAATATATGCCCACATGAGAAATTAACTGAAATGAAGAGATAGGGTATTACCGCCAGTGGTTAATAATAAGTACTCATATTCTCTTTAATTTTAGGTTTTTATTTGTTAATTTAGGGTTTTTATTTGAAACTGTACTTTGCTTCATTTTTTTTTATTAAATAAAATAGACAAAGTTAGACTTATAAACCTGCAATATATATATCCATTGAAATCCTACTTTTCTTCTTAAAATTCATTAGATGATATCCAATAAATATGGATCTTTAATACCCATTGATCTCTTATGATGCGAATTACCAATCCTATAAATAAAGAAACAATATTAAATTTTACAAGTTTAGATTTAATTTTATTCCCATAAATTGGTCATCCCGCTCGAACATTTCGACTTTCAATTCTAACCTCTCGCACGTCCAAACGACAAACAGACAATGATATCGTTTTGTCTTGTGCAGACATTTGTTTTCCAAAATGTCACCGTGACGAAATGAACTGTAAGACAAAATGTAAAATTAATGCCCTTTCCTGTAACTTATTTGGCAAACCCAGCATTAAATTTTTTTTTATTGATTATGTCGTAAATGAAACTTCGTGAATATCTAAAAAAATGTCAGGCTTACACATTACACATTTATAATATCAACTTGGGAGCGATATTTTTGTTATTCTGAGCTGTTTGAGTGTCTGGGAAACAAAATTATTGGGCTCAATTTGTAACGTCGCCAAAACATGATCTGAAACATTTAGGATATCTTTTAATAAATATTATTTTTTTTTATTTAAACATGATACTTATTGTTTTGAATGACGAATCGCCAAATTGACCCTCTATATAAAACGTCAATATCCACGATTAACGATTTTACGTGAGCCATATAAACAAAGGGCATAACAATTATCTTTGACGATATCCGAGAAATATGGATCAAAGAATTAAAATAATTTCGTAAAACATTAATTTTGCAAAATATAAGCGGTAATCTATTTTAATAATTTGAAAATTTTGGGTAGTTCAAATTACTAAATGTATAAGTAAATTGGACTTATTAAGAGTTTAAATTTCACGTGTAAATTAGATTTATGATTCAAAACACAATTTTATAAAGATTAAGTTTTGAAACATAAATGTATATTTTTTTAATATATTTTTCTAATATATTTATTTTATTTGAAAAATTCGTGTTTCAAAAAATACGTAATTAATTAGCTCAGAATAGGATATGCTAAAGGAAAATCAAGTAAAAAAATAAAATGCTAGGAGAATATGGTGGAAATATTTGAGAATATGTGTATGTATTAAAATTTATATAATACGTGTATATATATATATATATATATACACCTATATATATATATATATATATGTATATATATATATATAATTTTATTATTGCTTAATATTTTTATTTTATATTTTTGTGAATTTTAACAATTTTTTTCTAATTTTTTCCTATTGTTGAAAATTATAATGAATAACCGACATGTTACTAATAGCATGTAAAATTTTTTTGGGAATACAAAGACCTTTTTCTCATATAAATCATCAATAAAAAAAATTAATTGACACGTAATATCAAGATGTTGTTATCTACATCGATATAAAGATGGAAATCGTTCACGCGGCTTCGCTAACGCCAAGTTTCCACGCCATCTATTGGGGAAATTTTCTGTTAAATCAAATTACACTAAACCCGTGATGAGCCTTTAACCGAGATAATATAATTAAAATTTCTAATCAAATTTATATCAGAAACTAAAATCTATTTAAATCCGTCG
Source organism: Druceiella hillmani (assembly GCA_039881145.1). Lineage (NCBI taxonomy): Eukaryota > Metazoa > Arthropoda > Insecta > Lepidoptera > Hepialidae > Druceiella > Druceiella hillmani. The sequence goes on along the minus strand of JAYKKI010000003.1, from coordinate 27,884,440 downwards.
TTGAAAAATAATAAGGTATGGAGGGCTATCTTGGGCGTCGTTTTGAGGCTCAATATTTTACAAACGATGCTTTAAAATGAAAATTGCCCCTCACTCGAATCTTGATTTAAATTTTCAAAGACTTATCTAATGATATTCCAATCGATTAGGTGCGTGAAAAATAAATTTCGTTCTCACTATAAATGTTACAGCGTATAACATTTTTTTTTAATATTATACTGCATTTTAATAATTGTAACCTCTTTCCGAAAATTTTATAATTAAAAGCCTAAAAATATAAAACTGTTAGGTTGTGACAGACGGACTGACAAATGGACATGATTACGTTAAAAGGTTGCTTTCCTACACTACGGTAATCTAATAAGGAAAATTTAAATTTACTCATCACTATATTACAATTTCTATAATACTCGTGGTTTATAGTATTAAAAGAGTAGGTGACACAAACACATCATTGCCAATTTCTAACTAACGGAAATTATAACTAAAAACGAAAACGATACTCCAAACGCTGGTAATTTCCCTAAACTTTTGTTAATTGACGAGGTTAACATTTGAAGGTTTTCCTGTTGATCAATATATAAGTAGGCCATTTAGTTCTTCCTGTTACATCAGAATATTACATAATAATTACTAATAAAAAAAACTAGCAACATAAAATATTCATGTAGAGAATTTTCAACATTTCCAGACATTAAGCTTTTATTAATTTAGTCTCAATTCTTTTTAATAAATTTATATTAATCTCTGAACCTGAAGATGATTGACTTGCAACTCTTGGGTACTTGGTGTTTTTTAAAAGTTTCTCAAATTATTTTGAGTCCAACTAGCAAATGATCTAACATGCCTCTTACCCTACTGAATAAACGGAAAAGGAGGGTTATCCGAAAAAAGGTGGAGCTTCTCAATTCGACTGTTTTTTAAGAATTTTTTTTACCTCACGTCTTCGACATATCTCAACCAATTTGGATGATTCTTGGGTATACTCTCAGTAGTCTTTTGAAAATTTGGTTAGAATTTGATCACGGATATTGGCGATATACCATAAAATTCCCCAAAAATGAACAGTGTGGGTGCCGTGATCGAGTTTCAGTGATATAAGCCTAATGATAATCTAATAAAATACGATTAAGAGTGACGTAAACTTGCTCGTTAGCAACATCAGGATGAAGTCAGTAATAGGGCTGGAAAGTGATGATAAGAACTCTTCAATAATGCGGAGTAAACTTGTTGAGATTGGGCTCGTTTGACTTGCCTTGACGTATCAAGGAGTAATAGGGTGAATAGGAAGTAAGTTTATGCAAGTGTATAAAATATACTTTTAAGCTTTGATCTATAAATCCTGATGCCGCACTGTGATGATGCTACATGTCTAAACTGTGAGACTTGAATGTCTGCTATTTTTAAAATAGTATTGTGGATTTTAAGTGGAGGCTCTGTCATTAAATTCCTTGTTCAAACACTTCAGCTTTTATGCTTTAGGTGTACTACCTGCCTAAAGTGTGAGGCATGGGGGTCTGCTGTTTTTAAATTAATATTGTAGGTCTCAAGTAGATAGTTCCTCATCGAACTTTGGGTTCCAACTCCTGAACCCTGCAGTGGCTGTCTAAATCGTGAGACTAGAGAATTAGCCATTTTTAAATAGTGTTGTGGGTCTCAAACAGTGTCTCTGTACTGGTAACTACCTGCGTAAACCGGGAGATGTGAGAATTTTCTGTTTTTAAATTGGTATAAAGTGTCTCAGGCAGAGACACTGCCTGTTTAAGTTCAGGTTCTAATTACTCAGTATTAACGCTATTTTGGCACTGCCTGCTTAAATATTCAGACTTGATAATTTTTTGTATTTAAATTACTATCAAGGGTCCCAATCAGAGTCTCCACCACTAAACTCCTGGTTCCAACTTAACAGTTCTATAGGCAAAATATTAGTTTAAAAACAACAGGTCCTCAGGTTTTACGATTTGAGTAGGCAGTATTTTCACACTGTCAGGTGTAGTATGAGGATATGGCCTACTTGAATATCGATACTTGAGGATCTGCTGTTTCCAAATTAATATTTTAATTTTCAAAAAGAGTCTCTACCGTCAAACTTCGGGTTCCAACTTCTCAGTCTTGACGCTGTATAGATACTCTCTGCTTAAACAGTGTAACTTGAAGATCAGACGTATTCAAATTAGTATTGTGGGTCTAAAGCAGAGATTCTATCATTAAAAGCCACGTTCCTACTCCTCAGTTCTCATAGTGGGAGATTACTGTCTGCTTAAGTCGTGAGGCTTGAGAAACTGCTGTTTTTAAGTTAATATTGTGCGTTTTATAATATACTCTGTCATTGAACTCTAGATTCCAATTCCTTAATTTAATGCTGCAGTGGTACGGCCTGTTTAATATACGTTAACATGTCTCCGGCATTAAACAACTAATTTGGATGATTATCATAAGACCTATATCACACAAATTTGATCACGGCACCTGTGACGTATATAGTTGAGAAATTATAACTAAGTAATGACCCCGTTCGTGGATGTATAGTAAAAAGAATCGCGTATAATGCATAATCTATGAAAGTGTAATAGAGATCACAACGTCCAAAACAAACATTTTACTCGAACGCTGGCGTTCTAATTATTGCCAACTAAATATAGCTGATTTAAATTTTTGCGTCACTAAGTTACAGTCGTTTATTAAAAGTATCGTTGGTAGACCAGTATCGTTATTTAAACGGTCTTTTTCAATTCGTATCAGTAGAATCCATAGGCAGCGATGACAGTAAACCTTATAAATAGAACATAAATATATTAATCCATTTAATATGTCTCTTACTTTTGACTAGTATTTTCAGTAACAGATATACTATTTGTTATTCATTTGCAATATTGACGTATGCTAATAATACGAAGTAAAAAAAGATACATAAGTAGTATTTTTCATTCGACTGTAAACAAATGCCTGACTGAAGTTAATACAAACGATCAAATTAATCTAATTCCAATTGTACCGGACCAGAATATTTTTAGTCAACCTTGGGCTCATCTACATGTATTATGATTAATTTCCTTCTGATCGATTAATAAGTAGTCTTACTTTTTTAGGATTTTAGATAAGTTTATAATTAATGGAAATCTATCCATTTTTATTTCAAATCTTCACTTTAATATTATTTTATAATCGTATATTTATATTTGAATCGTACATTTAGAGTTGTAAAATGAGCGAAATTAAGTAGCTGTAAACCATTCAGTACTGGATATTCCGTAATATTCCTATTTCAAAATAACCTTTCAAAGTTATCAATAACGACATCATATTACAAAATTAGCATCGTTAAATGAAAATGTATGATTAGCCTCCGGCACAATTTAGCTAGTAAGTTAGTTCTCTGTGTGGACTTAGCGAATTAGTTAATACAGTGTTAAATCCTTAAATTTAATTATATCTTTACAAAATAAATAACTACGAACGTTAATATGAATTTTGGTTTCCGGATTATGCCTGATCAATATACTCCTATGAAAGTAACTTTCGCCCATTAAGCATTGAAATAATGAGATAACTAGTTTTATTGAAATCCTCTCGTTCAATTTATAAGTTTTATTCAGTTTTCTTTAGACTTCGGTGAATTTTGACATGCTTCTGTCAAAAACAGCGAAGTAAATTTTGTATTAACAGTAAGATATTTGTTAGGCATTATAATAACCTAAAATTATTTATGTACACACACACACGCATACATACATATGTGTGTGCGTGTACATATGCGTATGCGTGTGCGTGTCCGTGTGCGTGTGCGTTTGCATTTGCGTGTACGTGTGCGTGCGTGTGGGTGCGTGTGTGTGTGTATTCATATATTATTTTATGAAGATGATTAATTAATTAAAATTAATCTCGATTTAACATTATTTATGTAACTACTACATTTAATAAAAGACTATGTTGTTTTCAAGAGGTTTCTTTCTAAATAGAAGAGGAATATAATCAAATCAGCTCGTAAGCATTATTCATTGAGCGGGAGTATCTTGTTCCAAGATACTCCATCTGTGAATATCGAGATTTACCTGGCGTTGGAGACTCCACTTCATAGCTTGAGGGAATATTCGGAGCTCAATAAAAGCTGCCAGGTGTCGGAAGTTCCCAGGTTAGTAGATCTAAATTGATTTACATAAATGGTGGTGATAATTTTTTTAATGACAGTTATTGATATTCAGACATATTCTGTATAATTAAAAATCTCATAATTGTTTTGGTCATTTAAATTGGTTTTCGATTTAGTAAACAATTAGGGCCAAAACATTATTTTTTTGGTTTTCGAATCAGATTCGCAGTAGTTTTTAGTAGTTATTTGTTTAAAGCTAGATAGATATTATTTGCCTTAATTTAAATATTTTTTGGTTAGGACTAATTTCTTCAAGTGGAGTTTATGCTAACTTATACGCCTCATCACACCAATTGTTAATGTTAATGGACATTTCTATCAAGTCGTCTACTTTCACATTCCCTACTGATAAGTATACTCACAAGAAATGCTATATTTGTGTGCTATTTATGGGTAACGTATTCTGAAATTATGCGTCATCTATAAATGGTACACAGATATGGTTTTCTCCGGTAAATAGACTCATCACGTATTTATCTGCCTAGTCTGTAGTTTCAGTCTGTAGTTCAGTTTGACATTACAAACTAACTATTTAAGGCTTCGTAGAGAGTCTACGAGTGTAAAATCTACTGCCATAGATTTACTGAGCCCTAAAATTTATCTATGTTCATTTGTTCATCTGATTGTCTTTCGCAACTTTGTAACTTCTCTGAAGCACCATTTATAAATGTTATATTCCGTAATATACGATTTACAGCAGGTTTTAAGAAACAAAGGTTTGTAATATGTGAGGATAAATATGTATAGAATATTTTTAATACGTATTTAAAATCACCTTCAATTGCGTATTTTTATTTTATTTTTTCATCTACTGGATTTTAATTTTTTGCAAGCGGCGAATTCAAAAATAAGCATAACAGTGTTTTTCTATTTTGATCGCTTCCGCTTCGGTTCAAAAATTATGAAAAAATATCTGGTGAGTCCTATTCGATCAACTTTTTACGGGTACCGTGTAATAAAATTTAAGTAAAAATACTTTTCAAGTTAACAAAACACCATCTTCTTTTTTTCAATACTATTTGGAAAGTTAAATTTGTATAAAATAAACGAATAAATGAAATTTTGTCGAAAAAAGTGAACTAAACAATTAAAATAAAATATGTAGGTTAAATTTTACAAAAATGAATTTAAGTCAAGAATCAGTCGTGAAAAAACAGACAGAACTTTCGTCAAAATGGCATTTACTAACGTTTGTACTTCTCATGACTCATAAAAGAAATGTTTCAGCAATAATTGTCAAGGGATTTTTGACCTTATCTTCGAAAATCTTTTTTCACTTGTAACTAAAAATATTAGGACTCATCTATGGACCAACAATTAGTCCGGTTCAAAAACAAATAATTTTTTAAATTATGTTGCACTTAAGTAGGTTTAAATTTTTGGTCGCATAATTCAAGGACAAAACAGATTTCCCAGCAACATAAATTTATAAATTTATTTGTTCTTATAAGTACTAACAAATGAAAAAAAAAACATATAGTCATTTTATAAGTCTTTGAAAGCAACCATATGAATGTTCGTTCATATATACCTATGAATACACGGTTGTGATATATACGTATACATAAACACAGCTACGATGCAATCTGTACATACCCATTAACATCTTCTTCGAAAATAAATTATTCTTCCCTTATTTTGATTGACCATATTTTAATTAACAAATACTTTTACACTTTCATTAAAATGGAAATTTATTAACTTATTACAAAGTTCCAGTGCTTTCAATACTATCTGGAAAAAAATTACAAGTAATAATTATTAAAATGTTTTTCAAATTATTAAATAAATAAAATCCTCTCAGGAAAAACTGTTTAAAAAAACATGTGTTTAGCTAATTATGTAATCCCATTTCTATACGTAGCCTGGTGTGCACTTAGTCCGTTTATAATTTTTGTTAAATAAATATTTACATATTACATATAAATCCACTAAAAAAATACGTATGACTTTTAAAAAATTATTATCATAAAACCGAAATTTCATAAATCACAATTTTGCTTACACGTGTTAAAATATTCGTCTTTAAAATGTGAAGTTGTATTAAATTTTTTTATTAACTGCCATGATACCCGTTTTTATTGAAATATGGCTTGCCATTGAAACGCATAAATAAAAATTACATACTTTTTTATCTAAAATATACGTAAAGTTAGAAAAGTGTCTATGGTGTAATTTAAAAAAAATATTTTCTCAATATATTATAAACCAATTAAGAAATTATTTCTAAACTGATAGAAAACGCTCAAAAATTACTTTGGCAATTACCTTATCATGCTTCTTACGAGCATACTATTTTGAAAAGGTCTAAATATTCGTTATGTTTTTAAAGTAATAAAAAATATTTAGAAAAATTAAAATAGCCTTCAAAAATATTTTGTCCACAATTCATGAAAAATTAAGTTATTTTAAAAGTATAATTGTGTTTTAATGTACCTATAAAATTATAGTTTTAAAATGGAATTTTAAAATAATTACACAATAAAATTAAATAATGTACATTATTATACCGGCATTATTTTAAAAATTGATTCATTATGTAGTTTCCTACGCTGTTTCCGAGATTCACATGATATGTATTTGCGCGCGACTCGTTTATTGCCCAGTCGGCCGCCAGGCTCCGAAGAGGTGTCATTTTGCATCTCAATAAATTGCTGTTAAAGCTGCAATAGGCATAATTTTAAACAGTGCACGGTAAAACATTTGCAGCAAGAGTAAGCGTAAATTTTATTTACTGTCGCACGTACATTATAATTATTGAGAAATTTAACTGGAACTTGATTATTACCTTTTAATTTATAATAAGAAATTTATTAAATACAACAAAACATGTTTAGTAAGAGAAAATTATCTGAAGCGTATACAGGTAAACTTATAAATTCTCTAATCTCGTACGTATGACTACATATGCATATGTAAAAGTGCTGGACAAAATGCCTAAAAAGTATAAATTATTTCTGGTATATTTGGAAAATATTGTCATTTATGGTGTTATATGAAAATAAAAAGGTGTATTTATAACTTGAAATTCGTTGTTGTTCATTCGTATCTGCGGCTCATCATATGTTATACGGTAACATATTTAGGTGCTTGAAAGAGTGCGGAATTAAAATTTTCACGATACTTTAAAGATGTAAGATCGTACATATCTCTTTCATAATAAAACATCGGCATATTAATTTTCAAGTAATTTTTAAATGATTAAATTTGAATTCCATTATATTTTCGACATCCAAACAAATTTTACTCTCGAATTAAATAATCCCTATATTCATTTTTTACAATGTCAGGATACGATACTTTGCTAAAAAACCAAATCGAGATATTTATTCTCAAAATACTCCTTGATATAGAAAAAAAGGATAAGATAATAAATCTAAAAATGTTTAACTGAAATGGAATCATACGCGGTTAGTCACGTTATCTGGTTGTTAGATGATGAGGAATTATAAATTATATATACTTATTACGATTTAATTTGACACTCAAAATCTAACGTTGAGTATATTTTTGATTTAAATTTTTATTAAATTTAATGTATTATTTATTAAAAATTATAACCGCAAGAAGAAAATTGTATGGACTACATACATGACTGCGTGACATATTTTTTCAAATATTTTTCTGAATATTATTATTTTTTGTCTATACCAATAAAACAAAAATTGAAAATGATCCTAAATTATTTTACTTGGCTTTATTTGCAGATAGATATTGTAGCCTGATTTTAAATTTTATTTATTTTTTATTGAAAAATAATCGCAGAAAATTATTATATTAATTCATTTAATACATTACAACTTTTATTATTTAAATTGACAATGATATATGTCAACAGAAAACTTTATTGAATAAATGTTATTTTAAATGTAAGAGTTATAAATGAAAGTTTAGCTCCTTTTACTTTTCTATATTAAATTTGACTAAAAATTAATTGCATTCAGTAAATATTTAATTTACATGAAATAAAGTTAAAATAAATTTATTGGCTAAACAAATTATCATTTTATGTAAATAGCAATGTATGTACCATTGTAAAGTTTATAAATTTTAATTATATTTAAAAATATTGAGATTACTACATAACTTCCAATATTTTATGTGTTCAGTATAATAAACCATTTATTTTGTCACGTTACGTATTTAAACCCTCTTAGGAAATATTTTAAAATTCATCATCTTTGGAAAATTTATATGAAAACAGATATCTTTACTCTTATATTCGTAACGCAAATGTCATAACTGACATATCACAATATGTAAAAAAATTATAAAGTGAAAAGGAAAAAATTGTTGTCTTTTTATTTTAAATCGTGCGTACTGGTTGATCAGTGATCAAGTGACTGTGAGTATGTGTAGCGACCGAATATTTGTAACGTTACATAAAATAACTAACTTAAGCGAGCCATCCAGAGTACTACACGTTCTTGAGTATTTTTTTTTCTGTCTTTTGTAGTGGTGAGATGATTATAGTAGCTTGCAGCTAATGAAATGTATGGTGCACTAACGAAGGTGATAAAGAATAAAAGGACATTAAAAAAAAATTTCATGGTGCCTCATTTTGTTCCTAAGTAAGAAATATCTTAAGGAATAGTATGTATTGTACTGTCAGGTAGGTAAGTCATCTCTGCGAACGTTTATATTCTTTCTTAAGCAACCTTCGATACTAATTTTTCGGCCTTTTTGAATAGTAGCTTCAATTTGCCCCACACTTTTATCTCTCCAAATAACTTTAGGGTTATATACTAATAAATATATTTCGTAAGTCGTAAAATGAATAAAGTGACTTTGGAGTAATTTTTGTATACTCCTTGCCCTCTTTAAATACTCTTGAATACATTTGAGCGACGACAACGAATCAGGATCCCTGAAACAGTCAGCATTTCTTTTGGATTGTTTTTATTACTTTTTCCATCATTATCATCAGCTTACTAGATGTACTATTCATTGTTATATATTGATCTACCTAAGGTGTGCCATTGCGTACGGTCCTCCACCTTCCGCATCCAATCGACTCATACCTGGAAAGAAATAATCGTGTATATGACCTGATTTGTCTTTGATTAGATGGATTAGATGATAGTTTTTCTTATTATTAAACGAGCTGCATAGAATTGAGGACGATTTACAAAATGTATGCTTAAATATTACCGAAACTCATTTTTTACATTTAAAATTTTATTATTACTACTTTTATATATTTTGAATAATTTTGCGGTAAACATTAACTCCAACTATTTAGTCTTAATATTTACTTAAAGTCAATATCATTAAATATCATGATTTATTTTTGAATTTGTTATATTTTGACTTAATTTTTTTGACCACCTATTTATTTGTCGGACTCATCTTGCTCATCGAAGTACAGAAGCACTGTCTCGCCAATTTTTTTTTTCTACTATTCTTTACTGAGATGGCTTGGATTGATTGTGGCTTGAACAAAGACATGATTTTATCTAAATTAGCGACTACTCGAGAAACACTAGTGAGGTATTACAGTTAAACGTGACAGTACAAGGAAAGTGCCAAAAACGCTGACGTTAGAGGAATGTTCGCCGGTATCAAGCAAGAAAAGCCGGATTTCAAAGCACACACGATAATATGATCATATCCTGAAGTCAATCGAGCGGAAAAAAACATCAACACTGAGCGCGTATATTACAGGGAATTTCCCAACACTGCATTAATCAAAGCAATAACATGGAGAAGATGTAAAAGCTGTAAAATATTCAGACAAAAGAAATAAATAATAACCTTTACTTATGTTATGCAACATGGAACTTTTAAGAACCCCAAACTTAAGTTAAGGATAATATCAACATAATTACAGAAATTAAAAAAATGTTGGTCGAAAGTAACTTCCGTCGATGTTGATAAAGATTAAAGATATATATATATATATATATATATATATATATATATATATATATATATATAAATTGCTTTTCACAGACAACAGATAACTGCTATTTTTCAAGAATTATACAATTAAGAAAGTTACAAAATCAATGTAAATCAATGAAACCAATTAACCTCTATATGTTCCGCTAAGCGAATCATAAGTATTAATTCGAATGTATATAGCTAATATAAAAGTGGAAGAAATATACGAAAACTTATGTTATATTATGTGGGAAGAAAACGATGACAATTTTTTTATGGATATCATAAGAATGCTAGAGAAATGGGTCGAACACTGGCCGTTCTCAATAACTCCAAGAAGAACCGGATTTGAGGGTAAGAATTTCAACGCTTTTCATGTTACAGGATATCTTCTAAATCATAATAAACGCCATAAGGCTTCGGGCGAGCACATGACCGAAACGGAAAGGCTTAAGAAGAGGAATTACCGACTACACGTTGGACTCTATAAACCCTTTTAAATATGACAAGAAGAGAGAATGTCAGGGGAATAAAAGATAGACTCACAACGCTTGTTCATATGATAGGACGAAAATTTAATTACAACTTATAAGAGTTACTTCCCAGAGATTATCAATGCGCAATTCACCCAAATCGTTCATGCGAAATAATGGAAAAGTACTAGGACTACTGAATATCTGTACAAACATCAATTATACATGGAAAATTTTATAAAGTTCACTATAATACGAAGACAGCAATTCCATATGATTCACTGAATGATCTCATGATCCCAAAGAAGCTGACAGAATTGGTGAAAATAGCTCTTAAATAGCACAAAAAATAAGATTAAAATGCAGCAAGAGGATACGAGGACTTCTTAGCAATATTTCCATACAAATATGAAGATCCAATTGTTCTCTCATTAACATATATTTATCAAACATTGAAGATAACCTCTTCTTAATGATAGTCAATTAATGATATAACAAATTCAAACAAAGGGAAGAATATATTAAATATTAATATGAAAACGCAAGAACTACAGAAGAGAATGGCGACACATTTCGACGAATTTAATTTAACTTATGACAAACAAATCGCACTCTGGTGCGACCGCGATCAGATGGATGAGCAATCGAATACGACTGGAAACATGAGAGTTCCGATATAATTGATGATTATGATGATGATTACGTGAACGCTATTTATGATGATTACGTGAACGCAATAAATTGTCAGGTATGAAGAATGAATGTTTATTTAATAATACAGGGCATAACATTTTTCCTTTTAACGCCTGGAAGGTAATTTCATAAGCGCACCGCCTCTTTTTAGTTGGATCGAGTGACAACCTAGCACAACTAAGAGAAAATCGGCAGGAAATAGAAAATTATTCTCAATCAACTCAAATATTGAAATGAGCCATAGTTGGGTATGTTACAAACCAATTCTTTTTATTTTTTTTGATACATACGTAAATTTTGAAATTTTCACAAATAGGATCAAACGACCAAATAATCCATTGACGGGGACAAATCCAGCCTGTTGTTCATCATCTTGATACTAAAAACGCTGATACCCTCAGCAAAGTATGTGTACCCAAATTACATGGAATATTTTTATTTCTGGTTGTTGTTGCGTGTGATAAAAGATCTCACATCAGTACTGGAAAACGGTACAAGGAAATACAATACATATCAAGCGGCATGTAAAATAATAGGGCTATTGAAATAATCGGAAGCTGTCTTATGTTGCTCAGTACAACCTTTATGATATATATTTGTTATAATTCTAGCATTTTGTCAAGGTACTTATTCCCCGAGTCTTTGAAATAATATTCAAGAGAATGTAGTTGACGTACTGCATGGGAAAAAACAAGGAAGAGCTGCAGAGCATTTTTTTATTTTTACAAGCAAAATATTTTTAACGAAGCTTTGACTGAATTAAACAAAACAGTTAATTCGTTTTACGAGCAAATACCGAAATTATCCCGAAATTAATAATATCGGTAATAAGACTGTATTATGTTTAACAAAGAGAAAGAGAGAGAGCGGTTTATCATCCACTAATAAACAAGTACACTAATAAACATAATTTCCGAAGAGATCATAAAGTGAAACTTGAATTCTGGTTCACAAACTTATAGCAAAAGTTAGAAATCTTTTGCTATATTATTACGAAATTTAAACTTGCCAGATTATGTAATGAGACTTAATAGCAAACCAAACCACTAACGGATTTTTTTGGTTGAGTGCACGATTCTAATTTAATAAGTATAAAAATTACCATTTTTAATACCTAAAATTTCAATTACTCAAAACTTTCTTATCAATTGAAGCGCCTTCAGTTCTCAATATTGTCGCAATGACTGTTACGAAAACTGGGAACAAACGCTGAAAATGACTGGAGAAGATTAAAATATATTTATGTATGAATATATATGTACACACTATATATATGTATATTTATATATATATATATATATATATATATATATATATATATATATATATATATATATATATAATTTAATGTATCTGATTGACACATATGGTGGACTCATTGCTAAGAAAGCAATATCTTACAACCAACCGGAACACCAGTTTAGACCAGCTTGATGAGCTGCATCCCTGCGATGTGCTGCGCCGTTAAAGGCCGTGTACCTTTTGATCACTTCAACACATCACGGCAACCATTATACCTACTGACGACGACGACGAATATATACTGTTTCTTCCATGGTCAACTAAAATGTGTCCTTATTACGCATAAAATCAAACGAAAACCTTTTCCTTGTAACAACATTGAAACAGACGGTAAAGTATGTAATGAAATTACATAATAATAAAAATAAAAATTTATTTCAACAATAAAATTACAAACAATAACCACTGTAATCAGGCCAGCCCAGGTTGCTAGTTAAATATGTATAATAGAGTTTCAAAGTTGTTGTTTCATAATAAATACCTAGTACCCCGACGTTACGCGTTAAGTATATATTAGAGTGCTTTATTCAAGGCGAACGGTAATGAAGATAAGGCAGTAATTTATCCACAGGCGACCTTACACAAACAAACTGACAAAATTTATCCAAGAGCGTATTATCAAACTTGGAACTGGTAATGGCCAAGGAAACCATGTCGTGGATTATTTATTTACCCTGTCATTCACACTCACGTTAATCGACCCTGCGACCCGTAAGCGGACAGAATATTCAATTAATCCTGAACAATTTCCCCTCTCTGTAAATCTCACTCCAGCTTGTTAGGTTAGTTTATATTCTCTACTAGTTATATACATTATGCAAGTCAATCATAAAATTTCATTTGGTCGGGATTGTCATTTATAATGTAGTTTGAATTAAACAGAGCTATGAAATTTATTCGAATTGCAAATTAAGTATTTTTTTATTTAAAAATGTTTTCCATGTTACATCTTCATATGATGCAATTAGTTCTCCTCTTAATTTTTTTTTTTAAATATTGGGTAGGAATTCTCTCTCTTATAGTTTACATCCACCCAATAGTAAATTTTCAGAAAAATGTGGTTGTAAATGTTAAAATGTCTAAAATTTTATATATTTTACATATAGAAAATAATTTAAACTTTTAAATATATTTTTGTTTACCTATAACTTATTTTTGACTACCTCAACATAATATTTATAAAAAGTTTTGTCCTAGAGTGAAGCATCTAAAAAAGCCGACTCCAGAATTATAGACCTAAAAACAATTGTCCTAAGCTTGCTCCGCCTAAAAGGGTACTGTTTCAACATAATGCGTTTAAAATGCAAATATTATTTTGAAAGAAATTCTCATTTCAATAACATTAACGATGAACACTTAAAGAGGAATGACACAAAGTACGTCAGAAATATATTACCTGGAAAATTTAATCAGAGTTTTAATTCATATGGTCCAAATCTTGGTTCTACTTATCTTATTAAAAACACATTGTTGCATCCTGCTCCATTTCAAAATGTGAACAATTCGATACTGTTATGAAATGTTAAAGAATTTATAAGTCATATAGCTTTGGCTATAAAAGGATTTATTTGTCACTTCTGTTATTTGTAGAAGAACTTTTTGGAGTTCGATCGCCTTTTAACGCAAAGTATAAAAATGTTCGATAGTAATGGAACCTGCGGATTTACTTAATAAGAAGAATTATTTTGTATCATATTTTCCTGTAATGTAGTATTAAAGTTAGATATATTTAATTGTTTCAGTCAGTACACTCAGCTCTAACTTCAAAAATGAATATTAATAAAATCCAACTTATGCAGAACTATAGATTAACAATGACTGCACCATCAAATCACGATGTCAATTAAATATTCCTTAGCTAGAAAATTGAACTTAGGGCATTGTCCCCTTTTCAATTGCGCCTAGGACCATACAGGGGAATTTTAAAAATTTGTCCAGGATTTTAAGGAGAAGGCTTTCTATCATTTATTCAACGGACTAATGTAAGAAATAAACTAAAACCTAAAATTTTATATTATATCATTATGAATAACTTGACTTGTCAGGACTTGTAACATTTTCTGAAAAATACAAAAATGTTAGGTACGATATTCAAAATTTATAAATTTTTATCTAATTGTAATATTCTAATAATAAGCTAACATATGTTTCCAGATGAAAATTATTTTTACTATTGATTTAATTTTTGAGAATGATTACAATTGATAAATTTTATGTTATTAGTATTCTTAATTATAAATTAAAAATATAGAGTGGAATGGAAAAAATATTTAAATTCTTACATAATACATATATACATATGATAAGACTTAATTAAGACCAAATTATTTTGGTTAGTTTTATGTAAATAATTTACAGTATGGCTTAAACGTTCATTTCAATGTAACATTAAATCATTTTTATTTACTTTAATAGTTGAAGTGTCCCAGATTATAATTGAAATATCCGGGGTTTTGAGCACACTATTTTCAGTTTTCTAAAATTTGGTATGCTTACACTATTTCCGTAAAGTATACTTAGTGTATTATTTTGCACATCAACATGTTTTTAAAATTACTTTACTTTTACATTACTTAAAAGTGTAGTGGGTATATGACCAAAAGAAAATTAGAGCAGAGTAAATAAATTGATCTTCAACTATTTATAAGTTTCTTTATTTGGTTTGCATTTTAGTTAAACATCCCTTAAATTAAATAAATTGGAAACTATGTAGCACAACGGATTCACATAGCCTAGAGTTTCTTTTTGTAGAACTCTCCCCCTATCCTGAACATGCCACGTAGTTTACGGAAGCCCTTTAAAAGATAATACGTTCATATCGATTATAAACAGGTTAATAGATAAATAACTTCACCTTTGACCGTGCGACGATAGTGAACAGGGTAACCCGCAGCTTAGCGGGCGGTGGCGACGTCTATTTCCATGCCGATTCATTCTCCGCGATCGCGTTCTCCAGCTGCAGGTAGAGCCACTCGCCCTCCTGGAACTGCATCCTTACCGATGCATTGGGGCTCTACAATGACTTAATTTATATGTCTCATATTAATTTAATGAATTTATAATGAGAGACTGCATTAACACATAGTGATATATGTACTATTTGCACTTTGGTTTCTTCAGACGATTTTTAGGACTCCGTAGCTAAACTAGGAACCCTTGTAGTCTCACCATGTATATCTGCTTGTCTGTTAGTCTGTATCTCATAGCTACTTTACTCATAAGCTATTAGTGCGATAATAGGCTATAAGACTGAAATTTGACATGGTTATACAGATCTATAATGCCTACGAAGTTATGAAATAAAACCTTAAAAAAACACTTTTTAAAACTTTTTTACATGGGTGTGAATAGAGTAGGTATGTAGGAATATTAAGCTTCAAAATCATAACTTTTTTAATTTATGTATCCCCACAGCCTTCCAGCTAAAATTATCACAGCTAATTAGGTCCACTAGTTCCTTTTTTTCATTTACTTTCCGTCTATTTAACCTTACACTTTACTTGCATTTGTAAATTGATTCACAATTCAAAAATATGGATATTTTGTCCTAGTAAACGTATCTATTATAACGTCTCAGCGTTATTTTTCTATCTTATGTTGTAAAAATTCCTCAATGTATGATATAATATTTAGAAAGCATACACAAGTAAATATCGAGAAAATCACATGTTATTTAGCAATACATGCTATGTTTTCCCAATTATTAGACTTCAAATCTAATATTCATTAAAATTATTTAAAAAAATTATCTGTTTAACAAAATAAACGCCGAACTGATAAAGTTTTAGTAAACATTTGTGAAATTACATAATATTAAGATTTTTTGAATAAAATCTAAAATACATAGGTTCGGAACATAATTGCAGCAGTCGAACTTGAAATATTCTAAAATAATGATGCGATGTCTGCACCTAATGAGTATTAACCGATTTCATAACTATAACCAAAATTACTGGGTGTTTGATAAAAGGTGGTAAGTTCCAAAATATTTTATGGCTGGGTTACAGCTGGTACAAGCAAGTTTTTTCGAATAGCAAAAAAACAGATAACTATATTTTTAATATTTATGGTCTACCTGAAATCAATTGACATGGAAATCCGAATGAACTTTGATTGTAGACAAACAAAATGTATATTTTAGAAAGCTACAATCTTATTCTACTAGATTATAATAAAATATAAAATTGAGAGTCCACTCAATAACTTTAGTTGGTGAGCATAATCTGAATTTAAGATATGAGTTTATATCTTAAATTCAGATTATACATATTCTATGCAAAAGTTTTCTATCTCCTCTCTGTCAACAAAGTAGATGTTAAAAAGATGTTAGGTAAGATGTTAGCTATATGGAGGCAATCTCATCAAAAGGATTGGTTTGAAAAAAATGGTCGGTAAATTTTATAGAATTAGTATAGCAAACGACAAACTACCTGTTAATAGTGTCCAACTTCTTTATTTTTATGTGTAGAAAAATATTATGTAAAAAATAAATCACGGGCCTAGATTAAGAAAATTCTGTAACAAAATTATGAATAATGTTTTAGAAAAATTATTAGACATTAAAGATACTTTTGGGGGTTTAGAGAATTCTGATACAAGAGATTCTGATAGCGATGCCGATATTCAACAGATGTTTATTATTAGATTTTGTTTGTTTTGATGGCTAACATTTATTATGCACATAAATTCTATTATATAAAATTGTACATAGTATTATGTAAGATTACACAGTATTATAAAAATTAAATTATAGGTTTGAAATTTCTTGTGCTTATCTTCAGTTTACCCAAAATTCCCATGCGTATAATTATTTCTTGTAGTATACTTTAAAATAGCTACTTATAAATCACGATGCGGAATACGACTCGAACATTGATGACAGCTCAAATGTCATAATGTTAAAATTTCGTTAAATCTCAAGAACGGCGCAACCTCTGCATTGATATCAGAATATTTAATTTATTTACTAGCGATAACACTTAGCGATTCACACCCGCACTTGCGATTCTATCATGTCTTTATTTTGGTTGACTTCTGCTTCTGAATCGAAATATTATGCGATTAGATAGTATTCCCCAGTGTGATTTGTTTTACAATAAAAAAGGCTCACGCATCCATAACCCATTTATAAAATTACGGGTTCTTTTCCACATAATATACCCGGAAATACAGGACATATAGCCAACCTAATAATAGGAATTGACAAACTCCTATTATTAAATTGATCAGAGATTTGATTTTGCTTGATTAATTTTCAATCTTTCCATATTTCGATAAGTTTTATAATAGGGTTGTTAAAAAATAATAAATAATAAAGAACAAAGAGAAGTTCATAGAACAGCTCAGATGGAGAATTCTTTCCTTGCTTAAATATTTTTAGAATCCTATTTCATGGGAAGAACTTAAACAAAACCAAGTTATAATCCAAAATATTTTCTAACTACCTCTGGTTATTGTGTATTGCTATGCCTATAGTTTTATCACGCTCGTCCGATATGCACGAATAATTAAGAAATTCTCACTATGCAACTCACTTCAGTAAGCCAGTTTATAAAATTAATGTAATAATTAACTTTAATACATCTTTGAAATGCAACCATAAATCGAAATAAACCCTCTGCGAATGACGTGGTAGTCCAATTCTTAAACAACCACATCAGTAAATAAGTTTAGATAAGGTATTTTTTGTATTATTTCGCGTTATTTTAGAATTTGATTTTATTTACATATTTTATATATATATATATATATATATATATATATATATATATATATATATATATATAAATATTACAATCAAGATAGATTTGCATTTTTGTTTCTAATGAGTAAACTCAAAAAGTACTGGGCTGATTTTAATAATTCTTTCACTAATAGATTTCTATACTATCACTGAGTAACTTAGGCTATATGGCGAAATAGTATCTATAGTCCACGCGGGTGAAGTCGCGGCGCAAAGCCAACTGTACATAATTTAAAAAAAAACTTGTGTTTAGATGGCTGACTCAAGTAACAGCGCTAGGCCAGATACTTCTTCTACTTGTAAGGGAACGTCGGCTGGAACTCTTGTAGGTCATAAAGATCAAATATTAGAGTGGCTGGAAAAAAAAGTGAACACGAGTTTAGCGATATTGATGATGAAGATGAAGATCCGACTTTCGAGCCAGAATCCGAAAACGTTGAAGAAGACGTTATTTCTTGTGAAGAAGATTCAGAGTTAAACGTAGAAGTGCGACAAGAACCTGCCACAATGGTCGAACGCCAACGATCTTCAGACGAGTTTGTGACTCGTACACAGGTAAAAACGGTTTCATTTGGAGTAAACAAGAGCGTTCTAGGACATCACGCATAGCAGCTCATAATATAATTCGATTACCAGGCCGTACTACAACAACTAACTTTGAAGGATACTTTGGTCTAAGCTGATTGACCCCAGAATGTTAGAATCTCTGGTACGATTTACTAACCAGAAACTCAGTTTCTACCCTACCAAGTTCAAAAATACTACAAAGGCCGCTTTTGGACACAAATGTAAACAAGATGAAAGTGTTAAATGGTTAGATGTACTATTCAGCAGTATTTAAATGTAACAATGCAGATCTCCTCACAATATTTGCCACCGATGGCACAGACCGTGAAATATTCCGCTGCGTGATGTCCAAATGGAATTTGTCGTGTTTGATCAACTGCCTCAGATTTGATGACTCGACTACCAGAGAGGAAGGTCTAAAAGATGATACACTTGCTCCAATATCCGAAATGTTTGATAAGTTCATATCAAACAGTCAGTCTCAATATACCCCTGGAGCATACCTTTGCATCGATGAAATGTTACTGCCATTTAGAGGTCGTTGCAAGTTCATCATTTATATTCCTCAGAAACCAGGAAAATATAGTATCAAAATATTATTATTAGTAGATGCTCGTACATTCTATATTAATAATGCTTGTATACACTATGGGAAGAATTCCGATAGCAAAGGCTAAACGGATCAAGAGAAAAAAATGGCAGTACCCACTCAGTCGGTTCTAAGACTTGCAAAAGTGATCGAAAACTCGAACCGAAATATTACTACTGACAATTGATTCAGCTTGATACCACTAGTCGAAATATTGCTGAAGAGAGGACTGATTTACTTGGGCACTCTGAAAAAAAATAAAGCTGAAATACCACCTTGTTTCTTGCCGAACAGAAATAAATATATCGATAGAAGGCTCGTTGTATGGTTTTACGAAAGACTATTCAATTTTATCATATGTGCCAAAACCTAATAAAGCCGTGTTGTTGCTTTCTTCTTCTCATCACATTCAAGAAATAGATAATGATACAGGAAAACCAGTTATGCTTGCAGACCATAATCATACAAAAGGTGGAGTGGACGAGATGGATAAGAAATGCTCCATTTATTGTTGCAGCCGTAAAACTCGTCGGTGGCCTATGGCAATCTTTCACAGAATACTGGACATGGTAGGTATAAATAGCTTTTTATTGTATCAAAGTTGTACTGACAGTGATGATTTAATGAGGAGAGTAACTTTTTTATTGAATATGGCAAGAGTTTAGTGCTGAATCACATGAAAAACCGAGCATACAATGAAAGATTACCAAGGGAGCTGCGAATGATTATCACCAGGGTTTTAAGCAAGGGTATCCCCCCTCCACCACCAGTAGTTCAGACTGTTCCACCAAGTGGCAGAAAACTATGTTCCATTTTCCAACAAAAATAAAAAGGCAGACTAAATATTGTTGCTGTGATTGTTCGAATTTGCCTTCAGTGCTCCAAGCCACTATGGGATAATTGTCAAACAAAGCTGTGATTTTGAGACTGTCTAATTTTGTAGTCAATCAATGAATGTATCTCATGTTTCCTAAACTGTTTATGGCACATGTTAATTTTTAAAATGTCTAATGTTAAATTTAAAAAACTAGATTTTGTAATTTTTTCTTTGCCATTAATGTTTAAATAGAGATTCATAGAGTGATTTGTGTGAAGTCAATAAAAACTGTTTAATTTTGAAAATACAAATTGTTTTTTTTTATTTAAAGTAAATTTAACATAAAAATAAGCTGGAAATCTAATAAATATAAATAAAATAGCTGCTTAATTTAATTCTATAAAAATATTTGCTGTTGAAATGGTGTCTTGTGTACTACTACTTCAGAACAATAGTAAAAATTGAGCCACGTCAGTCCCAGAGTTTTAATCAAAATTATTTGTAATCGAATCGCTTTTTACTTAATGATTTATATCAGGTACTTGTCATGTAAAACGCGTTTTAGACAAAATTCGCTCAATTTTTCATACATTATTCAAACCATAAATATCTGACTTATTTTAAAATTAATTTACCGTTTAGTTTCATTAAAAATCGCTCTCAAAAATTGTACAATGAACATTAGACAAAAAGTAAAAAGCACATTTTTCATTTTATTTAAAAAATCCGTTAAGCTATTTGTTTAAAAAACTATGTCAATGTAAAATGGTGTTATATTTACATTTTAAAAAAAACATATTTACTGTTTAGTTCTGGTGAAAAATACTCTCAAAAATTGTACAATTAATATCACAGGAAAATGACTATTTTCACCACACTTATTTTTTTTTTAAAACGTGTCGAGCGATTTGTCTTAAAAACTAAGTCAATGTAAAATGATATAATATTACAATTTAAAGTAAAAATCGCTATTAAAATTTGTACAATTAACCTTATGGAAAAGGTAGGTATTTCATCACACTTCATTTTATGTAAAAATCACAAGGAAAACGCAAAAATTCTGTATTTTTAACCTTTTAAAGTGATGTTACATTAACAGTCTGGAAAGCAACACAATAATTTTCAATAAAAAGTTTTAAAATAATTTTTGAATCTTGCTGTCACATGACATTTACCTTATCGTTCTGTTTGTATCAAGTTTGTTGAAAGTAATTATATTGACTTTATAAGTTTATTAACCTATGTAGCTCGGTGTGGAGTACGAAAAAGACATTAACAGAAATTTACAAAAACAGAATTAATTAATTATTGATAAACAATTTCGTTTAAGTAAAACGAAGTTACATTAAGAAAATAAGTCGGAAAATTTACGAAGCCAAAAAATTACACCTAACTGCATACATATATCTTATAATAGTCTGTAGATACTCGTGGCTCTGATACCTATATTCAGAATTTAAATCTTTAAAATAGACACAATATTAGACAATTGTGTTCCTATATTTATATAATGTTGAAATAATGTAAATACCTCTACGCGCTGTGACAAGCTACTGTAAAGAACAATAATATGGAAGTCTTGTGAGACTTATCCTCGTGCCAACGCTATATGTTGTCCCTTCACTGTCTGTCCCACATCGATATGAGGTGACATGAATCCATACATAAACAAATGAATAATGTCATACTTTTTTATATCAGACTAGAGGAATTTTCGTCTGAATTTATTACTTTGTGAGAAATGGAAAATAAAATGCATGATAATCTTTATCGAGGGTAAATATAGTTGTCAGTGTTGCTGGGAAATATTTGAGTGTTCTTTAGCTGAATGTAAAATGTCAGCGTCAAAATTCGAATTCGCCTGAAAATAGTGAACATAAGAAGTTTCAAATTAAATCCATTTAGTTAATGTAAGTCCATGGAATTGAGGGGAGACTCCCTTATATGCTTTATTATTCAGAAGATGAATATCATAACTCTGACGAATCTAAAAAGTATTTTAAATAAATAAAATCAATTTTAAAATGTTTGGACATAACAAGAATTATGCTTTTGAAAGTAGACTGCAGGAGGCGTAAGAGGCGTAAGAGAAGATTTTTTGATTTGTGGTTTTTTGAAGTGCAAATTGCTTCTATAAAAACCCACCAAATATGAGCAGAACACATGCGTAAAAAGTCTGAACCTCAAAATATTTTAATTTAGGATTATAAACTTACAACATTATCAATTTCCACATTATCTACATAACGACATAGAAATTAAGAAAACCAAGAGGTCGATAACGACATTGAAATTAAGAAAATCAGAGACAGAAACAAAATTAAAAGTTATGTTTCTCAAAAACTATTATTTAATTTTTTTGTAATGTGTGTATGACCTTCTATTAGTTGGAAACTTTTCAGCTCGCAAATTTTGGAGGAAATGGAAGAGGAATGATTATTAATCAATTGTCAAAACAATTGACCTTATTGCCTCATTTTTAAACTTGAACTGCGCGTCTTGCACCTTCTTTGAATTAAAATAAAAATATATTGCAAATTTGTTTACGAAATAAATGCAGACAAACAAAGTTTGTAATTAAGCCAACTATACAGTCGATAACAACAGTATTTTTCGAGAAACGAGCCATGAATATTAAAGAATTATGTCTATTTATTATTGATATGAATTAAAGCCTCGTATCACACGTCACGAGTTAATTTGTTAGTTGATCAGATGCCTCTAGCTCGCGGGTCGGAGTATGGAGAATTGTTGAAGCAAGCATTTTGAATAGAGTGCAAACAGACTTAAAATTTTTAAATCAAAATACAATGATGTTACGTAAATTGAAGTAACCATTTTAAAACTCTACTATACCAGCTCTATCTTCTA
This sequence comes from Druceiella hillmani, assembly GCA_039881145.1. NCBI lineage: Eukaryota > Metazoa > Arthropoda > Insecta > Lepidoptera > Hepialidae > Druceiella > Druceiella hillmani. The sequence goes on along the minus strand of JAYKKI010000003.1, from coordinate 27,861,352 downwards.
TAGTCTCTCCCTTGTCTTTTAGACATATTAGAGCTTCCGAGATATCATTTAATACCTGTAATGTTAAAAAAAATACTATCGTATAGTATTTTTTTTATAAAATAATTTACAAGGGATGAACAATACAAACAAAATGCTTTTAACGCCTAAGAAATATGTGCCATGCAGCATATTTACGTAGCTAAAATAATATTAAATTTTTAAAAAAGTTAAACAGAATGCAAATTCTTAAATGTTCAGACTTCTTTACATACCTAAATGTGCACAGAAACCTCCTAGTGCAAGTTATATTCGTATTTACCACGCCTTTATTTTTTGTTATTTTTATAACAAAATGTAATATTTATATTAAGGCTTTCCATGAAATGTGTACTTTTTCTAATCGCCATCTAACGTTAACGCAGAATACCACAAAGGTTAAAGTTTCATAAGTAAAAACAAATATTTCAGGATGAGATATCGTTATCTTTAACTATGGATACTCCCTAAATTTTATAAAAAATTAGATAGTATTAACGTCGCAGACTTTGAAACCATTTTCTGTTTAGGACTGGATAGTGTTCATTTTAAGAACCAACCACGACTGTAAAAGACTCTTCGCATGGTTCGTGCATGGAAGAGGTTTACAAATGGATAGACGGATATAGGCTCGCACTAGTCTATTACCATCGAACTTATATTGAGGATAATTATTTAGGAGTCCACTTCGCTACTGACTATCCCAGTGTCAATCAATACACTAACAAACTTTATTCCGGGCCTAATCCTATGATTCGCAGAAATACAACGTTGTTTTCTTTCGATTATTCATTCATTTTGAAAAACTATTTATTGGTTGTATAACCCATTCACACCGGGCGCCCGCTGTTAAAAGTCATGCTACATTTTAAAAATGTTTGCTTATGTAACAAATGAATATCGCCGCAATCCTCTGGAGGTGCAATCTACTGATTATCCATTGATCTTGTTTATACAAGTTCTTCATTCATTCTATTTAGGTAGTGATGCGTACAACGTAAACATAAGATGAAAAATTATTATTACCATAGCTGAGCCTTCCATATATTTATACTATATTATTCAGGTAAGTGGAGAATTCATTATAATTGCTTTAAACGTACTTGATAAAAACAGAAAAATAAAAGTTATTTAAGTAAATCATTAAGCAAGTAATGGTTCAGTAACAATCTACTTTATTAGAAATCGGATGAATGTCGAAAAATCTGGAGTAGGTAAAGAAATCTTTCGTCAGAAAAGAAATATTTACACACAGTAATGAACAAATCTGATACGATTCACAATTTCAAGTTATTATGGTTAACATCGTATGCTGAATAGGTGAGTTATAGCACAATGCCGCAGGTGCAAATAAAAAAAATGGAAGCCTATGAGATATTCTATTTTATTTGCTTAAACAAGCTTTCTAATTACGTATGAGAAATTATTTATCAGAAAATTGAATAAAATAAATTTCTTTAAAATAATTTATACCCAATTTTTTTAGTATGGATCTTTACTTAAAATATATAGTTTTTAGGGCTACAACTAAATAAGAAGAATTTGCTTCATTAGTTTATGCTAGAGTTATTATGTGAAGACGAAAAGAGAGATGTTAAGAGCTGTTTCAGTTAAATATTGATTTTACACCTAAATAAATTAAAAAAATGAAAAGCCTTTATTATGTCAATACTGTAATCATTTCTATCTTCCTTTAACTATAAATGATGTCCACTTTATTCGTAATTACATTTTAGATACACCAGAAACTGCTCGCAATAATATGGGAATGGGAGTTTCCTCAACCCTGAACACAAATTTGCTTCTTATACAAATTTAAATGTAAACTGTGACATAATACATTTATTTTAATTTTACGTTATTTACGACTGAATATTTCTTCATATGTATCACAAAATAAACGATATTTTCCGTACTGCAATTTTATTACGAGAGATCTTATTTTACATTACATAGACTGTTCACTAAGGGTCTCCGAACATAATTACATATCATTATCAGAACAGATCACCGTCATCATTATAAAATATCAATATTGTTTTGGGTGTATTCAGTTCATGAATTCAGCAACTTGATTGTGTCTTCTGGTCGGATTTTTGATCAATCTGCTTTGGGCAAATAGTAGTTTTTGGTGTATAATTATCTCCTTTTGATATTAACTGTAGTTACATCTAAAGACCCATGCACCGAAAATAAGATGTTTTGAGAAAATGTAATTTATGTTTCAGAAGCTAATAGTTATTGAAAAAAAAATACATCATTAAATGACCAAAAAAGTTTAAATCTCTCTAACTCTCGACTTTAACATACAGTCATTGTTTATAAATTATAGCCAAATTTCCCACGATTTTGTATGGTATATTCTATTGAACAAGAACCAAACTAAATTTTAAGAAACTGACACCATCTGTGCAACATTATGTGTTCTGTTACAAAAAGAAAAAGAAACATCGTAAAAGTAAATGCCATGCATTTCCAATTTGGTAGATATTTTTGATATTCTTTTCAATTAAAAAATGTTTCAGTTACAAAACAATCGAAAATAAAACGAAGTCAATTTGATTTGGTAACAAGGAGAGAAAAATTGAAACATAACTCGGTTAAACATTTTTTAAAATTTGCGAAAATCCAAAAAAAATTATTATCAAATGTGCAGTTCCACGTTAAAAGTCACGATACGGTTGCTCCTGTCTCGTTTCAATTCCTTTTTTTCCTAATGCTGCACCATTTCTTCATATATATCAATGTAAAGAGCACACCATAAATGTATAGTAGCTGACCCTCATTTAAAATACTAACTTCTTAACTAATATTACAAATGTCAAAAAGTATTTGTTTGTCCTTTTTTCACGTTGCACCGAAGCAACGGATCGACAGATTTTTTAACACAGATGGTTGGTGGGCTGAAAAATGACTTTTGCTTTTTAGTCCAGGAAATTGCATTCCTTCAGGAAAAAAATATTTGAAACTGAGACACAAACGGACTAACGAGGCAACGTTGTTACGGGGAAAGTTATTGAATTGATTTTTTGTGAAAAAATATAAAGGATGTCCGTAATATAGTTTAATCTCTAATTTAGATAGAAATATTTTCGTTTTCTCTGTCATCTCCCTTACACAGCCACGAAAACAGAGATTCAGTATTTAAAATTTGCCTTTAACATTAACACCAAGGCGCGGTAGTTAGTTAACTTTTTCATTCACAATTCACGTTTAATTTTGAAGACTGACTTGCATTTATTTTTCTATTAAATTCAGATTTTAAAGGAAGTCACAAAAATCAGGATTGAAATATAGAAATGGCACGAGGAAAGTCTGCGAGAAAAGGCGTAGTGAACAGTTTGTTATCCGTGAATAACAAACTGTGAACAACACAATCGACTTGATATTTTTATTGATGATCACGCAATATTCACGAATTCTGAGATTGAGTCTGCCAATACTCTTGAGACTCGATTGATATCTATGGTGATAACATTTCTATCAAAACCTAAATGCGGCTATGTCGTACACTCATCTTCTATATGGATCTAAAGCTTAAACGCTCAAATTGCAAGTAATAAATTTATTCCGAATATCACGCGATATGATCGGCTCCGAAAATAATTTAATTCTGCTGCCTCGGTCAACCAATCATAGAGCTCCAATCACAGCGTCACTGAAGATTTGACTATGTATAACGTAAACTGTAAGACCAACGAACTAACCATTGGAAATATGACTATCAGCTTCAGACGAAAAGGCATGCAAACAAGTCGACGAAAATCTCAGGAATTTTCATTTCAGCTTTATCGATACCAAAATTATTGTTCTATGATATTTATTAAAAATTATATACAATATTGTGATACTTAAATTAACACCTGATTGAAATTTCTTGCAATTCTCTTCACATATATACCTATTAACGTTAAAACTTGGGGCCGTCTCCTAACATAAACTACAGAAAATTTCTAAACTTAATTATTAAGTGCTCCTCTACAACTATCGAAATGAATTTTTTCTGATTTTTAAATGGTTTTAATTAAAAACAGCAAAAAGAACATTTTATAAAATAACAAGAGAAAACAAAAATGGGGATATAAAATGAAAATGGTAAATGAAATATAAAATTAATTTTTTAAAGACCTCCGACTCTTTTAGTAATACCGTACACGTGGGCTACATTTATTTTTTGCTACATATAAAATGAGATGAGACGACTCTAGAACTACAAGGTTGTGACATTGCAGGACGGAAGGACATGGCAAAACTATATAATATATATATATATATATATTTTGCCATTTGGTTCAAGAAACCTAAAAATGTGCAGCAAAAAGAATAATTTTACGTGCATTGAAACAAAATCAGTACCGTCAACTTTTATCTTTTTGGTTTCTTCTGAAGGTCATAATCAAACTTAGTTGCATAACTAAGTTCAATATTAGGATAAGTTTCTATTACAGACCTTGTCAAATATAGTTCATGATTTAAAATTGCAATAAATAATCAACTCATAGGAAATAAATAATCAACTCTCAAAAATATTTATTTCCAGGAACACTTCTCAAACTTTTATTTTAATAAAATCAATGTAAACTTTACCATCATTTTATTAATAAATTTTCTAATTTATATTTTTGTGGCTTTGCAAACATCAGAACCTACTTTATTAGCAAAATATAATCCACTCATGTCTTTCACTGTAGTTAACTTATGAAAATAAACTTGACAACCAAAATTTCGCATTTGATTTAATTAGACAAGGCATGTAACACAAAACCAAAAATATATTCAATAATTTGATGAGCTCCTACTGACACATATTTCTTATTTGATATCCTATTCAAAAATTCACAATATTTATTATTTGGACTTTTTCCTTAAAGCTTTGTCTAACTAAAAGTTTTAATTAGCCATTTCCTTTGGTAACGAGCAATTGCTATTAATTTATTTTTACGTAAGTAGTAGTAAATGTGGTTTGGTGGTCCATTGGAGTACAGTTTCGATATATTGTTTCAAGGTATTCTTCTTAGGTATACTTCAAGGTATTTGTACATGAGCCTTAACTAGTTGCAAATATGACAAAACAGTGAATTTTTAAGATTTAGAGGCGGCTTAAAACCACATTTTTTACTATTTCGTATGTCAAATAAATCGTTCATGATAGTAATCAATTTTACAGTTGCAGTAAGGTTTTTAAATGTATGTCCTGTTATTAACCCATTACAATGTAATAAGGCTTAGCTACACTTCTTTTTAACAGTTCACTTGCCAATCAAACTTTCATTATTAGGTTTCTGAAATGGATGAGACTCTTAAGTAATTTATTAGCAAAATTTAATTGCTCATTGTTTTACAGCCCATTTAATAACAAAAATAAAAACCATTTCATGGTTTCTTTATCAGTGTCATGAAATATGTTTTTGCTTTCGAAAGAGTTCATAACCAGTAGTATCATATTGCCAGGGTCAAGAAAGATCATAAAATTTTCTTGACTAACAGGTTGAGGAAAATCTGTTTTTAATTATGTGTATCACTCAGTTTGCAAACTAATAATTTTAGCATGTTCAAATTCGTTATGGTACCATCAAAGGTCATTCTTGCTATTTTTACATCTATTTCGTGGAATTTGCTTCATCAATTCTTAATTAACGTCACTTTAAGTTATAATATTATTTATAAAAATATATTCAACAGATATTTTCCAATTTTGGTCTGTTGACACTATCATGAAGGCAAGCGCTTGGGAAGCTATTTCAACTTTAAGGGCACCAAAACCTAAATTGATGAAACTTTCGTTAGTTTTGATGTTCCACATTTTTAGACGACTGATAATTCGTCATAAACCAAAGAACAGAATAATTCCTTTCCCATTTTAATTCTTTTAATTACGAAGTGCGCGACGACTCGTTAGTAACCAGGCTGTGCATCGACACTAATATACCATCGGCGTAATGTTCTCATGTGTGGAAAAAAGTTTCCAAAATATTTTGTGGGATATTTGTACAACGCATGGGAGCAAAAGTGAAACCTTAAAACAAATTTATGAATAAACAGACCAAATTTACGGCTGGATAATCCTACTTTCGTTGATATTTTAATGAGTCCATCATAAATGATCATTATTTATCTTTATTTTTCAACAAATTCGTGGGTATTATTGCTGCTACTATGATCGCATAACTATTCAAACTACCATCGCATAACTTGAATTGCGAATTAACCACATAACAAATGTTAAAAGTAACATCGGGTAAATTATATTCATAATAAATGACTGAAATCCATACATGACTGAAATCCATACATTTGTCTTCAAAAAAAGATTTTTCGTATTCTGCTAATACCACGCGAGTGAAGCCGCAGGCAAAAGCATGTTCTACAGAAATCTCTGTACCTCTGTTACTACTTTTGTTTGGAAACGTATGCTCAAAAAAATTTTTATTTATATTTAATAAATCTTTTATATTTAAGAGGCAAATTATGAAGTATCAAGAAAAGAGAATATTGAGTTCAGTGTTACAAGTTTACAATATTTTAATATTGTGAAGGTACCTATTTGGTTTGAGTTTCCAATGTAGTTCACAATTTTTATGAGTTTGGAAATTGTTGATTACATATCAAAAAAGCTTCAAAAAAACACAAAAAATATTGCATCGTACTTTTGTATGTCAGGTACACGGTTTCGATTCAATAGCTTCTATCAGTCCCTTGACTCATTTCCATAAATTATCATATCCGCAAAAAACGCAAAAATTTTGGTGTGATCGTAAAAATACACCTCGCGCATTCTAATCTGCTCCTACTCCGGCCAATTGAGCTATGACCGACAACGTCGATGCCGAATAAACATTACATATTATCCAAAATTACGCCAAACAAATGTATGGGATTATACACCGACCGATATCAGCGTCCGTGCCGTGCAGGTATCGTGTCGACTAATGTTGAAACGCCCTGCAGGTACTAAATGAAAAAGATAAGCTTTGCCAGTAATCGATTGTAGAAGTGAGTCGGTAACTGAGCAAAATATGTTACATTAATGAGTGTTTTCATTTCATTTTGACAAGTCTAAATTCATTAAAGCATAAAAGGAAAGCGGGAAACTTTATCATAAGAAACAATTATAAAATGTTTATTAAAAGATCATATTTATTCTAGCACTATTTCCAATCCACCACCAAATCCAATTCTTTCAGAGCTTCACCTAGAACGTGTAACAACCAACCTCGTCAAAAAGAAAGAACCTTTGAAATTTCAACAGGGGTAGAGACAATTTCTTCGCAATGTGCCATTTAGTACCTCATTTTCAAGAACACATTTTGGGCACCTCTAAATGCATCAAAGATTACTTCACTCTCAATCAAGTTAATGCAATAAAACATATCGCGTCTTAAAGAATCGCGTGACTTATCCTTTACTATAATGACATATGATCTCTAACAAAGCTATATGTGCACTAGTCTTTTTATTCTAGAAGTCACCATTTTGTTTTTTTTTCTAAGAGAGCATTAACACGAAATTAATTTTATCCGGCGCGGACAAACATTACCGTGTACTATTTTCCCACTGATTTCAGTTGACGTAATATTATAAGTGCGTATGCGCGAGTAAGTTCAACAAGTTTTTAATTTTTTAAATTCATTATACCAAAAATATAAAAAAATCCTTCCGTTTAAATAAATTACTATTAGATGTAAATCAATGTAACGTATACACACCTTCCATTCCATTTACATACCGTTTTGAACGGTTTCGTTGCCGGTCGAATCCAAACGTATTTTTAACTGGTAGGCCGAGACGTGTCGGAATTTATATTGATAGTGGGAACATTAGTAACATTTCAGTTCCCTATTTGCTACATCCAACTTACTATTTAAACCTTTAAATAATGTATACTTTTTTGAATTAATTTAAAATCACCTAATAAAAAGTTTATAAAATTGATGACAAAAAATTAATTGAATTAGTGAGACAAAATACGGTCATCTATGACTTTGCCGATGCTAAATACAACGATAACAACTACGACTAAAAAAGGTAAAATTTGGAATAAAATTGCTAAAAACCTAATATAAATAAAAAATATATTTATGAGTTTAGTTTTGGGACATTGCTATATAAACATGCAGGTTTTTTATTACAAAGCTTTTTCCTTTAAATTGTATTAATGTGCCAGTCTAAATATATAGTATAAATAGGCCAAATCTAAAACGCATTTTAGCGTCTTTTTCTTCTTGTTGTGGCCAATTTTAAAATTCAGACTGGTCTATTTCTTATAGTGGGCTAGAAGATTGCCTATTAAGTGAATACTTTTTGGATATACTGATAAAAATGCATTTATTGTAATTAGATAAAGGTAATTTGTCGTCCTTGTATTATAGGTAACATAACATGATCAAAAGAAAAAAAAAAATAATTACCAAGTAAGTAAATAGTTCACTGAGCTAAAAACATAATCTTTATAATCGGGCCAGACTTCGCGTGTATTAGATTTCACGTTTCATATATTTAACGCTAAATCTAATACATGCGATGTCTGATTAGATTAGTAAGATTTTGCTTTGGCTCAGCGAACTGTTCACTTATTTAGTAATTGTTTTTCTTTTGTATATCTACATAAGTATTTTTCGTTCCGATGAAGTAATGAATAATACCTAGTAGTAAGTAAAGTCATACGTCAATTTTTATCATAAAATTCTACCACATTTATTTTATTTATTTACTCCATTAAATGTCTAGTCTTGATTTTATTACGAATTCTCTGATACATATATATATATATATATATATATATATATATATATATATATATATATATATATATATATATATGCACCTAAGTTAATTTATAAATATATTCTAGCTATAATATTCCTTAGAACGGTCGGTTTAATTTTTGTCCGATCTTTTTCACTTTTAATTTCCCACATGTTCTAATTTATGGTACATAGTGCTAATCATTTACTTATTATAAACATAAATATACTTAGTTTCAAAAAAAGAAAAAAATGCGTGAAAAATAAACTTACCAATTTATGAATAAAAAAACCATATAACTTTCATAAACGTAAATAAATTGAAAATATAATTTGGCTTAAATGCTGTCATTCTGGACTTATTTTTGATTGTCTATCATAAATATTTATTTAGTTATAATAAAATTATTTAAATCCAGTTTTGTCTGTATTTTCACATAAATGTAATCCAATATATCCAAAAATAATCGATTACTTTATGTAAAGGGAATAAAAATTGATATATTACTTTGCCAATAAAATTACACGCCGGAATATAAAGTAAAAGATTACACACACATATATATTTATATATAACCGAAAATAAATCGTTTACTCCTATCCGCAGTTTGGAAATATCTGCGGATATTACCAAACTGCGGATAGTAGTAAACGATTTATTTTCGGTTAAGTGAAGCGAAATTAAAACAAGAAAAACCGTTAAAGAGTATATCGGACAAGCAAATATATTTGCTGTTTTAGCTTACATTTTAATATTATATGTATTTAAACTTACTCGTAAGTGAACCTTAAAAATAAATATTGCGCTGACGTTTTGTTAATGACTAATGTAATTTATTTTATTTTACATTATGAAATAATTTGTATGTTGTTGCGTAAGTAAAATTTAATTTAAATAATAGTTAGGTAGTTAACAACGAGAAAATATAATTAACATGAAAAGGGGATTAACTAAAATTAAAACATTTCATAATCTTGAACTACACATTTATTAATCATATCGGACAAGCAAATATCTTTGCTTTTTAACTTCTATTTTAATATTACACGTATTTAAATTTACTTCTAAGTAAACTCTAAAAATCTAAGAAAATATTGCGCTGACGTTCTATAGTAGTTGAATGTTCACTTGGCTGTGATTGAAACCATGTGGATGATTGATGATTGACTATTGCTTGCTTGCCGTTGTATTGCTTTCTTTTCATTTCATTAAAAAGGTCTTGAAAAGTCTCCAAGGCTTTGTCACAGTGCGAGTGAATTTGGTGCTAGATTTAATAATTTGATTATAATCCGTTACTATTTCCTTTGAAACTCGACTATTTCGAAAAAAAAACTGAAATGTAGAAAAAAAAAGTTCCATAATCAAGATTTCAATGAAATATGGGAATATTTTTTCCTGTAAAACATTTACCAAACGTGAACGCTACCTACGGCTTTACAATTCAGTGACGATTATCTTTCAGTGTAAAGATTACCTAATTTTTTTTTTACTTATTAGTTTTTTCGACGTAGTCGTGTTTTAGTTTTTTATACGTTCGTATTTCTTTGTGTATGAAAAAAAGATCAAAGAAATCCCGTAATTGTTTTTAAATCCTGTCAAATGACAATCGCGCTCTTTAATTTGGAGCGGTGGAATGGTGAATAGTCTAGAAACCCACGCGTCGCACCATTTGAATGATATTATAGGTAATTTTGATTGTTCGTTACTGGCCGCTTTAAACTGTTTAGAAATGAATGGACCTGCGCCACTTAACCAAAGTCCTAGGCGATTTTGAACATCACGGGCTAATTTCTGCTTGTGATAGGATATGATGAACTGTTTGTCATTGACCAATTTAAGGAGCTGGTAGTTGTTGGCGCAGCATTCTGAATGAAACGTGTTACAGGCGAGGTGGCTATATTTATAAGTGGCGATGTTGCACGACCATGCTTTCTCTTCTTGCATTGGGATGAACAAATTGTACTCCAATTAAATTTGTTTCACGTAGAGTCAAATATAGTTGGTAAAGAAGGCGCCGGTATAATTGTATATATTTCAAGTAGCTATGTTTGAAAACATCTTGACACTAGTACCACGAAAAAATATAAACTGTCTATTCAGCAATTATTAATCATTACACACTTCTCATTTGTTTTTATTGCAAGGTGACTGATTAATTAAATTGTTAAACTAATGGTGTATCAATCATAATATTACCTTATTTAAATATAAAAACCCTAGTACGATATATGAACAATTTTTTTTGTTGTATTATTAGTTTTAGATTTAATGTTAAAAATGATCTATAGGCCAAGCTTTCGGTTTTGCTTTAGTTATTACAGACTATTAAGTCTCTTAATGGTTCAATATGTACATAATACCAAGTGAAATATCAACAAAATCACATAAACTACAATATGTGTGTGGTAAAAGCAACATCAGACACTTTGTACTAAATATGTGCAAAATTAAAACTGATACAATAATGTTGCAAAAGGTTTGGCAAAATAATATATGCGTAAATATAATAAGATGAAAAGAGCAGGAAATGAAAGTAAAGGTAATGACACTAAACATGGAGTGTAATAAACGGATTTACTTAAACGAATCCTGAATACTTATATTGACGATTTATTCAAGTCTATCAGTAATAGAAAATCAAAGTTTGTATAAATAACAAATAGGTAACAGCTAAGCAAATGTTGAACTTATTCATAATAATTTCTGCATCCATTGAACAATGTATATAAAATTTCAAATATTTCATAAAAACTGTAGAAATTTTGATGCTGAGACAGACGGACGGACGGATACTTTTGACTACCATATTTAATTTGATGATATTACCATATGAAATTTGCTTAAGAATCTGACAATATTTTTTAATTAAAATGAGCCATTACTCTGAAAATTACATTTCATTGCCATCATTCAATTCTATCTATGAAATATTTTAATAAAACACCTGCGTGTGTCACAATAGTCCATAAATCGTTTGACGCTATTACCGGTGATGGTAAATCCTTTCGTATATTTCACCAATGAAAATAGCTCCGTCAGTGCGTACAATACATTTTAATATATATACGCTCAGATATGGGAGCAGCACAATTGTCTATTCCGGAAATTTTATTGGACCGGCTCGCAGTGGTCATCGCGTTCCGGGCGGTGATATGCAATTCGAGTCGCGCTCGCACTTTTAACCTCATACACTTTATATATTTCAATTTTGCCAGCGTTGATTATGACATTTAACTTTATAAAAGCTTACTTTGTGCATCAAAAACAAGTTGAATTTTTCAGAGAGACTTGACTCGGTAGTCCGGCAAATGTTATTTAATAATTTGTTTATATCATTACAAAATTGTGTATGTACTTGCAGGGATGTATTATATATGCCTGATTTATTATGATTTTAAACTTATTTCTCTAATTATGATAAATGTCGTAGTCTTACTGGATGTTGTCTGGAAGTTATGTAAGAATATTCCACTATGTAGATAACATAAATAATTTTAATAATAGTTCCTTGTTTAGAAAATAAATAACACCTCAGCTTTTTTACAACCTGGAGTTTTGTAAAATGAGCAGGTATCACAAAATCTAAAAGGGTAAATTAATAACACTATCACTAGTGATTGATAGTAGTTAAGTTAGATAGTTGAGTTAGATCTACTTAAAAATAGGAGACTGTAGTACATATAACAGTAAAGTGGAAATCATTCGTACATCAAACTATACTAACAGAATATCAGAGCAATTTGCTTGTTTTTCAAACTTTAATTACTAAGGGTAGTGATAACATTTGTGATAACATTTGTTATCACATCGTTTTGCAATTTCTTTGTTTATCCCCAAATATAACGAATAGTTTTGTGTGAGGCTATGCTTTTTTTCATTAAAAAAACCCAGAAATTATGTTTCTCACGCGTAAATATTTATATTTTGATATTCTTTCTAACCTGTCTTTCAAAAAAAAAACTAAATTTTTTTCATATATAATTATAAATTCGGAATTATTTTTAATAGGAATTTTTAAAATATTAGTGCATTTACGAAACTTTTATCATTTATCCCTTATAAGCTACTTTAATATTCTAAATGAAACATATTTTCTCTCGAAGGAGGAAAATTAAATTTTTATACCATTTAAATACTACGAATAAAACGGACATTTTTTTATTGCTTTTCCTTCCAGGTTTAGATCATTTTTATATATGTGAAGTAATAATATCATCAAGTATATCGAGTAAAAAACTAAAGAAAAAAATATTTTTGGTTAATTATGGCACCCTACATATTAAGCAAAGGTAATAATTTAGAAAAAATTTAAATACTTTCCATAATTTAAAAACAGTCGGGTTTTTCTTAAATATAAAACATTAAATTCTCATGGACCATGATTTAATATACCCGATTTCAAATTAGAATATTACTTACGAAACTATAATTTATATAAAGAGATGAATATTTATACTATATATGTATATGATATTGTTTCAAATAAAAAAAATTGAATCTTAAAATAATATGAAATCTCTCACGATCTATTTCAATTAAGAATCGTTTATTTCTTTTTAATTCAAACACATCTGTTTAAAGGGTACAGTTAATATTGGGCGTTGAAGAGGAAATCGGGTCAAAGAAATATCTCGGACGACTATATTTCGAGTCTATTTAAGTTTGAAGTCTAATTCCGGCCGAGTCAGAGTTTCTGCTAATGTGAATGTCAAAGTATTGGAAGTGGGAAAATAAGGAAGATGTTGCAAGAGTAATGGTAATGGCTAGGTAAAAAACGTATGCTATTCAGAATTTGGATTCAATATTTAAAATAATGTCCTAATAAATTTTCCCATTTTTTTTTCTAATTTCTTTTCATTTATCAGTAGTACAATTTGGAGTTTTCGACTTTTGCAGGAGATGCAAGAGAAGTGGGAGGAGCCCTTCGCCTTTTCATCAAATATCTCCATTATGTAAATATAGGGATAATTTTTCGTCGGAAATGTCGAAAAATGAAGTTACAGCTTTCAGAACCTCAGCATTTCTGCTAAATATATATCTTCGTTGTAGATATTTTTTAAGTAGAGGTACTACTTAATTCGGTAGCAGTTCTTACTTTGTTTTTCTACATTTTATCTTTATCATTTTGATTGCTCATATGCAAATAAATGTAAATTCTGCTGTTTGCGTGTTATTTATATGATTTTATGGTCATCTAGTGTAAGTGTAATGAGGAGAAATCACGTGCCTTTTTAGCTTCGGCGAATTACAAATACCCGTTTAACAAATTTGGATAAACCTCCGCAATTAACGTAGTTATTAAGAAAACGGCATAAATTCAATGATCCAAACAAAATATCGGTTTCAAAAGAATGCATAGGAAAAAAATTAATACGGTTAATAGAAAATATGACACGTAAAGAAAGCAACACAAAATTTTCGTCGTCTGTTGTTTACACAGGCTTAGGTTGATTATATCTATGCTGAATTGAAAAACTAAGTTTAAATACAAGCATATGAAAATACAAGATCAAATAACAAATTTAATGCAATTAAAAGGTTCATTAAATACATTGGTTGATGAAAAAATTAAAAAGTACAAATTAATAGAAATGCGATTGGTCGGGTTTCCTCTGAAAATATTTTTTTAGTTTTTATAGTAATGATAATATTCACTAAAATATAATAATTAATAGAATTTTTCATATTTAATTACCAAAATTTTGTCAACTTACTGTAAAATGTAAACAAATTCAAATCGTGTAAAATAGAATTTTATTACGGTTCTCTTTTGTTACTTATCCCTATTATTGTAAAAATATCGATTAAAATGAAAGCGAATATCTCAAAATTATATTTTTTTTACAATTGAAATTTAAGGTAACAATATTTCAGATATGAGATAAAATTATTGTAAAATGAGTGAGGGTATAATAGAAATATAATTTATATGAAATGATGCGCATTCGACGCTTATGAATCGTTCGCGGGCAATAAGAAAGGTAAGCTAGGCTGCCGCCATTGATCATGGCGTGGCCTTGTGTCTCTAAGCCAGGCGAGCGGGCTGTAAGCGAAAAGAAAATTACACAGCACGTCGGCACAGCGAATTATTTGGGGCGCGCGGTGCAAATAAAGTATGAAATAACAAAAAGGCAATACTTAATATTACCAATATTTACCGTTTTTATGCTGTATGACAATAATATTATTTTAATATTATTTTAATTCAGTCACAATATTTTAATTCAGTCGCGGAAAAAAAAATTGAATTTCTTTTCGAATTAAATTTTTTGTATAAATTTCCTGTAAACATCTTCTTTTGTAGCTGAATTATAAGAGAAATGCCATATACTGGATGTTATATATTTTTGTCGCTCTAGGAGCAACAACAAAGTTTTATTTAAAAGGTATATTAATTCGTTTTGGCTTCGTAGAATACGTTAATTGTCAGTAAATATGAGAGATAAAAGAATGTATAACAAGCCATAAAACAGACGTTCGCGTATTATACTTTTTTGAGAAAAACGTGTGACGAATTAACGGACAGAAACGTAGGTAAAACCCTCAGAACATCATTAACGTTTTTCTTTTCGAGGTGCGGTAATTTTTTTTTTTAAATTACGAATTATAACTTATACATTTTACATGATAGTATACAAATAATACCTTGGGATTCATATATACTACTAAACTAATGATTTCCTAAAAATGAACAGTTTTATATTTAAATATGAGGTTTTGCCTTTATTTTTCATTAATGTCTATATCTACCAATTAATATGTACGGAAAATTATTTTCAATCAAGTTCCTTTACTATATCTATAAAATAACTTGAAAGTACGAAAACGGTAGTGTACGGTTATGTCTAATAAGCTCATTAAATATTCAAAACTTTTTATTATTGTCATACAGCATAAAAACGGTAAATATTAGTAATATTAAGTATTGCCTTTTTGCTATTTCATACTTTATTTGCATCATTTTTTTCTATTTATTTGTCTTTTTAGAAAATATATTATAAAAATATTAGCAGTAATGAGGACTGCCAATAGAAGTGAAAACCTAAAACTCTGAAATTATTTTGTATTTATAATTATATTTTGAAAATAAATTTAATGCAAAAATCTAATATTGTAAAAAATTTTTTAAAGTTTAAAACTTTAAAATCGCTACAAATATAATTATCAAATAACTAGTAAGCCTCTAACTTCTAAGCCATTATGAAATATTCAATGCATGATGTGATGATCTCTGATAATTGCTAAGACCAAATATTACAAATTAAAAAATTAGGAAAGTAAAATTTTTAAACTGAAATATCGATATGAATATTGAAAATATTTGAAAATACTCTTAGCCTTGTTTCGTAATTCATTATTCTATATAAAAATATCAACATATTTAATACTCTCTGTTGTATTACACAATGAAAGAATTAAAACAATAATCAAACGAAAACACAATTTAAACAATGTACTGTACACACACATTAAATTTTCCACGTAGTGAATTTAACTTTGCTTGTATAGATATAGACAGCACCAATGTTGGACAACATGTCACTCTAATAGCTACAGATATACTGCTGATAACTTTTTAAAAGAGCTTCCAATACCCACATTATACAGTCAGGTATATACAAAGTGTTGGTGTATATATGTGAATACGTGTACACATGTCATGTCATGAGCGTTAGTGTGGTGCTAGAGCAATTGATATTATGTATATGATGAGATACATATATACACACACACACACATATATGAAATACAGGCCTTTTCTATTGATAAAGGTATTGGTTTGTCACCAATATATATATATATATATATATATATATATATATATATATATATATATATATATATATATAATTGCTGACCAAGCATAATACGTTAAACTCATAGCTACAGATATACTGTTAGTATGTCGGGAACGCGTACCTATAAGATTTCCTCTCTCAAAAATGGCTCATAGCGCCTAAATAAGTCTTCCCTTCAGTTAGTAAGTGCATAGTCGTTTCAATAAATATACAGATTATTATGCAGTCAAGTCAGCATGTTACTAGTTTTTAGTAGAAAATAAACATCAAAAAGTACATGCCTTTGCTACACTCAATGTCCGTACTGCAACTTAATCCATTTCTTGCCACTTTCCAACAAATGTTAACTACCATAACTGCAGCAAAATGAAGAGAAATTCAATGTTCTTATAAAATAATCTACATGTTTTCCTTGCAGATGAGTTTTTGTATTTGGAGTATTGCAATAATGTACAAAAACATAAGCAGTTCAACTGACAGTACTGATTTTTCTTATTTGTAGAGAGCTATCCTCCTTTTTCTCGCAACTGCATTTTTGTACATACTACACTTTAGGGTCCTTAGGCCATACAGTACTAGATTTGAAAAAGATTCGGAGTACACTGGCTTAAACACAACACACACACGCGCGCGCTTGTATATGTGTGCGCTTTAAGTACTGCGATAAGTTTACGGTGGTCACATAACTAATAAAAGCACATCGAGCAGGAGTAGAACTACGAGAGTTCCATACATATTTGGATACTAATCAATATTAGAGTATGAAATATTTCTACTCAATCTATTTACAAATATAAATTTTTCAAAACTTAAATATATTGACTACTTCATTTTTCTCAGATATTTAAAAAGACTAATAATAAAAATATATAAATCCACATAACATTAGAAATCAATTGTATTTGCATTTTTCCCTTTATTTGTGGTATTAAACTCTCTGTTATGCTAACGTTTTTGCGTAAACAAAAAAAATTGAATTTTTTAGATCTTAGAATATAATATTAATTTTAACTAGATATCTCAAGCCATTTCTGCGAAAAAGAGCTTTGACAGATAGACGGACGGACGACCAGACAATCCAGTGACTGAGGGACTGAACTATAAAAAAGTCAAAAACCGTAGAAAGTAAAGAGAAAAGGCAAGGAGTCCCAATGAAGGCAAGGACTAGTTACCGACCACGAAAAAAGAAGTTTTGTAGAATTTTTTTAAAGGCAAAACTATTTGAGACCGATAACAAAATTTTGAGATTAAAACCTAAATCAGTCATGTATTACAGCCTGTAGCATGTCCTTATATGTATGTAACTGTACATACATACCTCCACCGATAATAAAATAATAAAAAAACTGTTCTGAAAAGAACATAATTAAGCATTGCCAAGCGCTATGTGATATTCGCCTAAGAGTGACTGTACTAAACAACCTGTTCCATGCATATAGCTCCATGTATCGTTTATCTCCGAGTGACTGCACTAAGCAACCCATTGAATCGATGCATTTAATATAACACAGTGATTGGTGATAAAAAGGACAAGGTTCGAAATGAGTGTATTTATAGAATCCCGCGTCCAACGAACGGACCACAAAGCAATGTCTCACTCTCTTTTATCTCCATTTGAATATCGACTTTTTTAGATAAGCATATTTTTTTTGTTTAAATAGACCTTCGTTTGCTAATAAACGTCATCCCATTGGTGATTCTACTTGTACTCATGAAATGTAGTTTTATTCAACCAACCTCGCAATATACATATGTACATAAAGGTTCATGGATGGAAACTCGCGTGATTTTTCAAAGGCAGTAGGTTGATAGAGTTTTAATATTTTAAAAAATTAAGGGAACCTGAAATTTTTTTGGAGCAAGATATTTCTTTTTAAAAACCTATATTAAAAGTTGATCACTCGTAAGACTATCTGAGTTATAATTGATTTTATCGTTAAATTCGGGGTCGATTATTGCGTTAGTTTATAATAAAACACACAATCGCGTGGTGTACAAAATGGGAAAATAGTAATTACTGCGGTTTAGGGTCTGAACGGCAGTATAATTCAAGTTTAAATGCCATATCAATTTAAATTAGAAATAAATTTAAAATGTAGGTAAATCTACAAAATATGTTAAATAAACTTTGGTGAAAAATAACGCGGTGATGTAAATGTATACAATAAAAAGTTAATTTAACATTTAAAACAGGGGTCCCGGAAATATTAGGATAGGTTTCAAATAAAAATACCTTAATCTTGACTTTCCTTCCTAGTGGAAGTGTTTTCTGTTTACCGCCTCGTAATTTAATTTTCAGATATCCGAAGGCAAAGCGCTGTTGGCCAATTGACAAAATGAAAAATGACGTGTTAAGCTACATATGTGTCAACACCAAGACACCTATGTAGCTTTACACGTCATTCCATTGCAGCATCATCTTATCTTATATTGATTTAGTTATCAGATGGAGAGTAATGAACGGTGTGTCCCCAGCGGACAGTTGTTATTGACCAAGCCATTTGCGTACTTACCGGACCAAATCCTCGAATGATTTCCGATGAAACATTATTGGCAAGCGATTTTCTACTTTAAATTGCATTATTGGGATAGGTTTTTAGAGTCAAAAGCCAAATGTCAAATGTAGAGTCAAATGTTCGAAAGCCTTTCCTTTGGCTTTGCGCTTACAATATCTTTCAAAAAAGCTTGTGGTTTGTTTGCGACGCAATTAGTAAGATGTAAGAAATACTAAATTAATGATAACTAATATTATTTTTTTTGTTCTTATCGTACATTTGTTATTGTTTTGGAAAAAATATTCGACCAGCGGATAACAAAAAGGCTAAATTGTTATCTAATTTAACCTGTTTCGGTGCCACCATATATCTTATGTAATGCTGTAAAAAAGGATGCTAAAATGTTTAAATATGTAATAGACCTAGGAGACTTAGAATGCTTTGCAATGGAAATCTATCAAGATTTATCTACATACAATAAGCACAGAAGCTTGCTTTATGAATTTAGTTTTATAAGTTTAGATAACTCTCAAATGTACTGAACGTGGAATTATTATCGAGTAACTGGAAACGATGACAATTATTTTTCCTTGCGATTAGGGTATTTGACAATCATCCAGCACCTCAAGGTTATCGTAAGGTTCATTTAACATTTTTTTAAATAATTTTTCTGGAGCTTATCATAGTTTTCTCCAATATATTCACTTTAAAATTAAAAAAAAAACATATATTACTTGCCGTATTCTATTTCCCAAAGAAAATAAAAATGCGAGATTAATTGAAATTAACACTAGTATATTCATAGGAAACATTATTAGTGAAGCGAAGAAAATAGAGAAAAAGTCTAATTTTTTAACATATAGGGTTTCTTTCAAGGTTTATTTGAAATTATGAACTGTTTCATTTGAAGAATTGAACGTATTTCTTTGGACGAAATTTTTAAAAGGCATCCGTGATTTTATCATGTATACAATTTTTGAATAACGTTATGAATGCCTGCAAATTATGTGATTAGTTTCATTACTTCAAAAAATTTAAATTTGACCAATCAAAAATATGTGAGAAAAAATCTTTCATAAATACACAGCAGACAAAAGAGCACAAAATTGAGTATTGAATTGATAAATATATTTATAAATACATAAGTTTCAAAAATTATAAAAAATAGATTGGTGATCATTTACGTTAATATCTTAAGTTCCTTGTCCTATATTTTTTTAAACATTAGGTGTGGCGTTTCAAAAAAGTTAATAAATTACAAACATTTTAAATTAAAAGATTATATGTTTAATTTTTTAAAAGTTTCTTGGTTATATTTTTGTGTCACGAAAAAAACAATTTAAACATTTGTTTTTAATTCAGGTTTTCCCACAAATTTGCTCATTTTAGGATACATTAATAAAAAGTGACACTTACCTGTAGGTGTTATAACTTATTTGTAGTAAATATTATATGATGCTTTCCGATAAATGAATTTAATAAATATAACATTTTTTACAGTGTTACAGAATTGAGGGGATATGGACAATTGCACATTAACTATATAATACGTTGTGTCCCCCTCGATCGATATATCATCTCCGAAGTATTATGAGAAACTAATTATTGGTTTAACAAATTAATTCATATACTATTCCTAAAAAGTCGTCCATTGTATCAATGTAACAAAATTGAACTTTGGAAATTTTAAAATTTTATAAATATTTAGTTGTTATTTTAGTGTTGTCCGATAAGTCTTCAGGACTAAAATTCATTTATAATGTTCTTTAATAATAAATAATCACTGTTTGATCGACTTTAAATAATAATGACCATCGAGATCCCCATCGTAAGTTTTACAATATCGTGTGCTATGAAAATTACTGTAGTGATTTAAGATCCACGTATCTACGACTATAAAAAGAGTGACTGGACAGAAGTACATTCTTTCTAACAAAAGAACCGTGAGTCAACTATAGATTTTGCATTTTTACTATACAATAAATGTATTATGATATGCACTAATAATATAATTATTGCAGCCATGCAAGCAAGCTGCAACCGTTTTGGTTAAGCTGCCCATAATCCACTTTGAAAAAAAAACAATGTTTTAGTTCCGCCGCTCCTTCATAGCTCTACTGTCTCATCGGTATAGAAAAGTTAAAAATAAGGTTGTTTTTTCCATTAAAGAGACTATCTTTCCGCTTACTCATAACCTTGTTTTTAGTGCGGTGACCATAATTTTATTCACCCATAGCCCTGACACATTGCTCCATTAGACCTTTCCATACTGGGTAGTAAGGGTATAAAAATAGCGAGCGCACGGTAGCAGTGAAAGTAAAAATACGAGAAAATGATAAACTCGTTTTTATTATGGTGGACGTGTGCATGACAAAGATGTTATCGAGCCGTTGTCGTTGTTATCATGCTTTCCATAGACGACAATAGGGGAATAAAAGAATTTTGAAATAAAAGTAACGACGTAGGGGATTCAACGCGATTTTCTGGGGACATTTGGGGAATTTGCAAGGCCTGAACGGGGAGAACGTGTACAGGGTATCAGCACTGCTCTGATGTTGATCGAACAAGAAAATATTGGAAAAATAAAAAAAATAGTTTGAGAGATCGATAATCATTTTATTTGAATATGAGAAACGTCTCCGCGAGCTAGGTAACTAGAATGTTAAAGGATAAGCAAAAAAGAAACAACTTGATATTTTAAAAATATTTAATTTAAACATCACTACAAAATCTTTAATTTAAACATCACTACAAAATCAATTTACCGGCAATTTAAAGTCGGCATAAAATAGCAAATTCAGTTGATGCCACCGACTGATACATCCAGTTCTGTCTCGACAATGGGCAATTGTACAGTAGATAGCACCGGTACCGGCAGCAGTGGAGGTAAAAATATATAAAAATAATTGAACATGTCTGCACTAGATGGTGCCGGCATTGCTACATGGTACCAGTACGGCTGTAGCAAGATAATATTACATGCACCATCACTATTGCCACCGCCAAGCATTTATCGCGCAGTTATCGTCCAGTGTAAGATTTTTCAATGCCAAGAGGCAAAGTTGAGATTTGAGTATTCACATATCACGGCCTATAACTCTATGTCATCCATAAATTATTAACTTTTGTTGGGTCATGTCACCAGAATTGGATGAAAAGAAGAGTTAGTGGATGTCTGATTGAAGTTTATCGTTTTATGAAATGTAAATTTTGTTTTCATAGATCTATTTACAGAATTTGAAATGTTTAATTGTTCTATTCAGTAATATGGATCTCATTGTTTCAAAATTTTACTGAAATCGAAATTAAGGTATAATATATATTTGAGTACCCTTGTTAATGGCTTAATATAAATTTAGAAATGTTAATTTACCTATTCGTGGCTCCTTCCAAGGAAGAGTTGAAATTACTTTATTTTAAATCATTGTTTTTATTTTTATCTGTGGCAAATGCCCTCTACATTAGATAAAGAAAAAATTAAACTAAATATTTGTCTACTAAAATTTTCAGACCATAATACTATATAAATATCACCTAGCTAACTGTACCTTACTTTGATTTGAATGAAATTTGATGGCATATAGTTATCCTTTGTTTTTATTTACGTACTTTTAGAATTCTGGCAACATAGTGAAATGTAATATACCGCTAACTTTCGCTACATTCCGGTGAATGCTTGAAACATTACATAAAAACCTGATTCCACTAGCTTAAGAAATTATGCTGTAATAATAAAATTTTTTAAATTTCGTAAAGTTTTTCTCTTATTTTACGGCATCGTTAAATATTGCGCTGTCTTTCATTTTCTCACAGGATGTGGTTTACATGGAAGTAAACACCAACATAAGTGAGTGTGCAAGGTTGCCACAAATTACCATACGGGTTGCTGATATCATAAAAATTACGTCAAAAATATATGTTTTCGACTGCTTGATTTCATTTAACGCTAGATTTTACTCCATCAAAACTGAATTTACATACATTTATTGTATGTAAATTATGAGATATGTGTCAATTAAACTGCAATACTTTTTTCTATAACATGTCCAA
Organism: Druceiella hillmani; assembly: GCA_039881145.1. Lineage (NCBI taxonomy): Eukaryota > Metazoa > Arthropoda > Insecta > Lepidoptera > Hepialidae > Druceiella > Druceiella hillmani. The sequence continues at coordinate 27,838,245 of JAYKKI010000003.1, read as the reverse complement.
TGAAAGCGTTGTCTTTGTAAGATGAAGCGTTACGGTAAAAGTACAAACGTATTATGTAACATTTCATTATTGCCACTTACCTAACCCTGATAGCATATGACATGAGGTAGAGATGCAATGACAAGATTGGTATGCGGTTGGAATTTATTCAGCTAACGAAGATATTCTGAAGTTCGAATATTATTGCAATACATATCGAAAAGCAGTAAAAAGTGAGCATTAAATTGCTATGTCTCAAATAAACTTGTTAATTTTGTAACTATTACACAAAAAATATTTAATATCAGCGTACGACATATTAAATAAAATCTGATATAATTTAGAACTTATATACGTGTTCGAGAATGAGAACAAAAACAATAGTTTAATGTAAAAACAAATTTAACTTAAAAACAATTTATTTGTCTTCCCGTTACTTAAATATTGATAAGAAAAATCTGAAAAAGTTGTTGTAAGCATCATGATATCAACGTTGAAGAAATATTATAAGTCACGTTTAAAAATTCACCAAATATTTATGTACAGTATGATTATTTAAATCGAAGTTCCAACAAAATTATCGAATAGAAGGGCAAAGTAATATCCTAACTAATATAAATTCCTTTTATTAAAATACATGAAATGTTTCATATTTTAATTACCTCTCGAATTATTACAATGTTAATATAACACGAACAAAACGACTAGATAGGGGTCATCCGCACATCGAATGAAACTAGTACGCAACTTAATTTTTAAAATTTACTTTTAAAGTTGATAGCACGCAATTTCGGTAATGTTAATAGTCTACAATAATTTGCTACTGAAAACCCATTGCGCAAGGTTTGATTGGTACTTAACCGATATTTTCAGATGGCGTAAATTTTAGCAAAAGTTGTGTGTCTTTTGTTTCGCATTCATTTCTGATGTAATTATTCATTGCTCTGTTTACATAGGTATGTGAGACGATATGGTTACTTCTCTTTTCTATTTCCTACCGACTTTCTTTTGGATACACCCGAGCACCCGAAATACCCTGGGGATAGAAGTTTGTTTGGTAAAATTTATTTTCCGATTAACATATGAAAAAATTGTATTCACTAGTGTATTGAAAAACTCTCGCTCTAGGTATTTCAAAAACATTTCCACGAATTTGTGATGTAATACATAAAAAATTATATAAACGTATTAGATTGCATGTAGACAGCAGAATTTATAATTACTAGTTTTTTCTATCGTTGTCATTACGATGTTACTTTACACCATAGTAATGCAGGATCAAGACGAGCACTTTGTTAGATCTGTACTAATAATCGAAAGAAATATGAATATCATTAGGTTTTCACTAGGTTTTCATTAAGGATACTTTTGTTATTGTTAGTGAAATATTAGCTTCGAGAGGAAGAAAAATGTGTTTAACAAATCTGCCATCAGATTAAATTATCCCTTTATCGCTCTGCGGTTATGTTTTTATGGTTCCGTACTTCAACAGAAAAAAAGAACGGAATGCTTATAAGAAATCTCACGTGTTCCTTTATCTGTCCGCCTATCACAATCCTTTTTTATCAGAAACCGTTAGATGTAGAAACTCAGGAATTTACTTTACATACTAATCCTCCAATATTTCTGAGTTACAACTCAGAAATATTTATTTAAAAAATTTAAAGGATGCAAATATCAATTGAAAGAAAAAGTTATATCCCAAAAAATAGTTTTTTCCAAATATTATGTAAAATATTTTAGAGATAGTATTGAAAACGTTCGAATCTTTGAACACTCATTTGTGGAAAATGTTAAGGTTCGAATTACCTATAAATTCTGGCACCGTAATTTATTTATTGTCATTTCGAATGCTAGCCGCTATAAAATACTGTCATACAAAAAACTATGCGGTCTCACATATTCTAAAGATTTACGCAGCCCATACTTTTCCTTTACTTATTATCATTTCAAATGCTGTCGTTTAAAAGAAATGACAGACAACACCGTCAGTCGAAACTGATATACGGCTTTCGATTTTCTAACGATTTATGCTGTCCATACCGCAAGCTTTCAGATATGTTTTTTCCGACTTCCCCAACTTCGTTCGATAGATTCGTAAATTGTAAAACTGTATCTTCCTCGTGAATTACTCCATCTACTGTTGAAAACAGCATGAAAATCCGTGGAGTATTTTTTGAGATTATTGAATTTAAACTGACAAGCACACGTGCTCCAAATATATGGAATACTTTGTAGTTAGAGTTGTTTTTTTTTCAAAAACTTTTATTTTTCTGTTAAATAACTAACGCCTTTGCTTTTTCTAGGCTGTTTCGATATGAACAATTATATCATTTTTACATGAAAGGAGTTGAAGTATCTCATTAGATTTTATTTTCAGATAACACACATTTAATCTCAATGACATTCTTATGTAGATTTATAAAGCAAATAATATTATTATTTATTTACTTGTTTTTCACCTAATATAAAACTGATATTTTTCCTGCTATTTTTATTCCTACTTTAAGAGAAAATAAAATAATCTATTGAATAACAGTCTTATCTACCTACTTCACAAATTATGTATGAAAGTATTACATAGATAAAAACTATTGTCATCTTTATATACATTGTTATTTTCATCTACTTTCTGAAATGATAAAACCGAAGTCGCATTTGGTCCGGAAGTCGTATTGAGTCACATTTATGTCTTTTCACGTCCCACAACTGCCCTCTGCTATTTGCCAAATCATATAAATAAGAAGAAAACGGATTAGACAAAACTTAATACATTCCCCGAATATACTTTCGGATTGTTGAAAGGTTTTGCGGGTAGTTTATCGTAAGCTTGATGCCTTGTAGATTATTGGGTGGACGTTAACGGTAAGAACTAGGGCGATTGCATCCGAGACGACTAGTTATTTCAGGGTGGTCGCTCATGCGGTATGTTTGTTCGATTATTTCAGTGTTGGTCTCGTTTGTACAAACGCTTTGTATTAGGGGCACGCATTCATAACTTTCTTTAAATGTTGACGTCTTGGTGGAATAAGTAAATGTTTTTTCACAATTAAATGAAACTACGTGATGTAGTATTATTTCTACTTTCTTGAAGTTCTTTACCACGACCTAGGTTTCGTTGTATTACAACATCTCCAGGTGGGTTATCAGCAAAGAAACTTTGCTCATTTAATTGTGAATAATGAATTTCTACAAAATTAACGCCAAATATATTCAATATTTAAATGTTTTGTAGTCGGTCGGATTATTTATTAAATAACTTTACTCTCTATAGGTAACTGAACCTATTGAATGTGTAATTGTTTCAGATAATTTGGAAGTACATTTCATCCAATATGAATGCGGCTCCCATAAAGTGCTATCAGGTTGTTCTTTGTGCATTAAATCGTCTTGACAATTAAAACGTCTTAATATTACCTCACTAAACGCTACAAATAAGTAGGCCCTCATGTTTGTGTAGTTACTATATTGAATACTCCAACAAATATCTTCGGTCGTCGAATTTATATTTTTTGTAAAAAAATAATATAGTGCAATGAAAACTTCGTACAAGAAGTTAAGAACTAGCCATATTAAACATATAAGTTTGTATTGCTCAAAGACACCGTGAAAATAAAGTTATTGCTGCCATCGGTACCGAAAACTTCCCATATCTAAAAAAATTACGTAACATATATCAATTCTTATTGAAACCAATTTTCATTGAAAATTTATTTTATCACCTAAATTTTTTTTAGAATTTTACACACATTAGTTGAAAAGTTAAAGGGGGGAACGCACCTTTTATTATTTTGGACGATATTTTAATTTTTAAAAAGAATGCATTTTCACAAAAAAAAATTACTTTGCGCAAGCTATTGAAACTCATGTTTGTTTTTTGTGATGAATGTTTTGATATTTGTAAATATTTTTGAAATATTTTAGTAACACAAAAATTATTTTAAACAAAAGGAAAGTGCCATTAAAGGTATATAAATGATAAAGCGTAAAGTTTATTTGATATTTTATATACATATTAAACACACACACACATATAGACATATATATATATATATATATATATATATATATATATATATATATATATATGTGTGTGTATATATATATACATATATAAATAAATATATATATATATATATATATATATATATATATATATATATATATGTATGTTAGCCCAATATGAATTTAAATTTATATAAATTATTTGGCAAAACGATAACGGTTTCGGTATTATTTCATATTATATTAAGGAGAAAAAGGGGAATCCCATTAAAAACATAAATCTCCACGGATTTCATTACACATATAAACGTTCAAACATAATATTATTATTAAACTATTTAGAAATGTTACGATTATTTGCTATAATATCAATATACTGCGTAGCATTTTTTTCATAGAAATAATATACATGTTTTGTTTGCCAGTGTACCTTTAATATATTTCAAAAGTTGTATGACAGCCTGATTTCTATATGCTGCCTGTCACCCTAGAAAACAAAAGAACGAAAAAAAATTAAGAAAAATTTCTCCTTCCAATATTAGTTAGATTAAAGTAATTCGAAATACTTAACCGTTCTCCAAATATAAATCCCTAAAGTTTAAATCTGTGTTCTGTACCAACTTGAGAAAAGCTCGGTTAATTTCAACATGAAAATTTTAAGGTTCTTTGTTTTGGTACATTAACGATATCAATTTTCCCTGGTTTAAAATCTTTAAAGTAATTTAGAGGTTCCGGCCAAACATTTTTTTCTTCCTAACACTTGCAATTTCTCCAAAAAACAGATTTTTCTTCCTTACACTCGAAATTTCACCAAAAAACAGACTTTTCTTCCTTACATTAGAAGTTTTGCCCAAAAACATATGTCTCTTTCTTACACTTGAAGTTTCGCCAAAAAACGATTTTTCTAATTTACACTCGAAATTGTGCCAAAAAACTGATGTTTCTTCCTTTCACTCGAAATTTAGAAACATTTTTTCGAATACTAATGTGACTGGTAAGTTATGCCCATGCAGTTGAAACATCAATGTCGGTTTAATGGAGTAGTCATGGGTTTATTGTAAGATATTTAACCACTTTTTTTGGTTAACATTTAAGTTATATGGTTAATACATTATAACTCAGGCTCTTTACGTTGATTAATTTATTCACTTTAACAAGGATTCTTGATTACAATATTTAATTTAATAGCAGCTTTATAATGAAAATATTTAATGCGACGTTTTGCGCCATTATGTTAGTCAAGTAATACTGGTTGAGCTATGAACTTGAAAATTAGCATTAGGATTGGATATAAGCATATGTATATATATATATATATATATATATATATATATATATATATATATATATATATATACATTGATTTTAGATACCTCTGGAAGTAACTCCATATGAATAATGCACTTGACTTTTAACCAGCAGCTGAGTATCAGGTTTTTGGCACCTACTTCAGGTTTGGACACTGAAACTCCTATTTCTCCGACACCCAGTAATTTACGTTTACCTATATGGTTAACGTATATAACCCACTTCTCATCGCCAGTTACTAACTGATTCAGCCAGCTGAAGTTACGTTTCGATGTCAATAACTGTTGACAAATATTAAATCTGAACTGAAGGTGATGTGATAACTATTCGTGGGGTATCCACAAACCGTATTTAAAAACTATTCCCAATTTATGCAAATGTGTTTCTATGGTGCAGTGTAACTCATCGGTCAGACGACGAGTCGTCAGTTGAGGATCTTCCTCAATTAGGCGTCGTAGTCGTTGAACGTCCAATTCAACAGGACGTCCTGTACAGGGTTCGTCCTCAAGATCCTAGTCCTCATTCCTGAACTTTATGAACCAAATCTTTACCGTTGCGTCAGACACCGTGGACTCACCCATCGTATGACACGTATTATTTTTGACAATCTTCATCGTGACCCAGACGAAATTCGTAAGGTAATAGAATCGGTAATAGAATCGGAATTTAAATCCATTATCTTTTATGTAATTCACTTAAAGCTTTGGGGCTGACTGTTGTCAACTAACTGAACTTTGGCCTATTAACCCTACAGTGAAACCTTCTATAAGTTTTTCTAGAAAAGTCCCGAAGTTCTGGCTAAAATTTACTGTCCAATCTAATATATATATATATATATATATATATATATATATATATATATATATATATATATATATTTATACACACACATGTTCATTTTGTATTTTTTTTTGGTAACAAATTAATGGTGTAGGAAACCAGCAGTGAATTCTATATATAGGAGAGATTTTATTAGCCTATGATACAACTTTTTCGGTCTATATTTGGATGAAAAATTGTTCAATCGAAAATATGGAGTTACGAAAAAGAAAATGTTGATAATTTTTCCAGAATATTTAAAAAAATATGTAAATATTCATTTCATTAAATATATTACTTACGTTATATATTTGTAAGTAAGTAAAATTTGTTTTGTAAGTAAAATTTGTTATGTAAGTAAAATTTGTTTGTAAGTAAAATTTTCATCAAAATATATATAAGTCACATACTATTATTTCATCGTTTCTTCCAGTAAGTCTTCGGTGCAGTAGTAAACTACTGAAGTCTAAAATCTGAATTGCTGTGTTAAAACTTTAAAATGATTTTTTCCATTTTTATACTAAGATAAAACGAAGAAATTCCTTTGGTCTTTAAAAAGGTTTTCGGTAATTACAATCAAAAGTAAATGAAAAATTTAAAATTTGAACTATATATAATTAATCCATCTGGTCCTTGCGTGTAATTAAAATAATTCTTGATTTATTTTTTAACCACTAATCTGTCTCATCGACCATCTATTATCGACGTTCCAACTAATTTTTATCTGATAACTTTGCAACCAAACAACAAATATGTACTTTTGTTTTGATCGTGTGACGAAAATTTTACCGAGTGGCGAAAAAGTAAATATAATATTATTCGCGGCTTTTTATACGTGGAATACCAATACCATGGAAAATCCTTTTGGATATATGTTGCTCAATTTGCATTATTGATGCTGAAGTATAAAACTTTATTCATGATTCCATCTGATACATTAGTTTTACTTTATGATCTGAAGAATTATTTGGAGAAAAGTGGGTATTTTTCCACAATTTTTACATAATTAGTATTTTAATATGATAAAAGTTAGCGTGACATGCGTATTAAGTCTATTGCTCGTGATCTAGAACCCAAAGCTAGCGTATAAATTCTATACTTATCCTTAAAAAAGAATCCACGAAAGCGAAGCCGCGGACGAAAGTTTTTGTATTTACAATATTATATTTTCTCTAATTTAAATTTAATATTATTTTTAAAATAATTTAGAATTATAAAGATAGGATAGGTTGAGGCATACATGCAGACAATATTATTTTATTTGAGGTCACTTTGACTTACAACATGTTATGTCACCCAACTGCGAAGTGAAGGAGTGAGACACATATACCACTTGTCCATTGTCACGCAGTACCCCAAGCTCAAACTTTTCTTCCCATGTCCAGATGAAATAGTCCCTTGTCATGTCACAGGAAAAGTTATTATATAGGGCGACCCAAACTTAAAAAATCATCGTTTAAATATCATCGGTTTGACACTTCTTCTTAGCCTCACAATTAAACAAACCCTTGTCATAATCAGATTTTATTACATTACAGCGGACGCAATTTATAACCACTGAGGGCTCAATGATATTTTTTCTTTCCACCCACGTGTTTTCGTTGTTTATGAAGTTTGAAAAACAATTTACAAATTTTCACGATGAAGTTTACTTAACTTTATAGTAAAAATTCGTGAATTTAGCTTAAATGTAATTTTTTTGTCGAATATGATGTTTAGTTTAAATATCTAAGATATAATATATCAATCAATTTTATACTCTGCATTATCAATGCCTGAAGCGGTATAGTTACGAGGTGAACATCATTCGTAACTTACGAATTTTTTTTAGTGTATTGAATATCTAAATACACATGTTTTTATTTTATGCTTCCTAAATATGTACGTGCGCCATGTTGTATGTTAGTTTCTAGCCTATCGGAAAGTGCGTAAAACATCGTTTACCAAATTTACAGCGGACAGACAGGAATAAAGCTAGTAAAGTAAAGGTTTTTAACTCATAGCCTTGAATAGAAATAATTGAAAATTTTTCAAGTTGAGACACGTAAACAGTAATAGATATTTCAAATAGTATGCAAGTTTAACAAGATACCGACAGGTTTAACAAAGCATATTTTTTTTGGATTATTAACACTACTATTTGGACGAGAATTACATGGTAATCATATGTGAGACAGTTAATTATCGTGAACGTATAGCAAATTAAGAATCAATAATGTTGAGTCGGACATATATTTAAAACGGATTGAAATAATAAAACACCCGTGAGTAAAGACATTCCAACGCACTAGACAATTCTACGTTAACCTTTTTAATAGCGATTACATAGAACAATGGGAATAAAGTGGAATACGGTAGAGGAAAGTAGTCTTTTTCGAAACATTATATGTGCAATATTATATGTATAGTATAAATATAAACATTATATGTATAGTATAAATAAAGGGAAGGTCGAGCGAATATATCTCTATCAACAGTTTAAAACGTTAGCAGCCGCAATACAGAATAAATTCGATTTAGTAAAAGGCAAGGAGCTTTTTTAATTGCTCATCATATAATGGGTAAGACCAATTAGACTTACGTGATGTTTACTTTACAAGATGATCCTTAGAAAGTATGTGTATTCAAAGGGCGAATAAATACTCAGCATACTGAAATTAAAAAGTCTTTTAGATCTTTAGAACTGGTCAATATAATACACTGTTATCTACAATACACTTTTTACATAACTAAAATAAAATGCTCTTGAAGGACTGTATTCACAAAATATTTTTGTAGCTATCAAGTCACAAAATTTGACCAGCACTGGATGATAGACTATAACATATATGTAGAAACATTCAAGTACTTCGAAAATTGTTCACATCTGGATAAGAATGGATCCATTCGTTTTGATGTGTCAATAAAAGATTTGATGTGTATATGTGTCAACAAAATAATCTAGAAGGATTTTAATGCAGGAAATCTAGAGTATGATATTAAAAATAATTAAGTTTTAAGAAACTTTCTCAATCAGCTAACCAGATTGAATGAGGCACAATGTACCTTAAAATAGGAACTGCCGTAAACTTGTGTCGACCTTACAATTAAAACATGAATTAAAGGTATCTAATAGAATAAAAATTAATTATACTTTTTTATTTTTTACTATATAGCAATATTTCAAAGTTCATTCAATATTTCATTCGTTTTAAAACGATGCATTTAAACGGTAAATATAATTTAAGAAAGAAGGGAATACAGTGTCGTACTTTTAATCGCACTATTATAAAAGTACTCATAAATATTTAAGATGGATACACAAATATCAAACTTTGATTTAAGATAATTTTCCTTTCTTTTTCCTCCATAAAATATTTTTTTACTTAAATAAATACAGCATCAGCTTTTATCAACATTCTAAAAAAAAATAGATATCTCCCTGTACTCATTTCCCTCTTTTTTACCGACTTCAAAAAAGGAGGAGGTTTTCAATTCTTCTTTGTGTTTGTTCAGCGATAATTTTCTGACCAGTTGACCGATTTTAATGATACTTTTTTATTTGAATGATGGTCATTGAGGGTTCTGTAGGTGTGGTCCCATATAAATGTGATGATGATCTGACGATGAGGTCCGGAAATGAACGATACAACTCCATAACGAATGGCAGTAAATCAAATATGATTCAAGATATTTGCTATAGTTGTTATTTTGTAAAATAACTACATCACTTAGCAGGTCAGGGTCTGATGATAAGTTCTGGATATGAACAATAGAACTCCTTAACGGATGTGACTAAATCAAACGCGATTACAGATATTTTCTACTAGTAGTTGTTACTTTGCAAAATGACTACACCGTTGACTAAGTGAGGAATCTGATGATGACTTGTGGAGATGAACAGTTGAACTCCTTAACGTATGGTAGTAGATTGAAATTGATTCAATATATTTCCTACTGGCAGTTGTTACTTTGCAAAATAACTACACTATCGATCATGTCAGAGTCTCATGATACGTTCTAGAAATGATCAATGGAACTCCTTATCGGATGGTAGTAAATCAGAGGTAATTCAAGATATTTATTACTGGTAATTTTTACTTTGCAAAACAAATATCCATCAACCCGGTCAATGTGTGATGATGAGTTCTTAACATGAATAATGTAATTCCTTAATGGGTAGTAATAAATCGATCGTGATTCAATATGCTGCTAATTAGTTGTTAGTTTAGTTATTACTTTGCAAAATCTGATGTCGGATTTTGGATATGGAGAACGGAACTCCTTGAGTGGTAGTTTTTAGTTTGAAAATCTGATATTAGACTTCGGATATGGAGAACCGAACTCCTCAACGGCTATCAGATAACCATTGGCGGTTACTATTATCGCTTTATTTCTATGTATTGTTGACAATCAATTTTAAACAAAGAGGAAATTATCTAAATACTAGCTTTTGCCCGTGATTTTAATAAATATCCAATATTCTAGGAAAGAAAATAATTTCGATAGTTAATATTAACATATTAATTACTAAAAATTCTAAAATAAAATATCTTTGAAGAAACCGAAATCCATCAACTTAAACAATTGTAAATAAAAAAAAATGTGAAAACGTATTTATAATATAAACATAAGTACGCCCTTTATGAATCTATTTAGTATTTTAAGTACATTAGAAGTTAAAATTTCAAATTTACATTATAAATTCAATTAAATTATTAATTTGTTTAAGTTGTTCGACAGTGCTGGCACCGATTTAAATAATAAGTAATATAGATATTTATTGCAAATAAGTAGGTACCTATTTTGATTTAATTATTTTTTACTTTTTAGTACCTATCTTTTTTGAAATCAGTTTTTTAAAATATTTTTTATTATCTTATTACTTAATTCTTCGAAAATTAACTTTCTTGTCACTTCGAAGCATATAAATATTTAGGCTTATTTCATTTCATATAAAATATCTTATGCTCATAGCGGTTTATCTCTGTTGCATTCAGTCTACGACTATGACAATATGAAATAAATACTTTAAACAGCTCGGTGGTTTCATGTAATAATGTCTAGTTAATTTGGAAACACTTTAAATGCAAGAGAGCACAGATTCAATCTTGTAAGACGAAAAACGGGCCTTTTGTATTACAATCTTCTAAAACTCCACAGTTTCTTTGTAATCTAGATTCACCATGTATGTAAGTTTCTGCAAATCCAGATAATCGATTCCTTCAAAATTCTAATATATGTGTTGATACCATCAAAGTTAATGGACACTGTTATTATCCACCGTGAATGACAGTATTGCAGCTGTATTGGAACATGTAGATACTAGTTCAATTTTAAAAATTAAAGAGCTTATAAATACTTTTGTATTTCCTACGTCCTTAAGTATATATTTGGAGTATTTCATTTTCCACAGGTAAAAAGGTTCGTGAGAATATTATGTTGACTATTTTGAAATATCTAAAGGTTTTTATATCTTCTATACGCCGAGTATTCATCCTTCTTTTAAATAACTTAGATACTTTAAGAATTATCTTGTTTACGTCAAACATCATATAAATTTGGTCAGTCTCCTACGTGATGTAGTAAGCAAGGGCCAAATCTCCTTCCCTTTTACTAAATTGAGTTTATCTCTTTATTGTAGCTGTGACCCTTTTAAGGTATTGATGAAGATGTATTGGTCTAGCCTTCACTCCATTTATAGCAGCCGTATTAAAGTTTGAAATACATCACGTTTAGCTGTCGTATTCCACTTTATTCCCATTGCACCTTTCTTTAACATAATATGCTGATATATATTGAAAGTTCCTTATATACCTATTAACTTTGATCTAATTTCACACAGTTATTATTTTCTATGAATAAAAAACTTTAATTTGCTTATGTTATTATTAAGCGAATATACGCCTAAAATCGGTTAACAAGATTAGGTATTAGACACAACATAATTCAAACTATACGATACGAAAGACCCTAACCCCAAGTCAGAACACAAAGAGTGAATTTAAATCATGGTATAGTAAAGTATCGCAAAATGTAACGTAGTGTGTTTATAATCCACCGTGCAAGAAATACGAATAAATACTTTTATTACAAAAGCCATTAAAATTGTCAGGGCCGTTTTATGACAGGCCGTTTTATCAGCGGAAAGTGTATGTTTTATTGTGCGTACTTTGTTTGAAATATAATAAAATAACTTTCATGAATTATGACCTAACAATTTGGGTTGATCATAAACGAAGGTTTTTATTTAAGATTCCTCAATGAAGTAATCGTAATGTAAGCTACTAACAATTCTCAATGAAGTAATTGTAATGTATAATTTGAAAAACCTTGTTATTAAAGACAATCTCAAATAACGATATTAAATTCTTGATCGACTTTTGTACAATTTAAGTTAATGTTAACTCGTTAGTAAAAAACCCTTAATTGATATTTATAAAGGTAAAAGATGTGCCACTTGCAATAATATTATTCAATTAGACACACGAGCACAAAATATACGACAGATAGCATAATGAGCGTAGCATTATTATTTAAAAAAAAATTATAGATCAGCAACATCACGTATGTGAGAATAAATACGTAGAAAAATTATGTCTAAAAGTGAACTAACTAGACAACACGACTAGAGTAATACTATCTAGGGTGATATTTTTCAGAGTAACATCGTTTCCAGAAGAAATAATAATGATCTGACATATATATATACACACAAACATGTGTGTGTGTGTGTGTGGGTGCCTGTTTGTGGGTAATTTCCCTATGCCGGTTCGGCTGTTTCCAATATTGATTAGGTCGTGAGTGGTTGTGGGTTATGTAAAGAAATTTCTTGTCCCTATTAATATCGACTTTTTAACTATCTTCTCGGTTTTTAGATTATTTAAAAATTAATAAGTTATTGCTCCAACATTCAAACCTATTTCGTACTTTACTAATTCTCATGTAAGTTAGGGTAATAGTTTAGAACTCTTTCTACTTCCGCTTACTTGTTTGATGATGGCCTCTTATCTGCAGCTAAGACTGCCAAATGTCTGTGGTTTCTTGAAGACTTGAAATAGTTTATAGTGATGCTGAATTTCTAAAGCGAGTTATTATTTCAGTGTTTAAAAGATATATTTTCACGTTAGAAAATATACTTACACTCACTTTTGCCCATGCACATATCTAGCATTCTTATCTGTATGCTTCTGAATCTCATCTTTCACGATCAAGTTATGAATACTTCTTAACAATATATATAACCTTTTGGGTTTTGTTCCAATTTGACCAAATTGTTTTAGATGCAGGATATGTAGTATAAGACATTAACTTCACTGTGTACATCTCCAAATAGATCACAGGCTGTGTTTCAAAGTATCCTCGTTGAAAACTGTATTATTTTCTTTTTGATTTTCAACTGCTATGTTATGTTGGCATACATTGTTTCATAAATGGAATTTACGTGAAGATGCCTGTCTGCTATGTCCGATAGCGCGGTCATTGAATAAGTTCAGTTGAATTCTTCACTAGGAACGAATTCTCCCCTTGAGGTATTTCAGTAACAATAACATAATTAGATAATTAAATAATTTGATTGTATTATTAATACATTAGCCTTTTTTAATATTTATATTTTTACTGAAAAGAAAGACTAATATGTTGTTATTAATTGTCATTTTCCTAAATTGTTGTTTATTTTTTTCCTGAACACATTGTGACATTTTAACATGTTGTTTAGAATAATTGTTTTTAGTTCCGTAGTGAAGCAAGGAACCCTTACATTTTCATTGTGTTCATCCGTTCGTTCATCCATATATCACAGTTTCATAGTCTATGATTTACACCTATCAGCAGAAAATTTTGCAACTAGATGTTTCGCAGAGATTTTAATTAATTTGTGGATGCATGTGAAGTTGGAGCGAAAATATATCCTGCATCCCGTTGAATTAGATCCAGTTATTATTTTGAAATAAAATAGAGTTTTAAATCTTTATTTTTAGTTTTTGAACTCTCTTTGTAAAATGTTAAATTTAATAACACTCTCTAATTTTGAAATTGTAGGTTAAGAAATTCTGAAAAAATAATTTGATTAGAACTAAAGAAAGAAATTATTTTGTTATATTTGCATCAATTTCGGGAATCTCAAATAACGATGTAATTCTACTTTAAGCACGTTTAGGGACGCATCCAATCCATTTTAGAGTTCCGTACTATAAAAGGAAAAAGAGAACCTTCATAAGATTTCTAATGTGGCCGTCCGTCTATCACTATATTACATCCGTCTTTTTCAGGAACTATTTGAGTTAGAAACACAAAATTTTGCATAGTAGTAAAGCATATTAACTTATGTGTATCTTAGTTGCATATATCTAATAGTCAAAAATATTCACATGGAAATTTTGAACCAGCTAATAAAGTACTCGAAATTTAATTTTTTATTTCAAATATCGTGTGTAGTTTCAACTAAAGGAAGATAGAATTTTAACGTTATTTGTTATAAAATTTTATGTAAGACCGTCTTACAGGTATTCGCATAAAAAGTTAACAAAAATATATTCCACGTAGAATTGACACATCTGTGAAACTGTTAAAATAAAAATTATGAAAAAAATAACTGTACTAGAAGTTTGCTGAAAAACAACAGCGACAATTTAAAATATTACAGTTTTTTTATATTTACGATAATTTTATGCCTGTGAAAGATACATTAGTCAAAATATTTACGTGGTGAATAAAAATATTAACTAACAGGTAGTTTAATAGAAATACTAGTTTAATAGAATAAACTTAAATACATACATATCCCTCAACGTGTATCGAACACCCACAGTGCAAATTTTACCTGTGGTTAATACATTTTTTTAATAGTGTTGTTCGAAAATTTCAGTCATTTTTTATAAATAAATGAATAACGGCAAAGACAATAATGAAAAAAATCTTCTGTTTGTAAGTAAAATAATGTTTAAATATTAGCACTCATAATTCCGGTCATGCCACTTTCAGATATCTCCATGACACCTTATACTTCAGCTATTAAATGATAATTTCTTAACTTTCTTATCAAAACTTTCTTTATATTTTATAGTTCTTGAATATTTTGGTAATTTGACGTCAATTAAATTAATTATTATGGTAATATTATGTTTTGTTTGTAGGTAAAATAATGTTTAAATATTAGCACTCATAATTCGGTTCATGCCACTTTCAGATATTTCCATGACACACTTCAGCAGCGCTTAAAAATTCTTCAACATCTGTCTGTGGTAACTAATATGACGAGAGTTTTGCCACAGAACGATCTGTCTGAGCTGTATATTTACGTTGCAAGATTTAAAAGCTAACTATAACTGTGGGTGCCCAGAGACATATAATTATGTCTTTGAAACCTATTGATATTGAGAAAATTAATGTATTCTTCAAATAATCATCGAGAAACATAAAGCTAAATTTCCTCCGTGTATATATAATTCGCCTATTTTTTAACTATTTAAAACGATGTGATGATAACTATATATTTATTTCCTTGTGAGCCGTTTAAATCGCACGTCCAAAACACCTAGGACTCAGATGACCCGTGCTTTACGGGTGTATAATATTAAAGGTGCACATTTATCTAGAGATATTACGAGGCTATGATTCTCATGTTTTACACAGATGTTAAATTACTTCTATTTAAGACCTAATAACTGATGAGTTGTAAGTGGTAACTAGTGGATGCTCTTGCATGCATTCGTATTAATTACAAAATTTTAAATTTTGACATTTAGTTGCTAAATATATATATATATATATATATATATTTATACATTTTATCGTTTACACTTATGAGAGTTCTAACATTTTATCTCTTTGAACCTGAAAGGAAAAGGTACGTTTGTTTTAAAGTAACGTGTTGATATCTTTAAAAGGAGATAATTTCAGTTAATATTTACTAAATAGTTACAAAGAATGTCAAACAACTTTTTATTCCGTAGCTTTAATAATATAAAAAAGTTTCAAAAAATACTCTGCACAGGTTTTAATTTTTATTGTGAAATTTTAAGATACCATACATGTACGTAACAAATATTAAGACGGGTACACAGATCAATTTGTCAGTACACTCCACATAAGTAAAATTGTGATTATATATGTTATGCACTGCTAAATGTCTGTTATATTCATATATACACACACACACACATATATATATATATATATATATATATATATATATATATATATATATATATAAATAAATAAATATATATATATAGATATAGATATATATATATATATATATATGTATATATATATATATATATATATATATATATATATATATATATATATATGTATAAACGTTTGTAGAGTATGCCAGTCTCTTCTTTACTTTTAACGGACACGTAAAATTACTGTTTATTTGTACATTGTGAAAGCGAATATCTCTTCCTTGTGCAGCTACAAATGCAATTATAATGCGACATATATTGATCGACGCGAATAGGTTCATGCCTAATTCCTTTTGGAACGGTGACATATTCATCGTGGACAGAGGATTTTGACGTACATTACCATATTGTGAGACATATGGTCATAGTAAGCATATGCCAGAATCTGTTCGTGAGGAAATTTTTTAGTTGATCACCCTACATATCAATATACGCGCGCTACGTAAGTACTGTGTTTAGTTGAAGTTTCGAACGATCGTTTTAAATAAAATTTAAAATTATTTCAACTAGTTTTTTTTAACAGCTCAGTCTCTCACTAGATGCTAAATTTCGCTATCAGGGATCCTTTAATAATAATTTTAATTCAACAATTTTCTGTAGCTATAGAATAAACAGTTAACCACTTATTAATCTTATTATATTTAAGAAAATAATTGTATCCACATCGTACTACCTTTATTATTACATATGTCAATATAACAAAATGGTTTGCCATGATCTACCTTATCTTAGTTAATATAATTTTGGTATATGGACTAATGGGATTTTTCAAATATTGATAACGATAATATTTCAGGTATATAATTGAGAGTTTGCATAAAATTCTGTATGGAATAAAATTTTGAATAACATTCTGGAATAGTTTTGTTTGGTGTTCCTGGAGGTGGAATATAAAAGAAAAAGAGGAGTCTTCAGAGGACTCTTTCAAATAGCATGAGAAAATGTTTCGTAATCGTTATGGTGGCAAGTAAAATTTGTTTCTTTTCGTAGATCGAATTACGACATTTTTAATGATCTTGGCACTCAGTCGAGGTTTTGCAATACGGCACACTCGTAGAATATAAAGGACCAAGTAGTAGGGATTTATCTGCAAAATTATCTTCTGTTTCAAAATAATGACTTTAATGGAAAAAGAGAAAAGTGTCTTTGATCTAAAAATTGGCACTCTGTGATTATTGATCGGTCGCCCTAAAAAGAAATTTCTTTTTTAAACCTCATTTGTAACTTTCAATTGTTCCGTCCTTGGCCTTTCCTTGTAAATACTGCCCCTCCCTTTATTCTTGCCCTTATATTTTTATTAATACTGTTTTTTTACTTATTTTCTGTTATCTTTTATTATATTATCATTTTATTTGTATTTTTATTTAAATGATTTTCTTTTTCAATTGTTTACAGCATCTTTTACCGTCTTCCAAACACAACTTATCTATTTGTCGCTTCAGTTGACTGGAAGAAGTTATTTTTGTCGGTCTCATTATATTATAACCGATTCCTCCTTCTTGATTTTTTTGAGATTAAAATGAATTAAACAAAATATCATCAAGCGTCTTCCGCAAAAATAGTAAAGTAAGCTTTTCCCATAAGAAATTTAAAAAAAAATTCACCAAGTCAATATTTATGCGTACTGGAAACAATACGTTCAAATATTTGTGTACTAATAAATATTTGTTCATTTTAATCCTCAATTTCAGTGACCTTTAACACAAGCACGATCTACATTTATAATAGAATCAAACACGCTTAATGGGCTACTGTGAAATGTTTAATTTATGTGGTGTGAGGTTCTCATGAAAGGTTGTTCAAAGAAACAGTTATGTTCAACATTGAAGAAAATTACAGATCTTTCTCCTAATATTTATATAATTAACGCTAGTGCTTTAACGTATGTTGTTACTCGAGACTGTTGAGACATTTTCAGTAAGAAATAATCATGTACTTCATTTATTACCACTTAAAAGTCTATCAACTCAACGAGAACGCATTACTATATATGCGCATGCCTATATATTCTTATACTGCGTATAAAATTGAATTTGCACTGTATCGAATTATTTATTATCGATCTTTTAAATTATACGATGCATCTACTCTTACCATTTCCAGCAACATGCAATATAATTTACGATCGACTTTACTAAATTATCCTAATACTTTACTATTCCGAAAGAATTCTTCAAGTATACTAAATCGCGTGGCATGGAAATTATATATTCATAATGTTATTCTTTTAAATCAGCTCCCTTCATCAGGTAGAGTACTTGCAAAGGTCAATAAAAGCATAATATGTACTTACCTATAGGTATATATGTTAATGTGCGTGTGCATGTGCGTGTTTAATGAAGCAAAACAAGTGTATTATAACTATATTCGACAATTTAAAAGTAAGGAATTATAGTAGCACTAGAGATTCTGTCGGCACAATACGTATTTATACTATATGTTGCGTGACCATAATTTTTATGAACTTGTCTTTGAAATGCTTTACTTGTCTTTCATACTTTCGAGTTTTACCAGTAAGTAGGGGTTATTAATTCCATACGAAGTTTGTAGAAGCTAAGTATTGGCTTACATTGGAGGAAATTAAAAAGCTATTAGTTAAATAAAAGAAAATGCGATTGTATTATTTTTCTTCACTTTACCATTTTACGTTACCATTTTTCCATTTTCCACGAAAGCAAAAACTTAGGTCAAAGCTAGTATATAACATATTTATAAAAGGTGTGAAGCTTAACCGCGGGACTGCAGCGAATCTCCTCCATTATTCAAATCACGAGATGGGAATTAAAAGCCATGAATAAATAAATTTTCCCGGAGATAAAGCTAAGTGCTATTTACACGATAAAAGCTTGTATGCGTTTATTCAAGTTGTTAGATATACATTTTAGGAGCCAGGAACGCAAAATTTTATGGCTCAATTCTATTAAGAGGGTTATCTCAATGCCGGAAAGTTCTCTGCGTTCATAGATACGTTCACTTCTGAGCGTTACTCATAAACGCCTGCAGGATTAATGCAAACGTGTTGGAGAGTGTGGTTAAAAGTTTGTTTTTGCTTTGTATATGGGGAAAATTAATCAATGCTTGGAATGAAGAGGCTAGAAAAATTGTTTTTTTTATTTACTATCCACGGAGGGTTACGTTGTAGAATATCTGTCTGACATAATTTATACGCCATTATTATTTTACATCAAACGAATTAGAAATTATATAAAAAATTATGCCCCTTTTGGGAAGGCTATTTTTTTCCAAACTGGGATAATATTTTTTTTGCGACAAAGACAATAATTTTTTTCATTTCCAAAATTAAGTTTGTCCGTGTCACTCCCATTGTTTACCAGTTATTTTTTAAATATTTTTAAAATTTTCTGTCATATTGGTAAACTGCGTCAAATTTTCGAAAATTTTCTTAAATCAGAGAGGGGACAATAGCATCATTTCATTTGAGGATATTCGCTGAAACCTGATATTATCTATTTCTCTTTGAAAAAGCAGATTAGGATTTAATTTCCACGTGATAAATATTTCGTAATAAGAATTGAAGTTTGCGTAACATTGCCGTATATCTTATTACATGTATTCATAAAAACTATCTCTGTGGTGCTGTATGTTCTATACCACCATTATAAACTTATCTAAATGGAAGCACTATGTATTGATCTCCCTAAGAGAACATCGGAATGTGATTAATATTTTCAGTAAACGAAAATGTAGTTTGTGCTCAACTGTCATTTCACTTGATTTGTTATACTTGTATGTTTTTTTAAATTATTACTTGCTTTTTATTCCTTTGCTTTTATAAACTGTAATAAATATTTTATAATACTCGATATAGAATCCATCTATTTGGTTATCTTTTATTTAATTTAAACTATTTTCATAGTACATATATCCACACATCGCAACACACATAGCCGCACATAATATGATGAAATTTAATAAGCCAAAGAGTATTTTGTATCGATATAAATACGAGTGTAAAATAAGTAATAATTAATTATAGTACATTTGTTTAGTTTAAAGCCCATCTTATTTGGCTTCTTTTAGTTATTTTTTATGTATAATTAATAGAGGCCTGGTGGTGATAGTGTGGGGATGGTGGTGGGAATTTTCGTGAATATTTTCAATGCACGGAATTTTTCATTACAAGTGGACTATTAGCAAAGAATCTTTACTAATAGCCCACTGGTATTAAATATTGTTAAATTTTCTCTGAGGTTTATTAAATTTCACTTGAAGATGTTGTAATACAACGAAACCTAAGTCGTGGTAAAGAACTTAAAGAAAGTAGAAATACTACTACAATACCTAGTTTCATTTAATTGTGAATAATGAATTTCTACAAAATTAATGCCAAGTATATTCAATACAAGATTTTAATCAATTTTTATGGGACCATAGAGGAAGTATACGCTTCAAAATGAAAAATGAAAATTTATTAATAATAGAGGCCGGATATGTGAAGTATTATATACAAAAAAAACCAAATCATCAAATTTTTTAAAGTCCGTTAAAATGTCGTTACATTATAACCTTTTTAAAATTTATAATGCTCAAAGAAAATAGTGCAAATTTCGGAATATTTTTTTTTATTATTTAGTCCACGTTTTCCATAATTTCAACGCTGCAGGTACCATTAAACTTATAGTCTGTTACTCATTCTTTTTTCGATTATGATTACTCATTCGACTCATCAGATATCGTCCTTTTAATACAGAAAAAAATATATGCTACTTTCTTGCAAACTTTCTTCCTAATGTTGTCTGATTTCCAATCCCATTGTCGCTTGCAGAGTTGTTTCATAGTCCTATTTTCTCTGCATTCATTTCGCTTTTATTATTTTTTTATGAAATTTATAATTCACGTTTGAAGATTTCAAAGGGACATTGTTTTGTATGCTTATATTATAATTGACTCTTTAAAATGAAATCATAAGTTTATCTAACCTTATATTATGGTTATTATTATAATTATATTATAAAGTTGATGCAGATTGGTGATAAGTAGTAAATGATATAAAGTACAGAGTCACATTTCATCCATACAAATTATGTTCTGGAAATATGAAGTCGGGGTAAGATTGTGGAATACCGTATCTATAGCTTCATTGTCTTATATAGTTTGAGAGAACGTAATACGAAAATAGAGATACCCATGAATGTATAGAAATTAGACCATGGCTTTTAGCTGAAAAGTATACTCCATATGTGTGTTTTCTTCGAGTAATAATTTTAACGCGTACATACGTTAGAGAAGGTGAAAAGTACATACAGAAAAGCGAATAATGACTTTTATTGCTTGCAAGTGAGAATGTTTACTTTATTTATCGTTATGTATTTAGTATAGCTTGCAAGTTTAAATTTATATCAGTTCCCAATTCTACTTTACATTTATTTGAATGCCGCCAAACATCTAATAACAACTATAATTCTACGTTTGAGGCAATGTAGACCAACCGCAATTAAAGTCTTTCAGCCATTGTTTGACGTTGAGGCGTCTTTGAAAGACCCTCTCCCCAAGTCCTCTCTCCCCAAAATCAGCTTTAACACAGCGGAATCTAGTCATAAATTATTTAAACTCACGGTCTAATTCATTCCAGTGAGGTAAAGAATAATGTCACGTGATTTATGTTAAAAGCGAAAGCCCTAAATCAAAGAACGCAAACGCACAGTGTACCACTTGAGCGGTCTGGGCGGATATTATCGACCAGCCTGTTGATACATTATTTATGGCATAATTGTTTTAAAAGAATTTTCATTATTATTAGAGAGATTCGTTTACTCTCTTTTTCTTAGGTTTTAAATCGTTACAGTATTAAAAAGGTTTCTAAAATTCAAATCACGATGCAGTGGTATGGCGTGGCCAATGGTAGATACATAAGTAATAACTCAGAAACAAGCTCAGAGTTTCTAAAGTATATACCCACGTACTTGAAATTTTCCGAGACGATAAAAAACAGATATAGAAAAACCATACATATAAAATGAGAGGGCAAACATTTTATGTGGAATGGAATATCATTTAAAAGTCATTCAAAATAAAATCAAGGTTTTATTTTCCATTCAAACTACACAACAGATGGTAATAAAGTCAGCAGTTATTTGTGCGTGAATGTGTATGTAACACTTGAATTTTATATGTAGTGGGCGATTTTCACTATGGATAAAATTTAAATATTAATTTTATAAGTTACTTTGATACTCTGTTACTCGGGTAGTTTTTGTGAAATTTATCCCACTTTTATGCATACATTATTATGTATAGCACAACAGTATAATTTTATTTTTTGTGTAATTATGCCAATATAGTATAATTTAACTCGGTCCTCGGTTGCGGCTGAAAATAAAGTTTACTGAAACACTATCTATATTCGTAATTTTTTTCACAATTTTATTTTCTACCAATTTTACAGACCTTGTTTTAGATATTGATGTACTGAATATTAAACATAAACTAGGAAGGCAAGGAATCTAAAAAAAACTCTACACCTCATTTTCTTCTTTTTTGTTTTCCTAGTTTTTAAAATTCAACCAATGTGGGCTTTTTAGTATTTACATTAATGGTTCCCTCTTCGTCACATGTTGATAGTAGGAATACAACTTTTTGGGTTTTTGCTTTGTAGGAAAATAATGTTAGTTCGTTATCATAACAGAACATAGTTGTTCCAGTTCTTCTAGTACATTCATTTTCAAATTCTACCGGTATCTCCCTTCTATTAGCTCGTAGAGTTCCAACCTATGCCAGCTTATATGGTTCTTTTACTAAACCTTTCGCTAGTGGCACCGAAGTGAACCAATTGTCCATTGTGATATTTCTATTCGTACCATGAACAGTACGCGTCAATTTTTTTACAAAAAATTCACCAAGTGGTACTCCATCTGTTTTGGTAAAAGAACCTAGATAAGGCTCTGCATCCACCATATACTTTGTAGAATTATCTACAATCATCACAATTTTGATACCATATTTATTTGGTTTATTCGGTATATATACATGAAAGGGACATCTGCCTCTGAAACCTAACAACTGTTCATCAATGGTAAGGTAGCATCCAGGTTTATAGTTCTCTCGACACTTAGCTATGAAAAGATCCCAAATATCTCGAAAGGGAGCGAACACATCGATTAACCTCCGTTCTTGACGCGTAGACTTATCGTCAAATCTTAGGCAATTTATTAGCAAATCAAACTTTTCACAAGACATTGTACTGCGATATCGATTTCCACAAAATGTGATATCAAACAACTCTCTAGATGGTAAATGATTATCTTTCATTGCTGCAGATAATGTGAGAATGCCAATGAGAGCTCTAATTTCATTAGCATCGGTTGGTCTCTGAGTGGATTTCAATATTTTACATTCTTGAGATTTTATTGCTATCTCTGCATTGGTGTGGGTTACAATTAAATCAATCATATTATCAGTAATGAAACATGAAAAGCATTGAAGTGGATCTAAAATATTTTTGCAAGAACGTACAGGTCCAGGTTTTATATGAACTATGTTCCTTGAAGGTCTTCTGCTTTGTGACCTTGGCTTTCGTAATGACCATTTGTGTTTATCTTTCCCACGAAGAATGTTACGCGATGGTCTTATAATCAAATCGCTAGGATCTGCTGAAGTGCTAGGTGTCGCGTCTTCAATGGAACGTGATGAAGATGTATCACTACTTGCCTGATAATCTTGATCTGGAAGTTGCTCTTCATTCGCAGTAAAAACTTCATCATCACCTTCCGTTTCATACGCGGTATCAGCCTCAATATGGTCTTCAGGCTCGCACCCTGATGAATTTTCCTCCTCGCTATGGCCTTCTAATATTAGCACACGAATTGTATCTAAAAAAATAATAATAATAGACACCATTGATACTAAAGTAAAGATAAAAGAACGTAATTTTTACTTAAGTAAAAAGTTACGTTACTACTAACCTTCGTCGATGCGACGAGCCATGGTTGCTGGAACGGCGCGTACGGCCCCCCTACGCACAAAGTACTACCGTCCGTCGCGAGGGCAACGGGTCGACTGAGATTAGCTTAAATTAGAAAACTGCACGGTCACGCGCGCAAAAGTTATCGCGATTTTTTTTAGTGACGCGTCTTCGAATCGACGAAGGTTAGTAATCTAGGGTAAATATAGCAGCTTCCCAAATGCAAAAAATTGCGTTATAATCCTCGATTTTATTTAATTCTGATTGAAATATTAAAAGTTAAACTAGGAGAGATGAACACACACATGTGTACTGATCAACAGAGCGATAGAACCTCCTGATTATAAAACTTAATTTGCCTTTTTATTTAAAAATGACTGCGCGTATATGACGGGCGAATATGATGGGGAAAAAGGTGCAGTGGAGCGTTAACACCTGGTGGTGATCACGATGGGGTTGCATACCTATTCGTTTACTTGTAAGTGATACAACGAGATGGCCCACGGTTGTGGAATCAATCTCGAAACAACAAGGGAATCTCGTCAAATGTCTTTGACATTGTATTGTACCTTGCGTTTTTGTATATTATATTTTATAAGTCGGGTATTGAAGAAGGGTAGAGTGGAGGTTCGTTTTCAATTTGGACTCTTTGAGGTATATTTAAGGAAGATACTTAATACATGTGTCGGCTTGTTTGCCGTGGTATTAACATAGATAGACAAATAAGCCACTTAAGGGCCTTTGAAGGTGGTAAACTAATATTTTTAGGGTGAAAAAAGAAATACAGGTGACATTTGTTTCCAACTTACCAATAAACATTTTATCTGATTTTTTTTGGTATTATAACAACAAGTCCTTATATAATTTCTATAACTATTGACCACTTGTTTTTGATTGGCAAAGCAAGTATCGAGAAAATATGTGTGCAGAAACAATTTATGCCAAAAACAACAGAGATGATCTGCAGAACAGAAAAAAATACTAAATCTGAGGGCACGGCTGTTCTCCGCTAAGGCAAGCCATAATTAGGAAGTACTGCAGAATCTTTTCTGGAAGCGATTTGTTACATTTTTGGATCCCTATAACTTTGGTCTGAATGATATTTGTCAATTGCGTATAAACCTAAATTTTCAAAATAAAATTTGTTTACCAGACTTAATAAACATAGAAAATTATTTTTTCTAGTGCAATCAATTTAGGTTTCATTAGTTTGCAATTTTAAATAATTTTGGAATGCACTCATTCACATATTGATCACTTACTTATTAACATCTAAACCTCTTAGGTTATTAACATCTAAAACCCTTAATGATGTCTTAAATGGCTAAATTTAGTATGTGGGCTAATTTTTGCGTCCAAATAATGAGAATGAATATTTAAGGATATTTTAATTTTTATTAACCTATCTACAAATATTAATATTATTTTTCACCATGTACATTGCGTAGCATATCTTTTGTAGGCGTTATAACATCGTGAATTTTGTGATGATTTTAGTGTAAAATTTAGATAAAATTTTCATAGTACTGTTTTTTTCATTATTTTCACTCTAGCAATTTAAGAGATATCGAAGGAGACTATGCGTTTTTGTTGATATTTTAAGAAATATCAAAATATGTGCAATATATATTAGATAAAATTATAAGAAAAAAAAGTGAGCCGTCACGAGACGCCTGGCAGATGTGAAACATCGTGTTCGTACAACTAATATGTATAAAAGACAAGATTATTACAGGAACTAAATATAGCATAATGAATAAATAAAGTATTACGAATTTCTTACAGAAAATGGTGACTTTATTTAATAAACATTTATTACACAACAGAACATTGACGAATTTAGTGAAAAATAAAATAAAGAAATATTTTTTTTTCTAGTAAAGCACAGGTTATGTGTACCGTAGTAAACAACACCGTCGAATTGAGTGAGGAGGGGGTCGCGTAGTCGGTTGCGCATGGCGACACGTTGCCATACCGTACTACATATAGACTATATATATATATATATATATATATATATATATATACCTTAGTATAGCGTGGCGACCCGTCGCCATGGCAAGCGTCGCCACGCCAACGATCCAGTTTATACCTGCGCCTATAGATGTTTCACATCAAAAATACTTTAGAATCGTTATAACCGACACCATGCACGCGCTTTCCATAGATGCTTCACATGACACAAAATTTAAATTAAACCCGGTACTAGCTGCTACTTGTTGACATTATGAGAATTGTGCGTAACACCATCTCTTTGGACCTCCTTGTAATGAAATGATACATACTATTGAGGTAATTTCTGTTCATTGTTACTCTCCCTTGCCTAAGACGACCCTTGTAGCGCATTTTTGACAAAGATACTTCGAGATCTAGAACCAATCTGTCGAATGATACCACGTTTTGTTTTGGTCTTGTCTCGTCAACTGTGTAGTAAGTAATACAAGCATAATAATTTATTTATTAATAACGGCTGTGACGAATAGCAGCCGTTTCTCAGAATTCATTACAAATAGAAACTTAAAATTGGACATATTTATAAAGTATATTGTGACAATTTTATAAGTAATTCCCATATTTTACTTCATTATTTATGTAATTGGGATCGTTACTTATTTAAATACAGTCTTAATGCGTTCTATTCTTAAGCTAACAAATAAAATAGGAAATTTGGCAAACAGGTATAGTAAAATAGTTTAATCTTCCTGCACGTGCACCAGTATATAACCACGACAAGAGTAACTAACTAATACACTGAAGAACAAGTGAGTGGTCTTAAACTACTTCTTCATTTTAAACTATCAAAATTACAAAGAAAATATCTATTGTGAGCTATTAACCGCACGACGTATTCATAATGAGAATAAAAATGCTAACAGTGCCAATGAACCTTGGAACTGAAATTTGGGAACAAGAAATGAGACCCTTCCTTTAGCTGACAATTTTTCAAAGATGACAATATAAACCATTTCACTTGCGGTCTTTCTAGCATGTCTAATTTCATTTTTCTGATATGGTTTTAAGATTATTGAATTATTTCTCTTATTTTTACTCAAACCAAACAAATTTACAATCGTACCAACATTATTACGGTATAAGACGCAACGATTTTAAGATTTTCTCCACTATCCGTGATCTATTAGTCAAACCATGTTTTTATTTCGTAAATTGCTTATTTTAAATAAAACATACTGGTTGCAAGAATGGTTGTCTTAATGTTTATATTAATATATACTGTAACAAGTTGACGTAGAATATAACAGTCTTTTGTAATGATATATTTTATTTGATTAGTGGCCTAAACTTAATCCTTCCAAATTTGGTTATTTCTGTCTTTATTTGTATCCAAAACTTATTTAAAATTTTTGTGTGCCATAATTGTACAATATTTTATTGAATAGTGTAACGTAGCATGCACTGAGTGGTATAGCAAAAAAACTAAAGTCAAAAACTATAGATCGTAGGCTGTTATGTAGTTTATTATACCAACCAAAGGTGAATCTCTCTGAATGTGAAACAAATATGCTATCTGTTTAGTCTATGACTATACGTACTCGATAGTTTTTCCCTACGAATGTCGATAATTGTAAACACTTACGTCAAGTGGTAATCTAAAATGACAGTTATTGAAAAGATCACGTAACTGTTGATATTAAAATTTACATTATGATATTTTTTTTTTTCATTTTGGCATGATTAATTCCGCTGTGATGATTTATGCTTAAACGCAGTATGCACAACGCAGCACTTTTTTTACATCCTTTGTTAGAAAGTAGTTACAAATCCCCGTACCCGTAATACCCGTAATTACAAACAGTACGTGAGGTATTAAAATACGAGTTACACTCGAAAAAAGGCCAAAGTAAAAAGTTAGTGTTTGCTGAACATATTCCCGAGCTCGTCAGCAAGTCAAAATAAGTTTGAACCTTTATAAAAAGTTATGTGCAAATTAAATAAATAAATACCCTAGATAAAACGAGCACCGCACCGGACTGCTGTTGCTAATATCGTGTTTCGTTGAAAACTTTTCGGTTTAGGTCTAGAATTGATAAATGTTATCAATGTTATGGTTTTTTGCATAGTGGCAAGAATGGATCAAGTCGAACTACCTCCGGGTAATAGCATCCTCTATTAATTAATGTATTTGGATGTAGAGTAAATAATTGGTAAGCTTTCGACCATAGATAGAATGATATATACTCTGGCAAAAAATTAAGTTCCTTACTTAGTAAAACTCCCTCAATTTCAAGGTATCTGAACTTGTCTGATTCATGAAAAGTTAAAAATGAATTACTTTTCACATTCTGCTTTTGTATGATATTAGCGAATGATTATATTGTTTAGTGTATGTTGCAATTTTTGAGGGATTTACATAATACAAAATAGTTTTTAAAAACTAACTTAAAAAAAGCTAGGTTTAGTACCTAGCTTTTTAACAAATTTATAATTTAATCTAATTTTTCATGTAATTTAAAATTTTAACTCTGTTGTACATATAATAATAAATATATTCAAAAAGGTGTATTTATTTTATAAAAAATTATGTTTCTTTAAGTTGACCGGCGGTGCTGGCACCGATTTCAAAAATAAGTAACTTATTTATTGCGAATAAATAAGTACCTATTTTGAATTATTTAATTTTTTCTTTTTGGTACTTAACTTTTTTAAGTTGGTTTTTTAAAAGCTATTTTTTTTTATTTTTTACGCAATTAAATTTCAATGAAAGTAGATGTAAGTAGAATAAAATACACAAAGTGGTAAATATGGTGGAATAAGACTGTAAAATTTTAATGGCCATATTTTTTAATGGAAAAAAGGCAAGTATTCGCATCTTCCTATTTTAAAATTTATATTAAATACGCTATCTATGTTCCCATAACTTTATCACATCACAAGAACTCAAATACAGATAAATAAATTAAGTAAAAGCGAAATTCCTAATTTACGATTTTTCAAAAATTTCTTAGTGAGGCAGTTTATACATCTCTGGCTTACTCTTGTTTAATACGTTGAAGAAATTAGGTAAAACTTATATTTTTGAAAAAATTAAAGGAACTGATTAGTATCTGGTAACATGGTAGAAGGTGTGATGGCTAAGAAACTCCATTTCCTAGTAAAGAATGATCCTCTGTATCGTTGGATAAAAATTTATGACTATTTACCAGTTAAGCTACATATAATTTCCTATTGGTTCCTTTTGAAATATCAAGACTTTTACTGATTATTCTGTAACCAAAACAGCTAATTTTGCATCATGTATATTATGTTTGTGATCTTTGTAAATTAAACGTTCATTTAAATTGAAGATAGGATAGTATCTAAACGAAAAATAAAATATTTCACTCATGTGTTATATTTACTAATTTAAAATTTTTAATATGTTAATTTACCTTATAGCCATTCTATCAAAGTTCAATTAAAATTATATGAAAAGGGCCAGAGTTTTACAATAATTGGAAAATTTTCGAGTTCATCTGGTAAGAAAAATTATAAACTTTATCACGCTTTATTAATGTGACAGCCTCTTAATTAATAGGCTTCAATAAAATGTTATTTTAAGTTTTTAGGTTGCTGATTTACAACACGGAACTGATACGTATGATTGGTATGTACAGTTATGAATTTGAGGTATTAAAGTTATCTAGCTGTGATTAAAATTAGTTTGTACCCATTTTAGCTGAGGTTCAATTCATGTAGTTACGACAATATATATTAAATTATAAATAATTTCATTTATAAGTTACATTTTTTTATACTAATCCAAATATCACACAAAAAAATATTTGCCAAAAGTTATATCTTATAAGAATAAGCACTTACAACTACGGTTAAAATTTTGTCCTACACCATTGTAGTATCAAGTACTTACCTATCATTATGTTGGTTACATTTTATTTAGGAATTAAATAAAGTAATAATTTTCACTGACCATATCTCTTACTAAATTCTGTCCTTATAAACTTATTACTGGTCAAACGTTTTGTCAAATTTATTACTTTTTGTATGTTTGTTACATTATATGTTCAAAGCAAAAGTATTCACATTGAAATTGTATAGTAACCATACAGTCTAGCGTGTATCTAATTGAGATCCTCAAAGTAATAAATAAACAAGTTATATATATCCGATTACAGGCCACAAATGAGAGACTGTGTACTATTGATGCTATATTTCAACATTTCGTAGAATAGCGTGGAACTTACATGTGAAAAATACCGATGCTATTTCATGGGATTACGGATTTGAGCACCATTCAATTGATTTTTTAAAGTTGAACTACTCTTTAAATCAAAGAAAATCTGTAATTAATTTGATTTCAAAAATAATTCAGAAGATTCCATGTGTATTTTAAAATTGTTTTAAGTGAACAATATAATTTTCATAAAATTTTATATGCGAATCAAAACAATCTCTTCACGCGTTGTGAATACATTCTTAATTACTTTCACATCCTCATTCACATGTTTATTTATAATATTTTGGGACCGGTTATTATAAATTTAAAGCAAATTTACACAAAACGTTTAAAAAAAATGTAACCGACTTCAAATAAACACGCTATCCGCAACGCACTGAAAATTCAGTTGGTGCGTACTTACATGTTCTTGAACCATACTTTACATGTTCTTGAACCATAACTGTTAAAGTAATGGTGATATCTTAATTTTTTATATATTTAAAACTTTTCTTACATATCGATATAACGGGAAGCATCAAAATCGGTTCAGTAGTTTTTGAGAAAATGGCTATATGTGGAGGGTGGTTATCTATTTCACTTGCACGCGTAGTTTTGTGGTATACGCACATAAAAACATGTGTGCGGGCAAAATATATTACCACATTTTTAAAGTCCATTCAATAATATGCCTAACGCTATAATACGGAATTCAATGCGTAAACATATAGAATACATGCCAGCAATTAGGAAACTAGATGAAATTGAGAATCCAAAACTGGCGTTGTATTGTGGGGGATCGATATGCGTGGAAACGTGTTGTTTACCGGACCTGATGTGGCTAATGATAACTAAAATATGTAATTAAAACTTGAATATTTGTGGCAATTCAAGCTTCATGTTAAGTTGATGCTATAGAATGAATTCATTTTTAAGAGAAATTTAATTCAGTATTGGTTAGTAATTATATTAATATATCGTAAATTCTCGGGGTACATTATTATTACTTACATTAGTTAATAAAAAGCCGATGATATCGCTGATTGATCGAGTTACAAAAATCTTGCCATTTATTCCTATAATGATTTTAATTTTATATCAAGTCGATAAATAATAATTGACGATTAGACTTTTTTGGTTTATATTATTTCCAAAACCGTCGTAATTATTGAATACTACAATAACAATCAACTTTTCTTTTAGCATATCACGTTGAACATGATTAGCGATATCAATAGATGTAGGTACATTAGAAATAGTGATTGTAATATTGCGACTCATACACACGTACACGAGTGAGACATTCATCGTTAGAAAACACACATTAATGATATTACTAGAAATATACAAACTTGCTAGCTATGCACGCGTATAGTAAAACGCTCATTAGCGTAATTGACAATATTTAATGTAAGCTAAGTTATGTCAATTTAATTAATTATAATATTAATGATTTTACAAAAAAAAGTATCTATGGTTCAATATTTCTTTACTGTGAATGAAATATTAGGATATCGTAAATTAAATTTTTTTTTTAATTTCGAAGCTGCGCGTAAATATGTCGTTGCGAGGGTAACTTCTTAAGTATTTTGCTAGATTATTAACGTGTTATAGATGGATTTATTGTTATTAAAAATAAAAAAAATTATATCTGTGGGTAAATCGTGCACTACACAACCAAGCTACCTGACTTTTTCTTTTCTTCTTTACTACGGCGTTTTACCAAAACTTGTTTGATTGTTGGTGAAATTTCAAACTGACGCCGCTCCATTTAATTTACTCTTATTGTGATCGTTCACAAAAGATCTATTAGAGGACGCTATCTTTTTTCGTATTTAATAGTATGGATTAAACTTTGTAAATTATGTAGCAGAAAATATTCTCGAGAAATAAGTTATTTAAAATAAATATACAATCATACGGTTATTATTTATAACATGTCGCCTAGAAATTTTTACATCGATCTGTATACGAAACAAAGCGGCGCGTTATATTTCAAATATTTACGCTCGAGTACTAGTTTAGAATGGTATGAGGAACGCCGAGAATGTAAATTGTCTACTTATGAAACATCGGGTTACCGGTCCAATAACTTGTATAGTATTTTTGCAACTAATTATTATAACTCATTCATAACGAGTAGGTGAAATCCAGGACCGGACGTTGAATTAGGTTTGAGTTGGTTGAGAAAATGTAGCTTTAAATCAAATTAAAGAGCAAAGAGAGCCATATACTTGTTTTTTTGCAATGAAGATTCAATTTATAACATGAATTTACAATTTCACGTCAAGAATTCGCTGAAAATTCCTTCTCCCCCACTATACGTTATCATCCTACTTCTGGAGATAAAGGTGATTTTGCCCTTAAGTTTTGTTTTCTTCACTTATTTTCATAAGAGAGCGATGTTTTTTTAATAAGTAACCAAGTTTATATTTTGTTATTTACTACCTATTATCCGCGTTTAGCTAGCGTAGTTATGGGAAGGAGGACGCCAACTACGCCATCTAGAATAACTGAGGGAAAAAACACACTGAGTCATTATGTTCGCCACGTCAAAATACAAATGACAATGATAACAAAAATATTTTCTCCTAAATTAGGAAATAAAGGTATTCTTTATGGAAGGTTGCTATATAGATTCCCTATAACAGCTATGTTGCTTGTGTAATGTTTTAAAATATCACGTCGATTCATTGCTCTAATACAAAGTTGCTTCGTTATTCCGTTTGTCTTTGTTAAAGAAATACATCGATCTGTTGCTTCATTGCGATGTGAAAGAAGGGTAAACAAACATACTTTCTGAGATAAGGAGAAGATTTTCCGAAGTAAAGAATAGTATCGTTTCTCAGCTCGCTTACTATCTTTGTAAAAAAACGAATCGATCCCTTGCTCAATTGGGACGCGAAAGAAGGACAAGCAATGAAACAATTACGCATTTGTAACATTAGTTAGCATTAGGAATACGATTTACTACATTTAACTATATTTCAACTATAAAGATATAACTATTATATTTGTAAAATGTATTAAGGTATTATTGCACATTTTGATAAATTTATAAACATAGAGTTAAATGATAGATTTTAATATTCATGTTATTTGTTTTTTCATAAAATTTACATATCAAAATCTGTAGATAAATTTCTCCGTTTTAACTACTAATTCCGATAATTTTAATTACTGGGATACAAAATCTTAAACTTATTCATTGCCTCTTAGTAAGATTTTCATATAATTATATTGTGTCAGTTATTAATTAACATAATATAAATTGATAAAAAGATGGAAAAACTTGTGCTAAATTAAAATTTGTCATTCATAATTTCATTAATTTCTTGAGAGTTATAGAAAGGCCTCCTAAATATTTAAAATATCAATATCCTACTAATATCTTTAGTATTTTAAATCACATATTTTATTTTCCATTGTAAATATATAAAATTTTTAGAAAAAGAATTTAAGTAAATCAAAAAAGGGGAAAATAAGAGAAAAATAATTTAAAATTTACAAAAGATCACTTACATATTTATAAAACAACTCGAATTTCTATTTTCCATCTCACAGTATGCCAAAGTAAAGAAAATATTTCTTCTAACGTAACTTATTCCAATAAGCTTTTATATAAATATGTATGTTTAGTCATTTTTTCATCATCACTTAATAATATACAAATTCTAATTTAATCGGCCAACAGTAGTGGAACTCTCTGACTTATATTTACTTTGAAATTCATTAATAACAATAACTATTATGGCAAGACGAACAAGTATTGCATTTTGCCTCTCTGTTCTTCTGTAGAATTGATGAATTTGGAAAGCATTAACAACAAACGATCTATATTTTTGCTACAGAAACGATGACTTCATATGCTCTAGTAATAAAACAGCGACTGTGGGCAATTATTTTAATATAAGACAGTAGTTTGCAATCCCACTCAAGTTTCAAGCTAAACCTCGATTTATTATAAAATAATCACGGATAATAGGGTGATAATAATAGAATAGGAAAATTTACTTGTTACTTTATACCGGCATATTATAAACCCGTGAATATGAAAGTTTCGCTCCATGTTATAAATATCTTATTTACAAACGGTTTTGAAAGTTGATAATTTAGTCTATAGAGAGCATTTGTCTTTACTTTGACGTTTATACAAAGTTTGTAGCGACGGCCGCAGTACATATAGGAGCCACGAGTCGCTCACAATACGAATTTGATCATGAATTATTTATGAGAAAGACGTTCGTTATGTCGCCTTCTCCACACAGGGTACAATGTGGTAGCTAATCTCATATATTACGGATTTTCACTAAAAAGCTTGTTTTTTAGAGAGGCAGCACTATGTATCGACATGAGGGTCGCTTAATGTTTCCGTTTTGAAGCGAATGCTTATCTAAATATATTAACGGACATCTTGAACACTTTACGTTTTTTTTAGTGGTTTGTATTCAACGTTTTGATGATTTTGTTGATGAAAATTTGTTTATAGGGTTTTTCAAATTAGAAAATTATGATAAGTTCTTACACAATATATGTATCCCATGGGTCTAAGGAATTATAATAGCTAGATACATCGCATTTATTTTGAAATGTTAAGTTTATTTGGGGAGTTATCACTCTTGCAAAACTGAGGATCTGATGATGGCGAGAATAGTCCTCTCTGGAACTAAAAGAACATAAGCTTATGGAGATTTCTGGTTGATATCCAAATATAGGTTTTAACAGGGAAATTTTCTGTAAATCAGCGTATCTAATTAGAACAAAGGTAGTAATTATTTCTATGGTCTAAATATCTTTAAATCTGATTTTTCACCGGATAAATTATTTTGTGCATTGTAGAATAATTTCTGCTGATCATAGTTTTGACCTTTAGTCGCATAATATTTATCCTTGCCAAATATTTTATCTCCTAATATTAAATAATTTTAATTAATACAAGGAATGTCTAAATCACAGTGAAATTATCGAAAATGAATAGACTAGTCAAATATCATGTTTCAATATAATTAACTAATAATATCCATTTAATGAATCTTACACAGGTATTAAAGTAATGAAACCAAATAACAAAGAAATATAAGTGTACGAACCATATATCACCTAAAAATAAAAATTGGAAATTATTAAATAGACTTTTCTGTATTCTTCGGAGAATCTTGTCATTGAAACACGCCCTTAAGTAAACTCGGTGGTCGGGTGTTGGGAGGATATGGTGGGCACAGTGCTTCGGTTACTTAGTGGATGTGAAGGGGATAGCGCGTTAGGCCTCTCGATCGAAATCCGAGTTAGTAATGGACGCCTCGTTATCATTGTACTTCCAACCCGGTGAGCGATTAAGTGCGAGTACTATAATTTAAAAAAGAAATAAACAAGAACGAAATAAAAAAAATTTAAACAACCCACCACGAAAAAAAAACAAAATCATACCGTAATTTTTTAAATGTCGTTCGTGACCTATATACGAGCATGTATCTAAGCTGCAATCGGCGCTGTCTTGAAATACATACGTAAATATGGTCACGGACGACGGTTAAAAAATATTCGATGTTATTTTTGTCGAGAGTAATTAATATATTAATACTTACACATAAACTTTAAAACTACGTATAATTTTATTAATAAAGTTATCGATTAATTCCGCGAAGAAAATTTTGAAATACGTAGATATCGACCAACAACATATTACTGATTATTTAAACTTTATAAGTACACATTACATCACAAAGTATTGAAGAATTATAATTTATTGAGACAATTAACTTTCATTTAATTGTCATTATTATTGGTTTTATTGGATAGATAAATATTTTAGATTTCGATCAGATAGATGTATCACCAAATTTTAAGTGTTCAAATAGTCAATGACTTTTAAAAGTTATTTTATTTTATCGCAGGGGGATTTATGACTATTTTATATATTTTTTCATTATTTGAAAAAATACATCAGTCTCTTATTGGACAAATAATTATGTACAAGGACGACGTCTTGCTTCGTTTATTCTTATATCAGCGAATGAACAATTTACCAACATATTCTTCAAACGATATAAATTTTTAATCTTCACAAATGTCATCCTTTGAATAAATAAATCTGATAAACAAATCTTGAGACATATTTATCAGATTTATCATTTTATATAGATTATACACAGCACAGATTTGAAAACTATGCATTATATTTATTGATTGGTTTATTTTAGAATCTACTTTGTCAACTTAAAACTTTGTTAAGTCTACCTTTCAAGGTTTGGCCTAACTAGGTGAGGCAAGAAAAGGTACACGCGTCAGTAGCAATGCGGGCATAGCGAAGCCTCTCAATATAAGTGCGACCATGCGACCTTTCCCTTTATTATAAATTAGATGTTAACGGGCTAAGCGTACCCGATCCACCACGATAATGTAGTGCAGTGAGGCGAGATGCTTAATTGGGTTGGGCAAAATGTAAGGTTACATTAAAGCGAAATGATTCAAAATCGTCCCTGTTGAATAACTTTACTATGGTAGTTGTGCCAAAATTTTCTGTAAACAAACAGTATGTCTGTAAGTTGCACTTTGCATTAAGTTTCGTAGGCACGTACTTTTTACACCGGCGCCGTATTATATTTATGAATGATTCGGAGAATTTTATTGACAATTTTATAATATTTGAAAGGAGAAAAGTTGGTAAAAAATTAGAAGGTGGAAAAATAAAATATTATGGAAATATTAGGATATATATTAAGAATTTCTGCAAAATATTAAGAAATTTCTCTCAAGAATTTAATACTTAATTTATGAGCTCTTTTCAATCTATTCATAAACAGGAGAGGTTCTCATTTTATCACTCATGAGCATGTATGTAGGTTAATTAGATCGAAATTGTTGTGCTAAATTTAAATTAACATTTTTCATTGCGTTCAAAAAGTTATGGTGATAATTTCATAAATTTTGTATTTTTAAAAAAATATTGTTTAAATTTAATCGTAATTAAAACTACACCGCAATCCATCAAATAACGCAAACATATTTAGAAATAACACCGTAAAAAATAAAGCATGATTTATAAGTCTTATAACTTTAACACCTTTGCGATTTACTTTCAATTACATAGGGACTATTATTTGGAAACTAGGTAGATTATTATTTTTAGTCAGTTGGAAACTTTTTAACTGACTGACGCAGTCTTTCAGTGTTTAAACAACTAAATCTCAGTTCGTAAAACTAATAAATTCTGAAAGCCAGTACACAAGTAAGGTAAAAATCGAGTTTATAAAAATTAATCCAGTACATTCCATCAGCTCGCCAGTGGGATTCATATTTTCACCAGGAAGTAGTATGCAAGAAATTAAACATTTTAAAACGATGAAATCATTTTTCAACATAGATACCCCTATTATAGCTTCAGCAAAGCTAGAAACACAAACTTTTCCGCTTACGAAACTGTCATTTTGATAATAAAAGGCATGACTCTGCAGCAAGAGGAAACCTAGCCCTTGATAAAGTGACAACCTTGGTAAAGTGACTTTTCAAAAAACATATTTAATTAGCTCTCATGCTTTCAAATAGAGCTGAATGGTTCTTTAAAACTTAAGTAATAATTAATAAATATGTGTCAAATATGTTACCAGTATTATTGAGAGCTTCTTTACATATTGTTTTAACAGCTTTTATACATATTGTTTAGCCTTTTGAATGAATTTCGACAAAACCATGATGCATTTTAAAACAATTCTGTTGTTTAAAATCAAGCTTCCGGACATCAAAAAAAGATAAAATATTGGTAAAGTATGTTTAATGTTTGCAATATGATGGACTAAAAGCAGCTTTTTGTTAATTATCTAATAATATGAATGTGTAATTTTAGAATCTTTACTTGAAATTAAAAATCTGAAATTTATTTCTGAACCCATCATACCTGGGAAAAGTTAATAAATATCTTAAACAGCGGTAACAAATATATTATGAAACATAATCAGTGAAAGCAGTGGTGATTGGTCATTATTAAAATGTATAAATTTTTCCGTGATAAACCCTGTGGAACAATTCATATAATTTCATTCACATTTAAATTCTTATAAATATTATTTACCTGATTGATATTTCAAATTTAAAAAATATTATTATGAGATTCAATAAAGACATTATCTATAACATCGAACCTATAAGCAAACATACACAATAAGTATAAAAATTACTCTTGTAAGCGTTATCGCCTGATGGGCACTTCCTTGTTTAGATGCTTTAAAGCTTGCACCTCTGCAATAGTTTAATAATACTCATGCAATATTCGTTTACTAATAAAAGTTTTCAGACATTTAAATTTTATTGTTCGATATTTGAAAATATTTAGTGACGTAAATAAATGGATACATGAAAATAATACTTTACGACGCTATAAAAAAAATCCCTTTTGAAAAATTTAATTTTTTTTGTGGAAATTTCTTCCATTCCATTTTATACATTACTTGAGTTTGTGGTCCAGCGACCCATATAAATTGGAATTTAATTGTTGGCTAATGATGCTATTTTATCATATTTATATTATCATCACATATTGTTTACCAATTTTTGTACTACAAGATAAATAAAATTTATTGTTACATTTACGAGAATAAAATATATATTATTATTACTATATTAATTAGATAAAAATATTTATTATTATTACTTCTTTGATATTTATAAGAGAAGCCATACCTCCACAAACCTTTAAATAAGAAAGCCACTGTTGAAAAATAGATATTCGATCTTTTTCTAATCAAATTTATATTAAAAAATATTAATTTCACGCTAGCCCTAATTC
This sequence comes from Druceiella hillmani, assembly GCA_039881145.1. NCBI lineage: Eukaryota > Metazoa > Arthropoda > Insecta > Lepidoptera > Hepialidae > Druceiella > Druceiella hillmani. The sequence continues at coordinate 27,799,087 of JAYKKI010000003.1, read as the reverse complement.
GAATAATGTTTTGGCACTTGTGAATCTTTCAAAATCTATGGATTATGGTCATCATTAGTTTGTAAAGTCATGTAAATATATCAAAATCGTAGCGGGTAAGATAAAATGACGATAACCATCTAAAATATAACTGAACACGGTTCAATGATTGTTGAAAGAAGGCAAAATGATAGAATTTTTTTACGTGCAACAACGGAACGGCTGCCAATGTTACTCTTATGCGCGGATAAAATATTGATTTAAGAATATTACCGAGCATGAGTCTTCACATGCGGGCGGTAAGCAAATATTACAATCGCGCTATTAACGTTAAGAAAAAATTTTAAAATACGACAGTGAATGTGAACGACTGACGTATTCCTGTCATCGAAATATTTTTTGGCAAAAATATTTTTCACATGTATTTGTTTAGGTATATATGATGTCGCATTTATTATAATAAGTTAAGAAAAATATTGAACATTCCTTGAATATTAATTTACAACCAATCTAAAACCAAAATTTTCACAGCGGTATAGTTCAGAGATCATTTTCCTAAATTATAAAATGCTTATCATAAAGTATAAGACACAAATATTATCACCCATATTAATGGAATAATTAGCAAAAATATGGTGTGACTGGAGCTTGCGTAAGTAACAAGGGTCGATAAGAGAACAATTTTAGTGACCAAAATAATATTCACAATGAAAAAATTGAGAAGGATATCTTAAAACGAACGCGTCTAAAAAGAAAATAATCCTGGACTATTTTATATAACTTCACTGACAGTTATTTTACTTTAAACTGAGTTAAATTGTCATCCACAATCTCACATGTCTTGGAACAAATATGTGGAACCAAAATTAATATATATCTTTATTCTTCAGCTCTCAACGATATTTATTAAGAATTTAATATTAATTAAACAATTTTATTAAATATTAATTAAACAACCAGATTACTTAAAATAAAATCAAAAGGAATTTCGTTCACGAAAGTAAAATAGTTTTTCCATGAAATAAAATAATTTATTTCAATAGACGATATTAAATTAATAATAAATTAAAAGCATTAGCCTTAGCTTTCCTGGAATGTTAATTACTTTCCTTTAATGTTAAATAATTAATTTAATAGTATTAGCCTTAAGGAACTGAAACATTCTACCGAGTGTTTATTAATTTTTTTTTCATTGAGTGTAAGTAGAATTCAGACCTGGCTGTGAACTACGTCCATCCGGGAACACATAAAATAGCTTGTCGGTTTTAATCGGTTTCATTAAGATGATAAAAAATATTAAAATGAGCATTTTTTCTTTATTTACTCTTTCGAGTCTTTTTTCGTTAGTTTTTATTTGTATCCCTATATGATTATTTTAATTTACTCGAAATTTTAAATAAAAATGTGAACTTGCGTGATAAATTCAACGCTTGCGCTGAAAAAGAAAGAATTTTGTCATTTGCCTTCAAATCATATCATTTTAATGTTTATGATATTCCAGTTGTTATATTATATGCTTTATAATAGCTAAGCTAGAGCTATTTATTTCTTTTGGAAATTTAATATAAAATATCATATAAATTTATTCTAAACGAATTTAGGAGTTTCTGGTTTTATTGATAACGATAATCTGTTGATAAATTACAAACACTTCACAGAACACCTACATTATTTTTGGGAACAATATTTGTTTACCTGGTATAAATAAAGCACTAAATGACAAAAATATTGTTTTTAAACAAAGTATACAGTTTGGATCTATATCAATGCTAATACCCCAAATAAAGCGCTAAATACCAATAAACCTTCCATGGCATCTAAACAAAGTTCGGATGTTTGTCCGAGTATTATATGTCCAATTTGCGTTTTGTGAAAAAGACTACCTATATGCCATCCAAACCAACTTCACATTTGTAAAAAAATGGCTGATGACAGTAAACTGGTGTTAATTAACAATGACACAAAGAAATATAAACATCTGGTAAAATTGTTTATACAGCCAGTAAAAAAACGTGAATACGTAGTCAGGAGTGTATTAACATCTAATAATATCATTCCTGTTAAAGTGCCATCAAATTGTTTAATATAAAGAGTAAAAGAATTTTCAAGTTCTATTAAGTTTTGTGCATATTTGAGTCAATAATGTTACACGTCATTTTGAGAATCTATGCTAATGTATGTCATCTCATATTTGTCTTCATATATTTGTCCATAATAAAATCATATACTTGTTCTTTTATTGTTTTACTAGAATTTATTAAATACAAATCGGATAAGAACGTTCGATTTAGTGGTAAGGTAATTTTCGAATAAACATAAAATATTCGAACACAGATGTTTTGTGTAGTTTGATAACTTTTATAATACCCATTTTCTATATTTGTATGTCAGCGTGAGTACGTGCGGGCATTTAGTGCGAGCGCGTTCTTATTTAATCCAGTGTGCCCGTATGTCGGGGCGATGAGTGTGATTGTGCGGTTTATTAACAGGCACATAAACGATGCCTGGTAATGAGTGCTTGTATGTATGTGCATGTGTGTGTGTGCACCTGTGTACTTGTTAGTGCAATTGAGAAGTGTTTTATATTCAAATAAACAATACCCATATTTAATAGATTCTTTAATATTTTAAAAATTAAGTGTATGTACTGTTAGGTATTCCCTATCTGATGGCATTAGAATATTTAAATAGATTGTTGTAAGGTATTTGCAGTAGTATTTGGTTTTAAATAAAAAAAAATTATGTGCTTGTAAAGCAAATAAAAGTCGGTATTTTATGTGAGCTAAAAAAGAAGCCACAAAACAAAAGTAGCAAATATAGTCTTTAAAATTCATGGATTGTCATTTACCAGAGAAAAAGCAATTACGGAAGAGTTCATTCTTAGAAACAATACTTTAGCCCAGAATTAAATATGAATCATTTGTGTAAAGCGTTTAAGGAAATAAATAAAAAAAATTACATGGTTACACTTTTTTAAAAGAATTAAAATTGTTTTAATATGGAATAAAGAGAACTGACATGTTCTACATGTGACTATCTATTCAAATGCAATGTTAAGGTAACGAATAATATTTTACTTAAATCTAAATTGTCTTTAGATCTTACTGAAGCGATTGAAAGCTTAGAATCTTGAAAAGTGATGTTAAAGTTTCACATATGCCCAACGGTGTTAAGTTTACAATTACACTGGACTTATGGCAAGTTTTTCCATTTTTATTTTGGTCCATCAAAATTTTCTATAGTCGTAAGCTGTGGAATTTTAATTTGGTCTACATATTGGAAATGAAAACGGTGTTTTCAAGTGTTTATGACTTGAAGGGTTTTCGAGTGGAACAATTGCTTACGAAATAGACCCATGTCTATACAAAGTACTTAACAATGATACGACAAGGGAAAGAACTCATTGTTTGGAGTGACAACTGAGGTAGGTAAAATAAAAATGAAACGATATTAATGGTCTGGATATATTTATAATGAAATTTTCTTTAACGAAATCGAGCACAAGTGGTTAATAACCGGGCACTCTTATTTGAGTTATGGTAGAGACATTGCGTTTATTTAAGAAAGAAAAACAGTATCAAGCCTAATGGTTCCAGAAAATTTGCTTAAAATGATAAAAGAAACAAGGAATAAAAATTTTACAAGAAATCACAATGAGGGAAGAAGATATTCTAAAGGTTTACAGTACCAAAAATTCAGTTTCGAATACTGAGAAATGGAGCGTTTCAAGAGCACAGTGGATCAAATTATGCAAAGAAGAGTCTCATAAATTAGACTTTTATTTAAAAGAATTTATGAAAATATGGATGCATGGAGGGAATTTAATATTAAAAAAAATAAATAAAACTTTTCGTGACTTGGCATCTTTTTTACTAAATTAAAGTAATTTAAACTAAATCAGTTGTTTGCTATGTCACATAACTAGCATGCTTAGGTATATATTAACTGAAAGGCACTTAGGGCTTTCCAGTAGGCAGCAAACGTGGATTTAGTTCTTTCCGTAAGGAAACATACATAGTATTTAATATTTTCTACAAATAAATTGGTTTTCGAAGGAAATATCATATTATTATTGAATATATACCATATAACATCACTCAATTACTTAATACTGGACTTTATATCTTCTATTTGTTAATAAGAGAAAAAAATATGAAATAAATAATTACGTGTATATTTTGATTCTACCACTATTCAATGCTTTATTGAAATTAAGTTTTTTTTCATTGAGTTCTAAAGGAACAGTTCATTTCAATAGTCAGTGAATTTTAAAATGCAAGTCAGTTATGAAGATTTTATACAATTTCATGTTTTAACTTTGTTTATGTTCATTATTTTGCATCTAAGTCTTATGCTCTACATTTTTATTTAGAAGTGCGTTACTACAAATTATATTTAAGCAGGTAAAGCCACAAAGTTAGGGCGAAGGCTAAGGAAAACTTTAGCATTGTTCAATTGTAATAACCTCGTCATTTGGAATATCTGCCTTTGTCCATAATTTTTTTCCATTGCGTGGTAATTCATTTTCTTTCTGTACTTCGTCAGTCTTTTAAGATTTAAAAAAAATAAACTAAATATATTGCTCTCATATATAAGTATTTAAAATTTTAAGTTCATTAAACATTCATAATTTAAAAAAGGGAAATAAAAAGGTTTTTTAGAATGGTATTTTTACAGCAAATTGTTTTCATAAATCTCTTTCATGGAAATAGAAATACAGAACAAAGGACTAAATTTGTTTAAATACAGAACAAAGGACTATATAGGGTTCAAAAAACTTAGCCTGATACGACTCTTTATAAATATTTTAGGTTTCGCTCCTGAAAAGTAAAATTTTCTTCTTTTTTTTCTTATAGTGCCTTCTCTTAACTAAAGTTAGCAATTATTATGGTTATTTGACCTGGGATGCAGCTGCCTAAAAAAGCGAAGGAGTACGTTTACTTTACCACTGGCATAGGTTCTTCAGACAGGATACCCTTCTCTTGCGAGACCTCTTTCAGCACAGTATCTTGTCTTACACAATGAGTTGAAGAAGTTGGTATTTCCTCTAGCACATGATATGTCCAAGGTATTGGAGCTTGCCAGTTTTTATGCTTTTTAAGATAAAGTTATCTTTGTTCATCAGCTGAAGTATCGTTGTATTGTAAATTTGTCATTGGGTGGGGGTACTTTCTGTTATCGCGTATCGGTTTCCAAAGGCAAAGATTGTACGTTTTACTTTGTAGTTGAAAATATTTCTTTTTAGTACCCGGTTATTAGTTCAAGTCGGATAGATTTCGTATTCTTGAAATCTGCGTAAAAGAGATTTATATTAAAGTGTTTTATTTTTTTTTGAATTAATGAAATATATATATTAGTAAAAAAGAATTTCAGTTTCTTATTGCTGTATGTAAATAGGTGAGGAAATAAGTTCTGAAACATCAAGAAGTTTAGTGCTGGTAACTTAAAATTATCTTAACAAAATGGAATGAATTCAGATGATCGTTTACCTAATTTAAAGGAAAGAAACTGATATTCTTATGGCGAATTAAATATACAGATAGTTTAGAAGCTTGATGCGAAGTTGAATGTGACTGATAGCTTAGATCATTTAAAACATTTTGAGCCATATATATCTATGCCGTAGTCTAAGTATTTCGTTATTGTTATTTTAAGGTTTTCTTATTAAAAATTTGTCAATTAATTGCTAATGGCGTTCCTGATATGTTGTAAGCTGATATGTCAATATTTTTATTTTTTATTTTCATTTGTGTAATGTATAATAAATCTAATAAATAAGATATTCTACATTGAAAATAAAAACCATTTTCGCAATGAAATAGTCCAACATCATTGAAATCAATACATGCAGGAGGCAAAACTGGAGCTAGGGCCACAACTTGACACGGTTAATTAATTGTAAATTCAATAAGAAAGTCGTAAATGACGTATAGTTTCAAGTTGTTACTCGACTAAAGGGTCGACCACACCGACGGGTTCGGCTGGAGAGGCGACCTTTGTTCGGCGCTTGGCGGTCACTGGTAGGCCCTTTTTTTGGTCACATAAAAATTAGCAAGATAGCTACCTGAGTAATACTTTCAAAGAAATTGCAATAATCATGCATGTTTTTAAAATTTTAAATAATTAATTTTACTAACTGTCACGAAAGTTGCAATAATTTTACCAAAAATGTTGTCCTTTTTGTCTACATAAAAATTTTAATTTATTTGCCTCAATTCAGTATGTGTACCCTTATTCTAAGAATTGGCGAGATATTTGCGTAGCTGACTTTGTTAGGCGTGTGGTGGCCGTTGCTCGGCCTTTTATTTATGTACCCTAATTATAAGAATAGACTAGATATGTACGTGGTTGATACCTTAAAAGAAAGAACAATAATTAAGCATAGTTTTAAATGACTAAGGCTACTTAATTTTTTTTTTGTTTTTAAATGCCAAAATCAGAAGAGTTTTCTTCAATTTTATGAATTTTTGTAAATGTTAAATGTCTCTAATATTTTTTTCTGATAACGTATATGCATGTGATCTATTTTATTAGCTTGGTTACAGGTTAATAAATACCAGCTGTTATTAAGATATTATTAGCAGTTAACTGTCAAATTATGAATTTACAAAACAAACTTAAAATAGAAATAAAAAATATTTAGATTTCGGTTAAGACATACATGACTCAAAATATTTGAAATTATTTAAGCTACCAGCCACTTTCAACCGTGCATCAAGCTTCTAAACACCTGTATATTATATAAATTATATTGCAAGTTTATAGCTAATACAGATATGGAATTTATTTTTATATTTTGGAAAACTTTTTGTGCAGAGTCCACGAATAGAATTTAGTTTTGAGTTATGTTACAAGTGATTTTAAAGCACTGTAACAATATTTATATTAATTGGAACACTTTTGTATAAAAAAATTATATTATGTCGTATAAAGCGAAGAGACAGAAATTATTATCTTATTTTAATATAAATGTAATATTTAAATAACTAGCTGACCCGTGCGAAGTCTTCGCACTATGTCGCCATCTAGCGTGTTCCAAGTATACAATTTGGCTAAGATATTTGATGTGTCGCCCACAGATGGCGCTCGTGCCAATTGTTATAAAAATTAATTTTTTTATTAACAAAAATATTTTTTTCGAATTTTTTTATATTTTTCGCCCAAAGTAGAAAATATAAGTTTAAGTGGGTATTTTTTTTATTTTTTTTGATGCAGTAGTTAAAGAGATCGAGCCGCTCGACCAAAAAACACCTTTTAGAAATAATATATTTAGATTTTAGAAACGTCTTCTGCCTCGGCACTGGCTTCAAACTTTTAGATTCTGATGAAAAATCTCTGTAAACTTGTGTCTCTATACTTAGCATAAATTAATGGTAAAACTGTTAAATGATACGCAATGTCTAAATTGGACATGTACAATTTAATTCAAAATAAACTTTTGAATAATCATAAAATTATAAAAGAATATTTTCAAGTTTCTCGGAAGTGACAGTTCGTCTCAAATTCGGATATTTTGTTTCGTGATTCCAATTCGGCTTTCATGGCCCTTAATCGTAATTTTTTTTGTATACTGAGGCGTAGCAGCTCCCGTTGTGATCTTTACAACCACTTCTGTAGTTTTGGTATGACATGAAAGTCGTAAGGAAAATAGATGATCCTCGCCACACAATTTTGTTGATCTCTTAATTGGTTAAGTTTTTTAAAATCAATAGTTCAGTAATCCTTTCTATCAATTTATTACGTCGATTTAGTTTAATGTAATGTTGAACTTGAATTTAATACTTCGAAAAACCTTGGTTTGAAAATTTTGACCATGCAACGTGTCTTCAATACGCGCAAGTTTGCCATCTTGCGAATTTGTGTCTTCTAATGAGATTCAAGTAAGACAGTCTCAGGGTGTGCAAAATTGCCATTAAACTGAATAACAGGATCGATAACTATTTTAAATGCTTCCAGCAGGTACTTGGATGTGATATTTATATTAAAAATATGTCATCTTTGCGTGATAAATTTATCTTGAATACAAACCAAATCGGGGCGTATGTTTTAATAATAAATATAACCAAAGCAATTATAGCTGGTGATGGTATTTCTATGGCTACATAGAGACTTAATAAGTGGTTGGCACGAGTACACAAAAGGATATGTGATTTCTTACCTGGAGACTTATTTCCCAGATATTATTAAAAAATTCCTCATAATATTACTAAGACCATTTTATACAAATGTAGTTAATCTCTATTCCAATCGTAGCGCATCTTTAGAAGAACTTTTCCGTATTTTGTACAAATAAGTTATTCAAAGTGATTGAACTTACAAGCTTATATATCAAAAAGTAACTTACTACTTTGTCGAAAAGTTTCCAATTTCTCTGGAGAAAGCCTCTCGATTGACTGAGAAGATTTTTGCAATTTAGATCATAAGCTTTTAATATTTGCATAATTTCGGTGCTTCTTACTTTTGGTTTGGATGCAGTTAGTAATATACGTTTAATTTCTGACATTACTACACCGAAAATATCCGAAAATGTGGGTTGTTTTGCATTTGTATTTAGTGTTTGCGTCGTCCATTCGTATTACTTCATATGTCGGTAGGTATTTTGTTTTATTTCACAACAATCCAAAAAAATAACTTTATTGCACCCCGAGTTATCTCCACGCACCACACAACGCAAATTATTGTCAATTGATGAATAAACGAACATGTGGACTGTCACCTAAAAGAACAGTAGCGTACTCACAAGCCAATTTACTCCCCTATCGCCCACCGCCCTCTTACATTATTTTAAGTAAACAACGTACGATTACGCTTTCTTTACGTTCTTTTTGTATGAAAAATACAGTAATATTGAAATTAGTAAATTAAATAAAATAAGTAGTCTTGGTAAAATTTTACGTATTTAAATGGCGACAAACTTGAGTCTATGATCAACTTTATTCAAAAGTTCAAGGTCCTTGTGTAGGCAGTTATTCTAAACCAACCACAACTGTGTATTATATATCCGTGAAAAAAACAACACTCCACCCTAATGAATATGCTCGAAATCTAGTTTTCAGTGGGTAAGCCAAATTGTATATGCCTTGAATAAATAATATTCAAAGAAAATAAATCAAAGTTCTCGGAAAGAGTTTGATTGAAATTTGAGAATATTATAATGAATTCCAGTTGAATTTTAATGCTACCCAAATAACCAATAACCGAGATTCCACGGAATGTATTAAAGCTAAACAATGATTTTTAAAACGGGTTATCCATTCATTAGTATAATTCAGTTTCAATAATTTTTTTTGGTTGTTCTGCTATGTAGTATATTGAGAAAAATATTTGCATTATTCATTTGCAATAGCAAATTTTCATAACTTTAACAATCGTTTTATTATGGACTTACAAACTTTAACATATTCTCCTGTTTTCTTTTACAGAAAATAGATTCACATATGGAAATCAATATTCGGGAATTTACTTCTTGAATGTGAAATATTTTCCGCTAGGATATGGTAAGTGATTCTCATAATAAGTTGGAAATCACTAGAAATCATAAAGTACGAGTGGAATTCCCACTTGAGGTTTCCATACACATTTTGGCTCTTTTAAAATTGCTTAGTATTTCTATTAAATTATTTGTAAATATTTACTTTTTACAACATGACTATATTGCCTACTATATTTTTCACGATGTTTCACAACTAAAATTATCACCACATTTCTTCAACAAGCATTATATAGACTTCTAAAACCCTATTTTTTGATAATTTAAAGTTCAATGGTTTTTGAAATATGGGGGAAAGAAGACATAGTTTTTAACTCTTTTTATTATATTTGTTTTTTGCCTGTTTTATATTTGTCTTGTCAATATATTCCTGAAGACAGATTACCTTAAAATATACACATGATTTTACTACGCCCTTCTCATTAGTCCTTCCAAACGATTCCACACTATAATCTGGAACTAAAAAAAAATTCGTATACTTAATTTACCCTCCGTCCCAATCCAAAGTTTCCATATTAATATTTTTGGGTGTTAGCTGTTGAGAGACGTAAGCGGGTTGATATTTGCAAATTTCAAGTCTCTACATTAAGCAATTTCTGAGAAATACGGCTGTAACAGGCAGACCGAGAGAAGCATAATAAGCAATAATTGCAATAAATTCTAAAACAAATTTTCTTTAAATGAATATGCTACAAATAAACGCTTTGACTAGCCAGTGTGGAGTTACTTTCTGTCGCCTTAAACGTAACGTTGTAATAATGCTGGAATTTAGGAAAATGATTGCCGTTTTCTTTTCACGTCCACGATCGTTACTGTCGATGGGATTATCACATTATGGAATTATCATAATAATCCAATAGCGACAATTATAATACGTTAAATATAATATATTGGCTTTGTAATACAAGAAGTTTGTTGGATTAGTGGTTGTAGAATGATTAGAATGATAACAATGTTGCTAGATCCTAAATGGAAATGTTCATGAATTACCAATTTTAGTTTATATTTAAAAAAAAATCAATGAACTCCGATGTAAGATGAGTAATGACCGTAATAGTTGATAAATAATAAATTCGGACACCAAATCCTGTCGCCATCCGCCTAGTACGTAAGTAGTATATAGTTCAATATATTAAGTATTTACAGAAGTAATCCTATGGTAACATAGCGCGAATGATGATTAAGTTGCATAGAATCATAATGCAATGAAAGGCATAGAATCTCATAGAAATCTCATAGGAATTTTGACAATAAATTATTATCATAAAACTAAATTTTATTGACCATAAACTGGTATAATGTAATTGAATTTACTTTTATCAATGAAGTTCAGACAGAGGTTCACGTGATTTTACAGTTATCCACATGACTAATTCGTAACTTATTCCACAGAAAGGTGTTTATTCAAGAACCTTCCCAACATTATTTTGGCACTCGTAACTTATTCCACAGAAAAGTATTTATTCAAGAACCTTCCCAACATTATTTTGGCAAACATTTTTAATTTATGTCCAAATTGTTCGACATTTTATTTAATAGTGGAAAATTGGAGAGCATAGTGTGATTCTATGGCTATTTTGAGAAATCGGGTTAACTTTTTTTAAGTGTTGCTTAGACGTTTCTTTCTCAAGTACTATGTTATTAAGCTAAATCAACCTATAAGAAGTTTTACTGAATTATACTAAAGAATTTCAGTCCCAATTTATGGTCCAAAAGTCAAACATCTTAATATTCAACTGAACATCTCATTGGAATTAGAATAAATATGATATTAACTTGAGACTTGACCGCGACGCAATAATTCATAATTGTTATAACTTCGAGCTAGCTACAACACCACAGTATGTTTATTTGTTACGCTGTTATGTAATAAACTTGGTAGGCTCGTTTTTATTTGTTGAGAGTCAAGTCATATAGTCTCAAAATATGTTCGTGCTCCATCTCCTCTCGAAATGAATAAGTTAACCACCGTCGCCTTCATTAGTTTTACTGAGATAAGAGGAATTACTAAATTTATTACGTATTGTAGACGTCGATTATAGACAACAAAGACGCTTTATTTCCTTGCTAAAACAGGCTTTATTATTTAATAAATTATTGTAAAATTAGATAAAGTCATCATTTTAGGTGAGTGGATATCGCTCCTTAACATAAGTTATGACATTGTATTCGTTTGAAAGTCTTACAATACGTATAAACCATATTATCATCCAAAACTCGTTAGTACTCTGAACATGCTAGTACTGCAGTATTTAGAGTTTTAAGACAAGCATGTATTCCGCAAACATTATTGTTTTAACACACTCTCATTTTTCCGAGTAAGCATACATTCACTAACAATTATTCAACGTAGATAAATTTCTCCGTTTATAACTGAGTAATTATGTTGTGTTTAATTAGTCTTATAAGGACCCGATTGCGGTAGGCGGCAAAAGAGTAGATAACAAAGCGGAAGGTGTTCCAGTAACGAGCTGCGCATTCACTGGGACACATATTTACTCTCTGCTCGATATCATATTGTTATCGCTTCAAATAAATTATGTCCTGTTACGCAAACGTATTTAACAAAATTTGTGAAATATAATTGTAATTTTATTACAAAAAATAATAAAATCGCAATTATGTTTCACAAATCTTGTACCACAAAGGTTTTCACAAATCTCGTACCAAAAAGTGTAAAAATCTGGGTGACTGCAATAACGTGATTGCATTTTGCTTTAATAAATTTTTTGATATAATTATTGCTAACGTTCATTATATTAATTGTTTTCTCATCAGTTCATGTGTTTTTTGTCTTTTAGTCGAATTTCTCCACTAGATTTAATATCCCAATATCTTTTAGTAATTAACCATATAGGTAGATATATATCCCGAAACTTTCTGTTTACTCCATTGCTCCATCCTTAAATATCTGCACGTATTATTTTAATGCAACTCCAATATTTTAAAATTACAATTCAAAAAGTCACCCAGCACGCTTCAAGTTTCTTGTCTTAAATAAATTTTTGCTTATTATCCATAGGTCAATATACATTAAGTACCCTTTTTGGTTAGTACAGACTATACTACGAGGAAACTTTTAATAAGACGTAGAAATAAGTCTTTTTCGGGCTATCTCTGAAAGACAAATCAACGAATCTTTAGTTTTCCATAAATCAAGTGTAATTTAGAATTAAATTTTTTTACACATACTAAAGAAATTAACAATATGGAACCTGGAGAAGAAGAAAATCAGAAGAAGGTGGCTCGGATGTGTGAGATATACTTAATATATTTGCAGCCGCTAAATTATTGGGACGATATTTTAATAACCGCCAACAGGTTACCAGATTATTTTAACCTTTTTTAAATTTATTTTGATAGAAAAGCATACAATTATAAACTAATAAAATATTAAAAACAAAATTTTGAGCAAATCCTTTCAAAAATGAAACCGTAAATATCAGTGACGGAATGTAAATTACGAAGCATTTTTGGTCTAACAATCAATGTGAGACACGTTCGAAAAGTCTCTAACAATAAAAATTATTGGAATGCAGATTCTCTTTTGCCAACCTTAATATTAAAGTTTGTATATTAAGAAAAATTTTGCGCCTTTTATGTTTAAAAAATGACGGAAATATTGTTAATCATACCTTGAAGACGGAGAATTAAAAATAAAGCCTATAGCTGACGATGTAAGACAAATATTCTTCAATAATAAAAATCGTGGAAGAAAACCCTTGCCCTGAATGAAGTTCAGTTTTGCGGGAAAAGAAACCAAAATTTAATAATTAACAAAAGGAACTCTTTTGGTAACAAACCATTCGAATTGGTCGATTGCAAGATTGGCTTTTTGATAGATTTCATCGTATTCATCATTGGCTGTGATATCGTTTAGCGAACTAATTTTTGAGTTTTAGGGATATCATAGCTCATTGTCATAAGACATATTTCTCTAAGGAAACATATATATATATATATATATATATATATATATATATATATATATATATATATATACATATATAGACAATTGGTATTTACTTCCACATCTAACTGAATTTTTGCTGATTGCAGTGCGGTTCGTGTATACTGGGTTTGATTTATGTTTAAATGATATTATTGCTCATTTTCTGAAGGTGGCTTGTATGTTACAGTGATACAAATGTATTTATAAAGGAAAGGTAGAAGGGTAGAGGCGGGAGGTGGGTCTATTATTATACCACATAACCAAGGAAGTATTTCAGTTTACACCACGGAAATCGGATTTTAAGACACAATTTTATGGCAACACAACTTTTTCTTTTTAAACATTTGTCATTCTAAATTCAGAAGAATGTTTTCTCTTTTTATATCTACTTTTAAGCTTCTTCTAAAAATGTCTGTCCAAACGTCAACGTATTGCCGTGGTGAGGTTTTTGTGAAGTACAAGCATTTTTCCCTGACTTTCATAATTTCCTTTCCTTTTTTAGTAAGCTTATTGTATAAAATCTTGGAAAACGTAGCCTAGGTTAGAACGCAGGTTTTACTACTAAAAATATTTTTAAAATCGATTGGCTAGTTTTCAAACTAAAAGACTAATAAAGTTTACTTTTTTACTAAATTAGAATTGAGTTCGATATGGTATGGTATGTAATGATAAAATTTGGAGACTCATACTTTGATGAAAACTATTATACCTTTACTGATATATTACCAAAAAGAATTTATATGTCCAGTTGATTTGTTATGAATTTCTATTTCTTAAAAATTTTACAAAAAAGGAATGTCTTCATATATTTCCCTTTAAAAAGATGTTACCTTTGCCTTTCATTTAAATAGAATTAAAAGTTTCTTGGAGCTTGACTCTCATCAATATTCAATCATACTCCACTATACTGACTTTCGACGAAGTGATAATAATTATTCCAAGGTTCTAGCGTGATGAGTATAGTAAAATGCGTCTCGACTGACACGTGCAAAATATTATAAGTAATTATGAAAGCGTATTATGAAAAAAAACATATGCAGTTATTCTGTTAGAGATCTCTCGACATATTAATAAAACCTCTTAATCGACACATATCTCAATAGCTAATACAATAAATATTATTATGGACGTTTTAGGCAGGTGGGGGGGGGGTGCAATTACGTACTTGAATTTGTTTTAAATTTTGCACGAAGCGTAATATATTGTTTGAAAAGGCTAGTTAAAAAGACATAATAAACATTTTTTTCATAATTTTTGGCAGGATATCTTAGGAACTAATTATATTCTGAGAAATTTATTGATTCAATCGAGATCTTATTTTAATACGGAAAGAAAGCTCAATGATAGGTTTATCAAAAAGGGATAAATTTTTTTGTTAATTTATTCTCGTTGGCAAATCCAACTTTCAAAATGAGCCGTGCCAGTTATTTAATTTCTAATGTGTGCGTGCACTGGAAGGATATCAGATACTTTGTGAAAAAAGTAAAAAAAAAACTGAAATGTCCATGTGTATTTGCACAATGACCATTTTAAAACTTTCATTATTATCACAATTTATTTTACTTGCAAAACAATATTTTCTTAATTTATATAAATAGTAATAAGAACAACTAATCAAATGAGAAGTAGTAACAATATTAAATAGTTATATAAACATTCCCTGTGTCGTTAAAACCGGGTAAAGAAATGCACAGGGTAATTAATGTAAGATTGTTTTTCTTTATTTGACTTCAGCATATAATCTTTACAGCTTACTGTTCAGGGTGACCCCAGACAGGTACTTTGTATATGATTAACGGATAAGCATTTATGAATAAGTATATATATATATACATACTTACCTAAGGACTAACTTATACCTCAAACTTTATCCTTTTAAAAGTTAAAGTTCCTGAGAAGTTTGTCGGTATTGCTAATGCCTCGTAGTTAATCTTCGTCTCTTACACCTTACTCCGGAGTTTCCCCTTTATTGTTGCTCCCTTAAATTCTCCTTTGATGTTTGTAAATTATATTTTTTTCATGTTTTCTCCCGGTACAAAAAATTTAAAAGAAATTAAAAATCTTTTTACCAGATGATATTTAGTGCGACAAAAAGGAAATTAAATTAACTTATATTTGTTTTACTCATATATATCTGAACTATCTAGCAATGATGGTATTTTTAGCGTTCTTAGAAGTGAAAAAGGGATTTTATAAAATTACTCACGTGTTAGCCCATATATTAAAGCTGTTTTTTTGGAAACTGAAATAGAAACATGAAATTTAGTAAACCGATAAAGCATATAAACCCGTATATAATTCATTAATATAAATAAAACTCGAAATGATTCATACGGAAATTGTAGGGTGGCAAATGAAATAATCTTTTTTTTATTTCATGTTTGGTGCAGGACATAAGCTGCTATGATAGCTTTTAATAACTGCAAGACTGCTTATTCAGTCGTGTAAAATATTACTTGAAAAAGAAAGTTATAGGGATTTTGAATTTTTTTTTCCGAACTTGATCTAAAATATTTCTGGAGACATAGTTTTCAAAAAATTTTCAAAAAAACTTAACTTCCCTTCCCATATTTGAAACTGTTAAACTCCAAACTGCTAAATTTACAATGAAAAAACAGCGTTACAGAAGTTGACTAAAAATTAATGGAAATCTATTGAAACGATTCTAAGTCTTGAAGTTTTACCTGGTATATCAACCACGCCACTAAAAGGTATACCAATTAATATATTTACGTGGTGATCAAATTTGGTAAGTAAATAGTTCAGTATAAATACTATATATATTCAAACATTTATGTATGCCAAAATGTGTATGCAATTATCGTAGTACAAATTCTATTAATACATCACAGGTTTCTTTACTAATTTTTTTTATAAAATGCTTTCTCTGTTATTGGAAATTTTTGAAAATTACATTGTATCTCCATCGAAATTGCATCCCACGGAAAAACATACATTTATATTAATACTTACATGTATATTTATATATTTATATATATATATATATATATATTATTATTCAAAAATTTTCCAAGTCATAATTTTCTATAAATATTTTTCAAACTTGCGAGAAAATAAAAAAAATTACTACTTAGATACGAAAGATAATAGTTAATCTAATAGAATTTCAAACCCCAGATTGAAAGCTTGTCACTACTGACTATTTTTCAGAAATCGGTGCAATTAACTAGTCCAGTATCTCACGAGCTAGCCTAAACATATCGAACAAACTTGAAAATAACTTCTCACATGCGCAGATACGAAAATGCGGGTGGAGTAAATGCCAAAGATTTTAGAACCTTAGCTAGGGATTTTTTACCTTTTTTGAACCTTAGCTTGGGATTTGTCGTAACAAATTCAGAACTACACATTTATAGGGTATACCATAATGTGGCCGATCAAAAAGGTATAAAAGGTATAAGGGGAAACCTTTTTTTTATACTGCTCGCTTGATAGATGTAAATAGCTAACGCGACTTACGATTTTAAGTGATAGCTTTGAAGATTAAAATCTTATTTACATAATAATATGACATAATAGTATCACACAACAATGTTATTATATAATATTTGTAACTAGGCCATATATCAAGTGAATTCACATCTGGAAAGTATTTTGAAATATATTAAAGTTGAAGCTAATAAAGTTCTAATAGATAATAAAATTTTCCAAAATAGTTACGTTTAAAACTGACTTGCAATGGACTGTTTTGTAAAAGAATATGTTGCATATTAACAACCTGCGAATTCCGAGTACTCTCTGACGAAAATAAATATTCCTTGAAAACATAATTAGCACATTTTCTTGCACTACTATTGGGATTTCAATCACAAAACAGTTTTTAAACTAAGTGTTCATAAATTTGTTAAATTTTCGAAAAGCAAAAACTGAATGTTTAATAAAATTTTAGAGATTGAGTATCGTTTTAAAAATTAAATTAAATGCGATATCGAAATTATATCTAGGTAACATCTAGATCATAGTTATTTCTCCAGTGATATTTGGGATAAAATATAATGTTACAAGTTGTGTCAACTAAAAGATTAATGTTGCCAATTAAGCCACTATGGTAGTTTGTTAACTGGCCATCTTCCATGTCATCACGTATACGAGTGCTCGTAAGAATGAAGTGCTCAATAATTACACGGTACAACAACCAAAAAAAGTTGTTGGTGATCTATATAATTCCTCTTAGACAAGCTTAGTACATCCTCTTTTCTCTAAAAACATTTATTCACAATTTATCGAACGTAATATACGCGGCAGTAAATAAACAAGACAACAATTTTTTAATAATAACAAAAAAATGTCGTGTTTTAATTATTACTGCAGCATATGTTTCATAATTATAAATTACTATCTTTTTTCTCAACTCTCCTGCCCTATGCTCGTTCAGATGAATATATAATTATATTAGTTTGTATAAGTAATTTTGTAATTCCCTAAATTTTTTTAGTTACCTTAGTTGCTGCTCTTTAATATAATCAGCATTTCTACAGTAACAATTTAAGTTTAGAATCTCATTCAGGATTGAAAAAAGTTTCTTTCTATATATATATATATATATATACATATATATATATATATATATATATATATATATATATATATATATATACACATATATATATATATATACATATATATATATATATATATATATATATATATATATATGTGTGTGTGTGTGTGTGTGTGTGTGTATGTGTGTGTGTATGTATATATAATACGAATAACTCAAGCGACCACCTGATATATGTGACCTATGTCACAGAAATAAAACGCAGGAGAATCTATAAACAACTGACTATAATTCCAATCACTGTCTGCAAAACGAATAAAACTCAAGGTGTCAAATTGTAATTTACAAGACACGTAATATCGCCAAATAAAAAATAAGAAATAAAGTAAGTAAATTCAATTGTATATCGTCGTTGCATATAAAATTCAAAGGGGTAATTAATAATCAGAATGTGAACTGGGTAGGTATTTGATTGAAGGTAAATTGCAAATTGAATTAATATCGAATCAACAGAACCGCATGGGTTGGTCGGCTGACATCAACAATCGAATTAGATTAATTAACGGACTTAATTAGTAACGGTGGGTTCTATAGGAATTTAAGTTTGACTTTTATGAGGAAATCTAAATTTAATTGGCTAACACCGATTAGATAATCATACTATTTTTTTTTCGCTCACTTCTATCTGTAGTATCGGTTCGAAAAGAAGTTATCGACGCGATTTCCAGGTGCTTACAGTTTCATGACGATGGATTTTAGGAATATATCTTTTTGTACTAAATTCGAATAAAACGTATAAAAAATATTGCATTTGGAATTAGGTAGAGTGGAAAATGCTTCTCGAGTTTGGATATGATTCGAATTGATCATTCTTCGAGTATTTGCATTTCAATGCTATGGCCTACGAAATTTAGGCTTTTTAACACCCAGCAGCTTTGACATGACGTAAGAATGTATCACAATGAATATTCACAAATGGCTGTTTGAGTTAAGCTATAGATATATATATATATATATATATATATATATATATATATATATATATATAAATATGTATATATATATATATATATATATATATATATATATATATATATATATATATCTCACTCGGCGATCATCCGCCTTTGTCGCGATGCGTTATTTATACGCCCTATTTTTGGTGTATAAAAGGGCGTGTCGAAATCACTAAAATAATCCAGTACTCACTATCTGAACTTCTATTATATTACACCGCATTCTACACCTGATAGGTATTTGCATTAGTACTCGTTTCAAGGCTTTTAAAATATCGAAAAATTTACTCAAATAAGGGTAAGTTGTCAAATGAATATTATATGAGAGACGTGACGAATAAGGTAAATTAAAATGGATTTATACAATATGTACCAGAACTATATTTTATTTATTAGTTATGCATATTACAAAACCAAATTATGCTGAACAGCAATGTTATTTATTTCGTTTATTTTTCATGAATGTATTCCTCATAACCACCAACCATTAAAATTTTTCTTTAAACAATACCATTTAATGCGTTGTATCCGGTTAGCGCAATAACGATTAGGCTTTATATTATTGACATTAAAAATAATTAATTGGATCAAATTAAAAAACAAGGAAACAATAACAAGAACAATTAAATGAAACTACGTGATGTAGTATTATTTCTACTTTCTTTAATTTCTTTAACCACGACCTAGGTTTCGTTGTATTACAACATCTTCAGGTGGGATATTAACAAAGATGTTAGCAATCTTTGTCAATATCCCACC
This sequence comes from Druceiella hillmani, assembly GCA_039881145.1. Taxonomy (NCBI): domain Eukaryota; kingdom Metazoa; phylum Arthropoda; class Insecta; order Lepidoptera; family Hepialidae; genus Druceiella; species Druceiella hillmani. The sequence continues at coordinate 27,779,369 of JAYKKI010000003.1, read as the reverse complement.
TGAAGATGTAATAGAACGAAACCTAGGTCGTGGTTAAAGAAATTAAAGAAAGTAGAAATAATACTACATCACGTAGTTTCATTTAATTGTGAATAATGAATTTCTACAAAATTAACGCCAAATATATTCAATAACAAGAACACCATTGTAACTGCGAATTGTCAACATGCTATCCCCATTCAAACGAAAACAACTCTATTTTTTATCACTCGGCGTTATCTATTTGGTGACTTCCCTATGTTATTAAATTTTTCCATCGTGTTTCACATGGTGCTACATAACATTAATTATGTTATAATTAATATAAACATGATATCTCAAATACATTAGGAAGACACTAAGATATAAATAATGGATAGTAACGTCGAGATCATTCAAGGAAAGATAAGCAGTTTAATAGATAATTGAAATTGAAATGTACGTGATCTTTGAATTTTTAGTTTCTAAATACTTTTTGATTCAATGACTGAAACGAATCTAATATTTTAAAAACAAAATGTCTGTTTATCCGTGCGACCGATGGACAGACAGACAAGATTATGAATTTAGTTCGAAAACACCTGAAGACATTTTACACGCATTATAGATAGTAAACCTAGAATCAATTTAGTTTTTCTTTCATCGTGATATCAAACAGTTTTGAAGTTATGATGACGGAAAGGTTGCTTAGCAAATAAAATCAAATCTCCGCGAGAGAGATGGTTTGCAGTGGCGGCCCACAGAAACTCTTGGGAGCAAATACAGGAACTAGAAAACAATTAATTTCTCCGGTATGAATGTAATATTAACTTACATTTTTTTACAAAAATGGGGGTAACTGGGCTATTATGTCCAAAGTAACTCGACTTAGATGAATGCGGTATAAATATATGGGTATTATGAAAATTTAAACGAAAGAGCTTTCACTTTCAAATATGGAAACAGGGCAGCCCAAGGTGTAGATATTTTCTATCAGATTCGTTGGGTTATACTTAAACCCTATACACTCCGTACTCGAAGTAAAGGCAGTAAATACCAATAAAGCAAGGGGAGAGTTGGTGTGTTTTTATTTGTTAGCTACTCATGAATGAGAATTGAGTACTGGCATTACGGTAATGGAGAACATATTTTTGGGCTTCTAGAGAATGGATATTAAATGTTACAAATCCGGATTGCGTAAAACATTTAAAGGCAGCCGACGTGGTTTATGTATATATATATATATATATATATATATATATATATATATATATCAAATTTTTATTAAATTACTATGATGTTTATTAAATTTTGTGTTGATTCGGTAATGGTTTAGATTCACAATTTGATCCGGTAGGCAGGGCTGCGATAGCGATTTAGAAATTATTTTTTTAAATTTTTGACATCGGACGAAGTTGCGGGCATACCTAGTTTATTATATAAAAATAAAGAGTTTAAAAACATTCAATGTTTAAGGCATTTAATAATCAAGTTGATTTTTAAAATATTTATAACTATTAAAATGAATTAAGAAATATTACAATATAACCCAATCTACTACGAAAGGGTAGTGTTTTTAATTGCAATAAAATGTCACTGTATGATGATCCTTATAAAACGAATATTGTTGGAATCACAAGATTGCTAAGAAAACTTGGAACTAGTTCATGTACAAAGTAAAATACAATTGTATTTTTATGCGTATTTGCTATTGGGAGAATGATGTAATTATTATATTGTTTTTAAGGTAAATTTATAATGGGGAATTGAACACTTTTTTTCAAAAATGCCTTTTTCATAATTGGCATACGCGTTAATTCAAAGTTATTTATCGTACCATTAAAATATATACCATTTAAATATTAATAACAATAAAAAAACCCTGCGTTTTTCAGATCAACAGAGCAGAAGCTAGAGATGATGCCATTTTACAACTCTTAAGATTATTGAAGATAATACCGTAGCTACACTAAAAATCATAAGTTTTTGTAACAAAAAATATCTTTAAATAATTGAACTAAATAATAAATCATATATTAGTTTAAAAATGTTGAGCAAACTGTTACTATAAAAAATATAAATATTGACGGACATTCTTTGACCTAAATGTATTCGCCTCTACAGAAAATATAAATTAACATCAACTTCAACAATTTAACAACTTTTCTTGAAGTTTCCATTAAGTTTGTTACAATATTTGAAAGTTATAATTGTTATTTTTTTACTTTTCGTTTTTATTCCTTAACCCTGTTTTATATCGCTTTGGAATTCCAGGCTTATGGATTATTATCACTAAAGTGTAACTGTGAATTTATTTATTTGAATTAAATGTTAAGAAAATAGTCACACACATTTCAAAAGAGCTTATTAGCAGTTTCATGAAATAACGGTTAATTTAATTATAGTAACCTTAATATAAAACTCAAAAGGGAATTAGTCATAGTAAGATGGTGACTAGAGAAATAGAACGATATGCAAACAACGACAGAAAATCTGGCCTATGTTTCAGACGCTTTACATTTAAAACGAATTTTTTGAAGAAATTAGTTTTGGTGAGATAGAAATTATAATACATTAAAAATACAATTAGTTTCTGAAATAAGTTAGCAATCCAATATCGTTCAGAAGCAATTGCCCTTCATACGAAAAAATTAAACCATATACAGTTAAACTCAACAATATACGGTATTCTTGAGCATATAGCTATTATATTTCCATGTAGTTAGAACGTACAGTAGGCTTACTCGGACTCAACAGTGTAAATCCGCTATGCATGCGCCCGGCGAGTTAATCAATGGTTGTACTGTTATTAGTATTTGAAAACAAAGATGAATGTATATTGTTTACTTACATATGTGATGTATATGGTTATTTGTACATTTATGACATATAATATAAGTTTTTAAAATAGCTCAATGTGAGCATAAGTTTAGTAAAGGTTTTTAATGCCATGTTTTTTGAATTGAAGACGATTAGGAAAACTACTCAATCTATAATGTTGATATCGTTAATATGCTCAATGTAATTTTTTTGCAGTTAATATCTCATAAAAGACTAGTCACTTAAACATATGATTTGATTCTAAATTGATGGGCCTACTTTACTTTACATGTAACATTAGCATAGTTTTTTTTCTATTTTCTGTAATATTCTTGATGTAGTTGAAACCCCATACCTCTATTCAAACTATGTTTCCCTAAGAATAAAAATTGTTAATAACTAGGGTTGACCTACAACTTTGCTTACGTGTATAAGTAAAATACAAAAAAAAATTATTTAATTTTATTTCTAATACGAAAATTGGGTTTAAAACGAAAAGATTTAATGAATAAGATAATTTTATATACTTATTTTGAATTTACAATATTTTTTTGTTAAACACGAGTATATAAACCTTTTGCAGTTTATATTAAAAATATTTTTTAAAACCAAGAGGATTATTTTTAAGAGTATGATAATATAACCATTTGTTTACATACCCACTTATGTTCACGATATGGTTCCTAACCGGATGTTTTTTATTTACCAAACAAATTTAATTCTTGGCTGGGATAAAAAAAAATCACTTTCATCTTCCCGACACAGTCTACACGTGTACATTTTAATAGATATCGGTTAGGTAGTTAAAGCGTGAAAGGAAACAAAGAAACCTATGAACAAATTTATTTTCATATTTTTTTAATATTATAGTCACGACACCAACAAACATTTATTGTTTTGCAATTACATTATTTTTGATTCTAGATGACCAGGATACTATTAAGATAATATTGTAGAAAATATTTAAAAATTGCCTAAATACCTTTATATATTCTGTAGCGGAAATATTAAATTTTATGCCGATATCAAGAATAATATGAGTTCGTAATTTTTAAACAATAGATTATTTTCTAAGTATTTACATTAAAATAGGTAAATTTTTGCAGAGAAATAATAGTTTCCATCTTATCAACTTTTTCAATAGATTTGAGCTAAAGACGCCCTTTTTTTGGCTTACGTACTCTAACCTAAGTTGGTCATGTCAAAGTATATAAGCCATAATTGTTCCTCTTGTAATAGTGATTACGGTTAAAGGCGAATTACCAGTTTGAAGTAACGTTTCATTTATGCTATTTGAAAAGAAGCAGCGACCTTTGGATATAATATTGGGATGAAGGAATCTTCTACAGTAAATAAGAGATATATCATTATTTTTAACTCATCATTCGAATACTCTGTGATTTTATTCCTGAATATCGCCTAAATTCTTAAATATTTTGGGATTATCAAAGTTAGTGACAAAGTTAGTTAGTTACAAAAATATCACACTAAAAATATTTACGATCCTCTCCAAAAGAAAGGCTAGTAAAAGTATGTTCTATTCTGACCACATATACATTTTTTTCGAAAACTGACTAAATTAAAAAGAGAATTTAAGAAATATTTAGTCTATTTGATATATCGGTGATATAAAATAATAAATCGTAGTTAAAAATGGCAAGGCAGAATATTTAAGTACATGTAACTTAAACAGGTTCGGTGTTCTATTGTAGTTTCTAAAAAAAATTGTTGCAGAAAAGTTTTAGATCGTTATTTTTAGTAGAAAACCATATCTTTTTCATTAGAAACACTTTATTTTTTCAGATATTTTTCGATTAATTTTTCCATTTGTTTCCTTGGATGTTGAGGGTTTCCTTTGAGTTATTTCTCATCTCTCCTAATATTGTCCACCGTTTTGACATGTCGTACCTGCTGTTTAATTTTCCTTCTGATTCCGTGATAATTTTAATTCAACTTTTTAAACATTTCCTGGGTTTTCGATCTTATATTCAAAAATATTTTCCACTATTTTTGGTCCCGAATTTTTAATAGTTTTCTTGCTTCTTTTAATAGTCTTTGTTTTTGGTGCTTAAAAAAAACAGGATTATTAGAAATTTGTAAATAAGAAGTTTTATTATCATGTAAATACTTATAGATGGATGGATTTAGAATTTTGCTCTTATTTAAATTTTTGTTTCATTTCTTTCAATAATTATGGATCCTAATTTATTAAATTAATTAATTGTATCAAAACATGTACCTTTACACTAGAACGTTTCTAACATTTCGGTTCCTATCTATATTTCTTCAATTAATTATGTATCTTATTTTCGAGATAGTGGAAAATTAAGCTTAATTCCCTTAGAGGATTTTTACGGGTCTTTGAAACTCTGATTATTATTTGAGTGTAACTCCACAGTAATTAATTATTTGAAAATGTAAAATATTGTTTGATTCTTTCATAAACTGCACCTCTCAAATATTCTAAGCATTCATTTGACAAGCCTGTGGATAATGGGCCTTATTTTTATAATCAGCCTTATTTTAATATCAAACAATAATGAAACAATACTGTGATGGAAATGTGAATTAAAAACATAAATTGAAAACTTTATGTTCTTTGCTAAAAGCAGAGGTAAAGGGGAAAAGAAAACAAAAGAAATAAAGTTAACGGGTAGTAAAGTGAGATAACAATGAAGTCATTGTTTTTCCATGAGGCAAACATGACGAATACTCGTCCCAACGCTGGCTTTGTTAAAGCTAGACAACAGATGTATATGTATATATTTATATAAAATTTAATACGCATATGTCTCCTGCTACGAGGTCCTCATTTCATAATGTACAAGAAAATACATAGATAAGTTAAAATGTATTTTTTTTCCAAAAAAAATTCCTATAATCACAGTTTTATTGGAAATATGTTTTCCTTATCACAGTAACATTTTTATATAGACAAGAATATTTATTTCACAATTTTTAAATTATTTTTTTGAATAATAATGGGAGACTTATTTCAAAAAATTATTTTTTTAGTATCAAATAAACTCCATTCAAAATCGATATATATATATATATATATATATATATATATATATTATAATTAAGCAGAACTGTACTTCTAACTGTACTTTCGAACTGTACTTCTACTTGTACTTCACGATAAAAGTGTTGAAATAAAAAATATAGGAAATTACGGGTTTTCTTTTTTCCTAAATCTTTTTGAAATGTAAATTTAATTCAAGAATATAAACGTACACATTTGTAAATTTACATGGCAAACATTTGTCACAGGTTTTTGTGTCTCGCTCTATTTATTGATAAATTGTATGAACTTTGTCTCTAACGTATTGAAAAATTAATTGAAATAATATATTATTTTAATGAAATATTGAAACAATTCTTGCGTCAATAAAACATAAATTGATTTTTTTTAATTGTCAATAGTTTTTTATTCCTACTAAATATTCTGTTCAAAATTGAAGATGTTTCAAATTTAAAATCACTTGATATTTTCATGGCGCGTGACTCAAAGAAGTAATTAGTAACATAAAATATATTCACTCAGTTAGTAGATTCAAACCTAGTCAGTAAATTTTAAGGGTTCCGTGGCAAAATTGCTAGTTATGGGATCATTCTTGAGCCCGTCCGTCTGTTGTCTGTCACATGCTATTTTCTCAGAAATGATTGGACGTAAAAAAAATAGCACAGGGATAAAGTGTGAAGGCACAGTTATGGAGCATGGTGGCCCAATTTTAAACATATAGTATAAAAGGTTCAATTTTGATTTCAGGATGTAAATTTGGGAAATAATAAAAATACAGAAGTTAAGAATTTACTTTTATATTTTTCGTGAAAAACTCCACCTACCATCCTGAACATAAAAAGGAATTAGTTATAGATTGAATCAAAATTGAAATATATATTGAACAAGAAAAAACTTTTGTTCTTATATAATTTTCAAAATGCTTAACTTTCAACTTAATTAAATTTACAGCATAGAATCATTTAAATTTAATCGTTTATATGGATACTCGAGGCAACGTTGTATGTTGAAACCAATTTTTGGCAACGATAATATGGTCAAACTGCACTTTGAGAATACTAAATTATAATTTTTAATATATGGGTACTCTTTATTCTCTAATCTACAACAGTTTGCAATATATGGAACTTTATTACCTAACTAATTTTCAAATTATGTTGATTAAAGTTTCACTTTCAATACTTACATATGGCCGATTATAATCTAATGTTAAAAACAACTATTTTATTGCAGAAAAATATCATTAGAGATCGGACAATGCAAAATTTAATTAAGTAGGGGGTGTAATTTTTTGAGCCTGTGAAATAGCTCTGAAAAAGTAGTATATACGTATGAATCATTATATGTTCAATTTCCTGTCGAATAGATATGATAACTTTTTAGCATTCATAGCAACTGCCGCCCATAAAGACGCTCCCTCAACGTTAGCTAGTCATTTGGTATTTGTGCGTTCGGGTTGGTTTAATGTACTATTAATTTGTTGTGGATGGTTTCATTAGAAATTGCTGTGCGATTTAAAAAAATGAAGGCCTTTTAGGAATCTGGGATAATGGCCAATGACGTATGTAATTTAAAGTCAGGAAATTAATTTTTGTTCCAAATAACACGCACTTTTGTATGCTATCTCACATGTTACATGAAAACTTTTTTGTTCTTTATTAACCCTCTCTTTGGTCCTTAATGAATATTTTTAAAAAGTTACCTAGGGGAAAATATGTTAATTAATAAAATCTATTAATATACCATCAAAGTTTCCAGGTCTAGGATTTATGCGAAAATCGGCTCTGACAGACGGACATACGTAAGTGAACTTACGAGTGTTCCGTTTTTCGGTTTAAGGTACAGGACACCAAATAATAAAAAAAAATTAACTAATTTACATAAATAGTCTAGAATGTTATTATATTATAATATAATATTTAATATGGAAAACAACGCAAATATTTGATTATTCGATCATTTTTCCCTATTCGGGGAGGGGGTACAAGAGAGGGGGAACGATGGAAGAAATCTCTGCTGTACCCAGGCCGAAGCCTGGTACCAAGGGAGCATGTGCTTTGTTTCTTTATGAGCATTATTCCTTTCGTGTTGTTTTAGAATTTTAAATTTGATTCATTTATGGGTACTAAGATTTTATTATTTACAATTGAATTAATTATATTTATGACGTGTGATATTATTAATTTACTTATTTATTTAGATGACATAAGACAGTTCATACAACAGAAGTAGCTTTGACAAAGACGCTCTTGAATATTTTTGAAAAATATATGTTTAGAAACCTAAATCCATTAAAAAATTACGGGAGGGGTGTATGCATTTTTCTAAAGCCTAATGGTTTGCAAATAATGCTACAAAATAAACAATAGCTTAAGATCCATAAACGTTATATCATAGTATAAGAGTTTAACTTGAAGTTACCGGTGAAAGTAAAAACTATTCAGTAATAATCGTTAATTTGTTTGTGTATTAATTCATATCTCCATTTGAATAGGTCTATAATTGTTGAAACTATCTGACAGCGAATTTTGTATTATGTATATGTACATAAATATGGCTGCAAAAGCATGTTTGTTTTCATACAGATGATTCAGTGCATCAAACTAAATAGAAAATTGTTAAAAACCTGTAAAAGAGATTTATGAATAAATTCATTGCCCAAAATATAATACACACACATATGCACACATACACACACACACACATGTGTGTGTGTGTGTGGTAATCTCTTTATTATCAAATATATATATATATATATATTTAATAATAAAGAATTAGCGTATGTAGCCGCGATAAGATAAAGATATTTTAGCGCATTATTTGTTTTCTTTTTTGTTCTATGTTTACAACATTTTGTTATTTACGTACATATTTATGAGTTGGCGTTCCATGTTGAATTAAAAGTACTTTCAACATATTACATTTTAATTTCTGTTTTAAACATTCTTAACAAGTCCAACTATACATAAATTTAAAAAGAAAAACAGAATTCTGAATCAACATATCTTTTATTAGCTTATATTTATGACAGTTTATGAAACTAACAAATAATTTATTAAAATCTGGATTTTCCTTTTAATTTAGGTAAATATTTTAATCCATATTGTTTTTATTGATTAAGCTAGTTTCAATTACCATACAAATTTCCGCAAATAAACTCCGCGTCGCGGGAATGGGATAGTTGATATTGATTGCGCGCTGATACCTACTGTTTATTAAGGAATTCATCAAATTATTTATAGAGCTTACGCTAATTTTAACAAATACCATTAAACATTTTAGAATGAATCCACCTGGAATCAGTGGCCCACAAACTTACTTTGAATATAGGATCTTTTGTTACATTATAAGGAAATTTAAACCTGCCTAAGACAGTTTTGATATTAAGAATTGCAATGATTCACTTTCAGTTTCCAATAGCTTTTTTTTCACACCGACTATTATATAAATTAGGGGCAAACACTAAGAGTAAGTAGAATAGATTTAAATGTAAGTTATTTCGTGTCTGGCAATCAATTATATAAGGCCTTATCATGCGTAATAACAAATGAAAACTTGTATATTTTATCACTACCGAAATAAACGGTAAATATAGTATACAATGAAATTATATAAAATAATCTTTTATTACAAAAACCAAAGGTCACTTGGACGAAGCCAGAGCTCAATATTTTTTTTAATCGAATATCATTCTGGATAAAATAAATTTTACATTAAATTAGTTGAAGAGTGCTGGAAGGATTAAATGTTATGAAAGCAGTCATATGTTGGGCCTATACAGTCAATTATTAACGATTTATTTGACACATGTGTAGAGGTAATGATGAAATTTGATTGGCGGAAGGACTGGTTAAGAAAATAGTCAGTATTATTTATAACACATATAATAAACACTTTTGTCGTACAGTTTGTCTATATGATATCGACCGTAACCCTATCCTTAAGTTGATATTTATATGTTTTATTCCTTTAAACATTAATATGCGCTATTCACGGAATGTATTGACCATAATACAAGTTTAGACATAACACAAGTTTATAAAAAGATGGATCTTCAGAGTTAAAAAAAAATTGCACATGTCAACTCCGACGCGCGACTGGAGTTTATTCCTTAAGTACGAAAAATATCAGTATAATTAAACTTAAATAAAAAATTCTTTAATAAAAATATGCTAACAATAATATTATTTTCAAGTAAAACACAAATGAATATTTAGTAACGTCAGACTAAGAAGTTACAATTGTAACTTTTAATTAAAAGAGACGTTTTAATTTGTAGGATAGAAGACGCTAAATATTCACATATAATAATATGTAATGACTACATCTTTTTATAAGCGAACAGAAATAAACTATGTGTGTCATACTCCATCAGTGCAATTACGCCATTAGAAAATGCCAATATGTGTGTCACAGTGTCCGTCATGGCGATTACGCTATAAGAAAATGCCAAATAAACATATTGATTGACATCTAACTATAAAGATACGCAGGAATGTTATCCGGAGAAGCAACCTAACGTTTACACTTTTTTTTAAAGCTCTTAACTTCTGATTTTACTCCTTATAAAACTTTAAACCGGGCGCTATGTATCAAAATCGATTCTTAAGGAGTAAACTCCAAAAATCTATTAATGATCATTTGGATATTTTTTACTCAAAAATTTGCCTATGATCAAGGAAATGTCATAACTATTTAATTTGGTTCCTGTTATCTCAACTTCTTAAACTTTTCTAGTTGATATAAATTTAAACCAAACGTCTCATTTAAATATGTTGGCAAGTTTTTGACCATTATTTAGAATTTGTTTCTATGACATAGAAACTTATACTCTCCACTGTCAATAAGAGAGTCGTCTTGAACGTTTTATGTCTTTGAATGTATAATCTCCAGAATTTTCAAACCAACATTTTAAAATCTTTTCTACACCGTTTGTTACTATGTTCGATAAATTATACATTTTAAAAAATAAGTGCTCACAAATGAAAGTAGTCCAGTAGTTTCGGAAACATAACGATTTGTTAGAGTCGTATTCAACAGTTTCATATTTGGAGCAAAATAATGCGTTTATTATTTCATTATTAGAATGGGGTTTAAAATACATTTTCTTTATTTTTGTCACCAATTTTTTTAGCATTCTTATAGTTTTCAAAATGATTTCAAAAAGTCAAGTAGTTTCGTCGTCGTGTTATGTTGAGTTGTTAGCAAGGCAAGACGGCCATTGCCGGCATGGCGGGGCGTATCGTGGGGACCCAGGTTAGATTCCCGGCCGCTCGTCAAGCGGGGCTGGACTGTTGTTCTGGTTAGCGGTGAAAGACTGCTCACATAGCAATAAATGCGCCGATAAATGTTGTGTGTTAAAGTACGTAAATAAATTAGTTAATAATTACTAAAAGATTGTATAATATACATAATGAAAAACATATACATACATAATGAAAAATATGTACATATATATATTGCGGATTAATTGATTATTAATTTTAAAACCCTATATTAATATTTATATAGTATATTAACGTAGGAATGAAACTCTCAGCATGAAAATCTGACTAATAATTGAAGGCGTTGTATTTTTACCGGGATTGTTCATTAACCGAGTTGATTGCTTAATGATTAGTGTAGTGTGCTTTTATAAATTTATTTTTACAAATAGCGTCCGAAACTATTAGTTACTACTTACGAGAACTGGTTACTAGTTACGGAAGTGCCAGATGGATTTAATAATATATTATTCTACATTTACCTGCTCTTATTCAATGAAGCTAAAATTATGGTTTGAGGTTATATAAATACTTACATCACTTTGCCTTGGGTTTTACTATACGATCCAGCTTCATTATACAATAGATGTTATTGACAAAGGAACATCCCAAATTAAATGTCCAATAATTTCAATTTAACGACGGTTACTAAGAAGGGTGGGTCATATAATATAATGTACATTAATAATTTCCATTTGTGTAAAAAATACATTTATTAATTGACTACGATATTTTATTTATTTTAATACAGAATCATTTTTTTCGTATTATTTGGTACAATTTAAACGTTAATATACAAAGTGATGTTGCCAATAAATTTCGTCTCTTTGCTATTGCTCTTAGATATTGGTAAATGTATAATCAATACAATTTTATTGAACGGTTTTCATAATTTATAGTCTTACTTCAGATTCATAATCAATATTTCTGCAAAGTGGATTGTGCCGAAAAAATATTCCTCATATTGCCTCTTGCAACTCCCAATTGTAGTTAACAAACTTACGTGGATGACGATGTATATGAAAAGTGTCATTGTGTATGAAACGTTACATAAATTAATTCACTAAATTTGTGTCTATTTAAAATTGTGTATATTTCTAAACAAAATTTTATCTAATTCTAACCAATAGTTAATCTAACATCTTTCTCTTTCCAGTGTACGAGATTATTTTAGTCTATTTAAGTTATAGAGCAATAACACTACGTTTATGGAAACGAAGAAATTATTTCGAAATTTGCTATATCCGACTGGACACAAATAATTCGATACAAATTAATTAAAGTTAATAATGCAACATTCAAATGGAAATAATATAAAGAAATGCACAAAAAATCCTCAACATAATGTATATAATTTAGTAAAATGAAGGAGATAAGAGAATAAAAAAATTGTCACGCTTTACGAAGTTTTTTGAGGGTACAACTTTTTGATCAAAAGTAGACAATTAACCTGGAAATTTAAATAACTAAGAGATTAGGAAAGAACTAGCAACAAAATTTATTTATCTGTAATTAAAGCTAAAGGACATAATGGGATGTCGAATAGGCTAAAAATAAAAATAATTTTAAGTAAGAATTGTGTAAGTGAAAACTATGTACTATTGATTATGATAACATGATTTGAAAAATAAAATTTTTGTAGAGTAACATTGTTATAATAGGAAGGTATTTTTGTAGCGTTATGATAGAAAAATCACTCTTAAAGGTGATCGTTTTGCACATTAAAATTAGTCGTATGTATATATATATATACGTTTTGTGTACGTTTGTGTACGTAGTTACTATATTACATATACACACATATATATATATATATATATATATATATATATATCAGCAACAAAGTCATGAAAAAACAATTGTCGAAAATTTAAAAATAATTATCGCACATGCCGAAAATAAAAGTAGCTTTATGACTTCTTCTTAAAAAAGTTATTACAGTGTTGGGCTGTTATCTGCACGTAATAAATTTGCATTTGCATTTTACCAACTAGGCAAGGTACTCAAAGGAGTAACTGATCCAAAACCTACGATAAGGAATAATGCTTCTAAAAATAACATAAGTATGTATTGAAAAACATCCTAAAATAATATTTATACACAATACTATGTCGTATATATAATACTGTCGCACTATTATGTCAATTGGACAAGAGTTCGGATTATCGATTAATAAATATATTTATAAGACAATTCCGTTTTAATAACAATTTCGGACCTAAAAATAGAATTAAATTTCTATTTTTATCAAGAACTTTACGTTATACCGTATAAAAGCTTATTATTTCTCATTTAATTTTTATTCCATTAATTACACGAAGCACTTCAGTGATATTAAACATAGTTTACGTAAGAAAACGTGATATGTACAACAGATCGCCGATAAAATGTCATTAAATAGAAGAACTAAAGACGTCTAATATGTCGCACCACAGTTATCATTATTTATAACGTAAAATATAAATATATTAACTGTAGTCGTCTTTATTTATAAGCAACAGAGGCGACTACAGGAAATATCTGTTATATTTTACGTTATCGACAGGAATATACGTAGACAGCTACGACACGTGTAAAAAGTTAACGCCAAATTGTTCAAATCGGAAGTAGATATTACCGTTCGATATTATTGTTTTTAATAGGATGTGCAGTAATATTACCTGTCACCGTGGTTTTACAGTCGTATTTCAGGTATTTCAATATTTTTAGGAATTATAAAACGGCTATCATATATGCTGCTAATTTTAAAATATAATGTTGTGTAAAATCATGATAATTATAAAAATTTGTCAAGTATTTGGCTATTCAATTTTGAAGATTCCGCGCCTATTAAAATTTCATATGAAACTATTCAGAATGTACATTTTTATAAATAATTTTATATATATTTCCATGATTTTGACATAATTTATAATTAAAAATAAATGAACTAACATGAAATTATCGTCTACTAAAGTTTCATGTGCCTGTCGTTGTTATTGCTAGTCATATTTTGGGTAAAATTGAAAGTATTTAAACTAATTCTATACTAGAAACAGAATAGTATTATTTATAAAAATATTTGTTACCACTATTAGAAAGTACTTATAAATACTATCAAGAGTAGCAATAGAAGCAGCAGGTTTTCGGTTCCTTATAAATTATTTAGTTAGCGTTATATTTGAGAATCGTCGACACGCAGTCCTCAATTATTGTGGTAAAATATTAACAGTATTTAGTCGGTAATTCCGAGACCTTTAATACAATTCGCTCATTAGTTTTGTAAACACAAGATACTCCATAGCAAAAACAAACAAAATAATTAAATAGCAACAAGATGAAAACCCTGAACCTGTTCAAATTTTTGAAGTGACATTTCTTAGGCGACGATTTGACAATCAATAAGTGGACGAGAATAAGTATTCCAACCTGTCACGCGAGAAACCGGGATTAAATTCCTTATCATTTTTTATTATATTTTTTTCATAACTAATAGAATAAACAGAAAAACTTTTGTAACTAATTTTTTACTTTTAATAATATATTAAATCAAACACGTTTTGTTATTTAACTAACATTCAAATAAAACGGTATTTCCAAACAATTTTTAATTTAGACATTTTATTTAAAACTAACAGATAATATATAAAGACATTTTGTCCTTAAATAACAATCTAATCTAATGACATTGCAAAATAATTTAAAATCAAAATGAATTGTTTATATTTAACTTGAGTTTTGAATAAAGGCCTGGAGTAATAATTTTGATAACGAAGAAAAATCTGATGTAGTTTCATTCGGTTATTTAAATAATATCCTGTTCATAATACACTATTACTTCGTCAGGTGAAGGGAAATTTTCATTTCCATTAATAAGAAATGTTTATGAATAATAAATATGGCGAATTTGAATACAAATTTCTAAATTAGTACCATCTACGGCTTGTAAAATCTATATTTGTATTTTAATTTTAATTATTTAACCTTATTATGAAGGGCGTAGTTTGCCGATCGATTATACGACGGAGACGCGAATGGTCAATGTTACTGCCACGGACACGCCCAAAACCGATAGAACGTGTCAACTATAAACTGCTCAGATATAGCTCTATGTAATTTTTTATTGGGAATAAAATAAGCGGTAAGAAAAAAGTATTTGAGAATAAAATAAGCGGTTTTAGACTTAATTACTAAATCAATAGTTCCTAAGCGTGTGCGTTTGTGAGTGTATACACAATACAAATAAATAAAAAAGTAGGAACGTAAGTTTTACAAAACTATCTTCGCTTTGACGTACTAATAACCTAATTATTATTTCTAAAGGTCTGTTTAGTCTCCTAGTATTTTTATAATATAAATTGTATTAAATTGCTAATTATGTTCGACTTATTATTGACAGTTCCTAATTGTGTTATGCACTTAATACTGGGAAAATGAACTATTTTCGTGGATGATTTATTAAAATCGTTTTATTTATTTTTGAGTCTTTAACAATAACAACTAAACAAATATACTTCTCACTATAAGTCTAAAGTTCACTAGTAAAATTTATTTTGGATAAACCCAGTTAATATTTACTAGAAAAAGTACAAATAAATGTACCATATAGAGTAATAAGTTATTAAATAGAAAACAATAACATTGAATTGAGGATTGACGTCTGATTTGTACATTGGCGATTAACACATTTTGCATTTTGGTAATAATTCTAAACCTAGATAAAGATCAAGTAATGGATTTCTCGGGAGAAAATAATAAAACAATGAAAAAATATGTACCTCTTCCAATGTCTTCACTTCCCACAAAATTAAAATTTTACACGATGGGCCGTGTACAAAGTACATACCATGATGTAGTATTTAACGAAATCTCTGTCCACTGGATAATCACAGTGCTATTACTGTTTTTAGTAAATATATAATTAATCAACGAAGGGGTTTTTTTGGTTTGGAATTAGTTTTTAAATTTATCCACTTTTTTAACCAATATTGTAAATTAGGTGACTAGGGAGTTGCATCGAGTTGTGCACTTGTCTGAATAATTATAATCTGCTAGTAATTTTTTTGCGATAGGTTTGTCTCCCGCGCTAATGGAATGATTCGCCAATTTCTTCCGAGCCCGTTTGGTTTGTAATTTTCAAGTTCCGGCCTTTTATTACTCAGTCTAGCAGTAATTTAGGTCCGCCTTTGTTTCTTATTACCATAAATGATTTGCCTTTAGTTGCTCGTTAGCTTCTCTGTACCAACGATTTATAAAATTTCTTAGGTGTCAATAATCAATTAGGTAGCAAGATATGACTATACTTTACTCCATTGGAATACTGAGTCGATATCCCACTAAGTATTTTAATGTAATGTGAGAAATAAGCTACGTTTTAATGTGACTTAATGTGCTATGACGACATATTTCCGTTTAATACTAAAATAATGTTACATTGTGGGATGTTGGATATTAGGATTGTGGGATATTGGATGTGAGCAAAAGAATGTTGGCATAGTGTAATTATGGATGAACATGACATTTCCCATTCACAATAAAATCATGAAACTTCTGAGGAAGCTGAATCATGCGATCGAATATATCGTGACTTTCGTCTGCGTTGGACTATTTCGTTTCGTTGAACTCTTTTGCCAGTAGTTTCTTGAATTATCTGATCTCCAAATGAAGCTACTTATTTCTTCACTTGATTATTGTTTATTATAAAATTTTATAATGGATATGGCCGGATGTATCTGGCTTCAACTCGATGCCAGATGCGAATTGCTTTTGATCGTGTTTTTTTTTAATATTAGGTCATTAATTTTGTAATTCTTTAATCTTGAGTTTAGTAGCGTTTTATGTATCTGTTATATAAAAGTACAAAGTCACAAATTATTACTGAATTTAGGAAAATATCTTTACAGCTTATCAATTTTGTTTTTTCTAAAAAAGTAAACTACTATATTGTCGTTTGATTCAATACATCAATGGTGTTTATTTGCATAATGAAATAACAATGTGATGAAAATAATTGATTTAGTTAATCAGAATGCTAGTTTTAGGCGAAGTTTTTTCTAACATCTTTGTAATTAGTATCGAAATATTTTCAATTATTTATTCGTTGACTTAATCCAGTAGTTCAACACATATAAGTGTTAAATGCTCAATTCAGTGCAAAATAAATTGGCAAAGTTTTTACTTTATCAGTTTAGAAATATAAACTATTTAAAACATATTTACTAGTTTATTAGCATATCAATACTTGTGCTATGGCAATACACAAGGAAATTAGACCCAGTCAAAATTGTGCTTAACTCCGACCATATCGTCTGTGGACTAAAGATTGAAGTAAAAGTGAACGACATACTACCCTAATCGATATTGGAATTTATTTTCTGTAAACTAATATTTCTTATTAACCAATTGTTATACAGCCTAACCATATATTTAATACACGGTAGCTAAAAGCATTGATGAGTAACATATGTGCAAATTGGTTTGAAGAACTTTATATTTAAGAGATTTACTGTATTTAGTTGCATAGGAATGGAAAAAAGAAATACAAATTAATTTAAACACATATTTTTTCACGTTAAAAAGAAAGAGAAACAAAATAATACAATATAGATGCAACTGGAATTAATTTTCACACTTCAGCTACTTAAATATTATTTATTTGCCTGTAACTCTGCCGAAAGATAACACAATTATCGTTTTAGCAGAATTTATGAAATTTAAACTCTGAAAGTGTATACACAGTCCAAACCACCTAAAAAAATTGCTATAAGCATTGTACTAATTACTGAATTGATTATTAACAGTGCTAATTCCTTCTCTAAATTAATTGAGTTACAACAAATACAAATATTTAAAGGAAAGCTGAGCCAATACAATAGCCGATGAAATAAATTATATTACAAGAGGGACAATATGAATTTTACTACGTAGACAGTTATCGGACGGGACGCAATTAGAAAGCTGTTCCATTATTTAAAATTAATACTCGATTTAATATTGAAACAATGAAGTTTAAAATGGATTTCACTCGATTCGCCAATAGTCTATTAATATTGAATAAAATTATTAAATTTTAATGAGATCCTTGTATCCGATAACGGCAATGAGTGAACTCAATAAGAAAATTATGTTCGTGAACTTGAGTTCATAAACTACGCGTGACAGATATTCAGCGCTTTCAATAAAAACAAGAGTCAACTCAATTTCAACTTCAACGATAGGCGCCGTATTGAAGTAAATTGCTTGCTACTAGTTCTCGCAATATTGCATTAATCTTACGACCTAAGATACTTATTTGCAGGGAGCTTGTCAATTGATCAGCTCAACGAGCTGGTTTTCGACCTTGAAGTATTGTCTCCATTGATTCTTTCCAGCAGGATGCCAGATTGTCTAAGTTTTTCTTATAATATGGCCGAAGTATCATTGTACCCAGTGGGGAACTGTAAAGCATAGGCTATCGAGAATTTCAATTCCTTTAATGATGCACTGTTGATCAGGTGAGTATTTCAAGAAATCAACAACTTGCGTCGGAAGAACCATACCTCGAAAATGTCAATACCTTTTCTACTTGCGGATTGCATAATCCAAGAAAAAATTAAAATAAGGGTTCATTGGCTATTTTTCGTGTCAAAGCCTCGTCAGCAAAAGATTAAGATTCAATATAATATACAATGTATAATCGTCCCTCTAATTTTTCGACCATGAGTGTGAGAAATGTAAAGAGATTCTAGATGCAAGTACTTTCAAATTAAATTATTTCATTTAATTTGGATAAACAATTTCAGAAGGTACAGACAATTACGGAATTTTACTTTGTGCTATTTTGGAGTTCACATCAATATTCCGTTGTTGCATAGTCGCTTCCCTTCGCATTATTTTGATTTGTTTATATTTTTCGAGAAGTAATGACTCGCTGTCTGGCTTAAATGGAAGTGGATCGTAATAATGTCGACTAATACACTTATCCGGAATCAAAGTGTTTAAAGTGGAGTTTACTTTATTGGAAGGATAACGTGCAGATGCATCTCCGCCCGCATCAGTTGGATTACGAATTGACTATTATTATTGTCTTATTGAGATATTATGACAGTATCTTGTTTGAATTTAGTTCAATATTTATGTATATTATTTCAAAGATAACTAAACCAATGACCTGAACCTAAAATTAGCAAATTATTGAAAATATTTTCAAAAGCGTTCAGATATTGGTCAACCATACTAGAAATATGCGATAAATCAATTACTTTCTGTTGTTCTTTATTTTTATCTGATAATTGTAACTTGTCCTTTCATTAGACCTTCCACATAAACACACGTTAAATAAACAAAAAGTTAAATATTTATTTTATACCCTAAAGATTTTCCGTATAAATATTATTCAATGTTTTAAAAATACTTATAAAAGACATTTTTGAAATTTGTTTCAATTTATAATCTGTCCAAGATAAATAAGTACTAAATCAGTTGAAAGAGCAAGTGAAAAATTGACCTAACACTGCTTTTTTTACAATATTTTGTGAGATAATTTCAGAGGTATAACTTAAAACGTTGATCAAAAACCTGTCTCCCAATTTCTTCTCTGAAGTAGCTAATGTCAACGTTATGACTAAACTGGGTTACTACAAGATTACCTAAATATCACTTCAAAAATATGTCGATAATTGTGGGTTTTCGTGAAATTAACGATATATTTATATTAGTTTTTAAGCATCTTTTATAGGATGTATTTATTAAAATCTTAACTGAGATAATTTATTACTACTTATGTATTATATACCATATCAAATGCTTGCGAGACATCTAAAATATTGTGAGATAGAATTTTTTATCTTGAAACATTAATTTTATCACAGTTCGATGAAGTTTGATTGTTCGATTAAGTGGTTGATTGCAGTTCCATATCTTCCATATCGTTTTTCGTTTTAAGTTTTACATTTAATCTGATTAGGTAATCCATTGTTTCCCACTTTTGAATCGATAAGTGTTAAATGACAGTTTATTGAATAGACTTTCTTATTCATCATTATTATTTCGTTTTAGTTCATAAAGAAAATGATTGATACTGCGATTATATTTTTCATTTGTTGCTCTTACGTTAATATTATTGTTAGATTAAGCTCTAAATTGTATTGGATTAAACGATACTTAATTATTTTTTTATATGAAGGCATTCAAATTATTTATATTGTGTAAGTTATTAAGTGATAGTTATGTTGCTTTGTTTTCCCGATTCTTTTCTTTTTGCGGTTTTTATATATATATTTTTTTTTAAATTTTCTTTTTCAATGGAGAAAATGTCATATCACAAATTTTTCTCTTCTGTTTCATTCTTATTTTTAAATTAATTCTATTTAGGTTGAGAACCTAATGTATTTTTTAATTGTTCTTCCTCGGTGAAATGTTTTCGGGAGAATTTCTATTGGTTTGGTTAGACGGTCTTTTTATATTATTTTGCTGATTGATTCTAAATTCCAATCTTACTGCAGCGAGATCATTACTGTTACGATATTTCATGATTCATTAATATAAGTATATTATTCTACCGAATGAGAACATTTAGATTTTTCGTCTCATTGTAAAAGTATTGTTGATTATATGATACTCAAATGCATCATTTCATAATGACAGAGGGAAAAAAAGACGAGTGTGTTTCTTCAGCACTTATCTTTTACCAATTAAAACTACAATCTGATCGATAAAACACTGCGCTTTCTTCCGAGCTGCACTCACAAACAAAAATTATGTTATAATTTATTTTATCTATAACTACATCACCAAGGGACATTTCAAAACAATTCTTAAGGAGATGTAAAATTGGTGAATCAAAACAGCAACAACAAGATCACTCTGATATTTATAATTGTTCAGGAGAAGAAAAAAATAATTTCGGCTTATAATAATATATGCAAAAAATATTTTTGTGCTGTACATAACACTCATTACCTCCGAAAATTAGAATTTATCGTATTAAACAAAAATTACTTTAAAAAATTCAAGTTTTTAATGATATTCATAATCTTCGATATTCCAGGATTTGGATCAAATAATCATTTTGATATTTTAATATATTTAATTGGCTGAACCGGTTGAGTTACCACAGCCAAAAGTGCAGTTTATTTAAAAATTATCCATTTAGCATTTTATGGATTTTTTTTAAATATCATTTTTAATTTAGCTTACCGTTTTCCTTTACGTACATATTATGTTTGCCGCCTCCGAATTAATAACAAATAATTACACTGCCGCACTCAAGCTTAGCCGTTAGTAAATTTCAAACTAAAGTCGTCTCGTTTGTTTAGTCATCCACTAATAATCTTCATTTGGGTAAGAAATCTCATATTTATTGAAACTCGTTGATCTATCGTCCGTTCTTTTATGCGTTTTAACTTATTTTAATTTATCTTATGGTTATATTTTGCCTTTTACGCTACCTATTTGACAATTAGGAAGTAAATATCTCTTTATGGTTGCAGTTCAGTTTGTTTTCTTTTTGATGTATTTTTTTCTGGGTTAACCTTTCTTATCTGAGTATAATAAAACGATTTTTACTGAAATCGTCAGCTTTTTCTACTTGTTGCTGATTTCAGTTTTCAGTCCATAAGGATTGTCCTTAACTACCTAACTTCTGTATTTCGTCTTATCATTAAACAAAATTCTAATCCATAAATTCAAAACCACAAGTTTCGATGGTCGATTATTGAATATAATTATGAAGACGATTGTGACCCAACAACCTAGTTCGTGTTGGTAATGTACTCTTCGATACTAAAATACTTGTTTCGTTGTATATAGAGAATATAAAAATATCGAATAAATATCTATGTCAAGAAAGTATTTTTCATTTATTTTTAAAATTGTCGGTGTTATATTCGGAATGTTGGAAAAATAGCACCAGTTTTATTAAATTCATATCGAATTAAAATAATTTATTACTGGGGAAATTATTATTAATTAATATCATGTATCATTAAAAATGAAAGTCATACCAAAGGGAATTTATAAACTTTTTAAATGTGCAATGGAATTAAAAAATTACAACGTAGTTCTATTTGCCTTCGCAAGTATAAATGTTATCTTTGAAAGTCTTGTATTTTTTCGGTATGAGTATTCTTTAAAATAAAACGCTATACCAGCATATTTAACCCGCATAAAATTGACTATATATATATATATATATATATATATATATATATGTATATATATATATATATATACATATGTATGTATACATACATATATATATATATATATATATATATATATATATATATATATATATATATATATACATATATATATGTATATATTTCTTTTTTTTTCGCTTTGGTTGCCAGTATTCCCTAAGATGTGGTCATTGGTAATATTATTTAGTCTAGCTGAACAGATTGCCTTAAAATGGTATATGTAGCCAACGGTAAAGTTTCAGAGCTACCAAATTAATTAGAAACAGATCCACGACCCATTTTGGATTTTAAAAAAAATGTTTTTGGTTTAGTTTTACACGCAATCTCGCTTGCGATTAGTTGGGCTTCTGAAAGAAATCAATTTTCTATATTAAGGGATTTTTCATACAATTAGCTGTTATTTTTATTATAATAAAAATACTGCGATATTAACCGGGTCTTGCGAATATTTAATACAAACAATACAAAATATCGTTATATACAATTGAAAGACTCTAGAATACTTGGCATACAATTAGATATGTTTAAAACAAGGTAGGTAGAGATTTAATCCGAATAAGTTTATTGCTATATTTTATAATTCCCGTAATATAATATTTCTGATATTTATTTCTGACAATCATGTTATTAGAAAACATTACGTTTCTTCTGATGTATTCTCGGCGTTGGAATTACCACCATTAATTTGAGGCATTCAATTGGTAAATGCTATAATATTTATGAAAGCCGCATAAAAAAATTACATGTGCACTTAAAAATTAAAGTGACAGTATTTTAATAGCAAAAAACGTTTTACGTGTGTCTTTTATCACTAAATGATTATGTAAATATTTCAGGCTTTATTTAAATAATTAATATATAAGTATATGTATACGTATGTGTAAACATATGTATGTATACATACATACATATATATATATATATATATATATATATATATATACATGCTTACTTAATACAATTATATAATTAATATTTTAAATGCAAAACTTAATTTGAAATAAAGTAGGAAGGAACATTATATAAAAGTTTTTACGATGATTTTAAAAAGTTATTAAAAACAAATTTATAGTTACGCACAATTATACTTATGAATTCAGTTGATTACAAACCAAAATTAAATTAATTTATTTTTAGGCTCACTAAGCAATCGAAATTGTTCCAGTAATCTGTATAATGGCGAAACATAAAAAGAAATTCCTGAATCATAAATACTTATTAGTGAATTTATACACCCGTCAGATATCATTAGCAGATTTTCCTTTTTACATTACAGGGAAAAAATTGATTTATGTTGCCACCCTCGGCGTTCTCCTTTGATAAAATGTCTTGTTCCTCTTTGCGAAAAATTATGTTTTGAAGTAAGGATAAATGTTTAAAACAACCATACAATGTTTACTGAAACGATCATAATTTGTGAAAAAACGGTCATAATTTGTGAAAAGATTAAAACGTCTTTTTCTTAATTTGAGCCCTCATAAAATTACTTTTAGGTCTTATGGGGGTATGAAAGACCCGTTCTGTAACCTTAAACCCTTCTTGTCACTTTTTAAATAAGACTTTTATTACACACACACACTTCCCGTCTATTCAACCTTCTCTGTAGGTATATTTAAAGAACAAGTTTAATTCAATAAATGACGAAATCTGTGAGTTAAATATACATATTACTGAAATTAACGAGCAAGATAAGCCATTAAATTTATTAAATACTAAATGGAAGTCTTTTTGGTTTATTGATTTTCTTTATCCACAAGAAATCTTATAACTCAAACACAAGACATCAAGACTCAATACAGGACTTAGGAAATTTTAGAGCCTCCAGAGAGTAATAAAGCAACAAATGCACTTAAATGC
The DNA here is from genome assembly GCA_039881145.1 of Druceiella hillmani. Lineage (NCBI taxonomy): Eukaryota > Metazoa > Arthropoda > Insecta > Lepidoptera > Hepialidae > Druceiella > Druceiella hillmani. The sequence continues at coordinate 27,755,286 of JAYKKI010000003.1, read as the reverse complement.
TAAGAAATTATAAAAATATTACATTTTATCATATACAATTTTAACAATAAAAAAACACACATGTCATAATTTTAAAATGCCTTTTTCTCTTAATTTCCTGTTATGTTTGACCATAATATAAAAGAAAATAATTTTCAATTTAAGTTGCCTATGCAGCGTAAGTAACACAATAAACCCCCAATAGAGATAATATTGATTAATGCTTTTAAACTTATTAAGCTCTTAGATTCTATAGCCCTTCTCATTACTGTAATATTTAACTCTCCCTTTTAATCCTTATCTTACCATCCGAATGGGAAAAACGTTATATTATTTTAACCTTTACTCAAAATTTGTTCTCCAATGTTAGTAAAAATTTCCAGGGCAATTTCATTATAACTATTAAATTATTAAAATAGCTATAAAACTATTTTCTCAAATAACCAGTTTCTTGAGTGTATCACGTCTCAAATAACCAGTTTTCTTGAGCGTATCGTATCACAAATAACCTTTTAATCCTCTTTAATGTAGTCTTTGAGCGGAATATATATAGCGGAATATACTACTCTAATTAAGGTCATTGACGATAGTCGCTTAGCTAGGAATAATTCCCCAGTTTCAATTATGGTACTTCACTGCCATTCCACTTACTCTACTTAAGTCACACAATTTCTCAATCGCCTGTAAATTGGTTATAATTATATATTTATGACCGTCATAAGTTTATCAAATTTTCTAATACCTATGTACCACAATGCGGAGTTCTTTCCCTGGTAATTTTTTTATATGTGTAAACACTCAAGATAAATCTTTATTATAATCTTACTTATATGCAGATTGTGTATAAATTTATGTACGTTTAGACTCTTATTCAATTGCTATCCGTAATATTAGTGATTATCTCTATCTGATGGGGCATTGGGCTTAAGAAATGAGTGTTTTTGTTAAACTATTAATTGGTTTCTTTTCATTTTAAGATATTACGATTGAGAGTTACAAAAATTGATAATAAACGGTACTGACAACTTTTTTTCTGTCTGTATATTATCTAGCCATACCGCTAAGTTATTTACAGTAATCAAACAAAATCTTTATTTGCGCCCTCAAGTAAACGATGTTATCGTAGGCATTTCGGTAAAATAATCTATATAAAATGTTATGAATTATCTACCCCAATTAAAATTTAAGTCTTCCTTTGTCAATTCCTTTCATTTCCTTTGCCTGATTATGTAGACCCGTGCTACTTTCAGCGCAGTGAATGTTAATTTAACAAATTTCAACGCCTTGGAAATATATGTATTTGCTATAAATTTAGTCTCTGAAAATGTTACTACATTCCTACGTTTAGGATAAGTCTTAATTGGTTGGATGAACGTAATCGATGTAAGTCCCATATAACCTTTTCAATATTTTTAATTATTATTCAAAATTCGAATTAAGAAAATATTCTCACCTATATTTTTACCTCCCCCTCCCCCTATTTCATTTTTCCTGTTTTTTTTCTGTATGATACATTTTGCAGTTTTTTTAATTGCAAAATATTTTAATACTTTTTTTAGAAATACCTCGATCAAATTGCCACATTATTATTTTCTAAACTAAATAGTAAAATATTTAGCTTAGCAGGAAAAAACCTGAGTAGAGTAGCACACATACAAATTTGAAAAAAAAACTGCGCACCTTCGCATAGCAGGGCGGTGGGATGATTAACGATATATATATACACAGTTTTAATAATAGAATAATGAAATTTGATTGCAACTTCAAAAAAGACATACATATATACACACTTTTCACCAAAAAATACGGTTGTGACTGTATAGTTAAATTTTATTTAAAATATTCAATTAAATAAGGGAAAAATCGCTTATTACCTTCCAATTCTCATATAACGGCGAAGTACTATAAATAAAGGAGTATGTGCATTAAAAAAAGGGAGAAATATTTAATATATAATTATATAGGAAATCATTGTCCAGTTCATAAAAAAGACATCCTCTATAAATATAAAGTAGAACAATAATTATGAAAATATAATCACAATAGAGATCAAAAACAGTATCAAAATTAAGTAACCTTATATTTCCATTTTGTAATAAAAATAATAAAGATAAAACCTTACTTTAAACTTCTAAAGAATTTATTGAAATATTTTTAATTCAGACCCAATACGTCTTCAAAGAATTAAAGATATTTTGCAATCTAGCAAAATGGCATATTTATTTTGAAGATAATCTGATAAAGTAAATATTGTACGAGTAGGAGAAATTATATAAAATAAGAACATTTTAAACTCATTTCCTTAAAGTGCATTTGAGTCAAAAAATTAAACTTATGTTAATTTTATTATATAAAATATTGATTCATTTTGGTAAACAGTTTCAAAATAACTATCTATATTTTAATTCTTAAAGTGAAAGAGAAAAAAAATGTCAAAAATCTCCCTTTTTTATTACCATTAATTTGACAAAAATGAAAATAAATAAATATAATAGGGCAACAATTATAATAGGTGATTTTTTTTTCTACAATGTTCGTAAAATTAATAAAAAGAAATAAAATAATATTTTTTTCTAAAATGTACAGTAACGGTAAAGGTAAGAAAGTAAGAGTAAAAGTAACTATAAAGTGGGTATTTAATGTCAGGAATTTACGATTAGGTCATCATTGTTTTATCGGATGTACAAAAGTCTCATAACAGGGCGCGAATACAGCGTTGGGGACGATTTGCTAAACTGGTCGATATATACTCATAAAATACAAAATTCTTCTCTCCATTTTTCTAATCTTTTCTCCATTTTATATTTCTTCAATATTTTCTACGTGAATGGACGGCAGTAGTAGTGAACAATAAAAGTCTGTTATAGTGAGATGCCAAGCTGGCACGCACATGCAAAGATTACACAAGTGGGACACACGAAAGCAAATAGATCCACCGGAAGAATATCACTACTAGAGCAGTAGTAATTAATCAAAAATTGAAAAAATAGAACTGTCATTGAAATCGAGCTCGAGTTTTTTATTTATGTACACTAGTAGAAAAAGATCGTATTTCCATGAGATATTTGTTTAACTTATTATTGAAATTTTAAAAAATTCCGAATGTTTCATATTTCATAAATCAAAATTTTGCGAATCAAGGATGGCTGATATGCAAAGTTTTGATTATTAAAATTTATGTAAAATTAATCCTTAACTTCAGAAGTGGGTGTCTAATTGACCATTTACCTTCTCCTGTCATTTGATACCGTTAAACCGTTTATTATTGAAAGATGGCATTGATTATATGCAATTATTAAAAAAACACAGTGGAAGAAAAATCCGGTGTGGTTTTTTTAAAATATATATGTTACGAATTGTATGAAAAATATATATATCACATGAAAAATATTCAATAACAAGTATTTAATTTTTTTTAACGCAATGTTTGCAAGCTTTTTCCAAGACATTTGACAGTACATCAGTGGAATGAAGCCGAATCACATGATTGTGTATATTACCATAAGTTTTATTAATGAGTAACGCATTATTTTAATAGTTCTGATTATTTCAAATGTAATTTATTGTTATAAAATAATAAAAAAAGGCATGCCAATTCCCCATGATAAATATGTTAATTTTAATAGAAAATTAAAAACTTAATTAAAAATAAACAAAACTTTGGGATACTTGAAAACCTATTAAATAATGTTACATTATACAGATATTGTGAATTACAAAATTAGTAACATAGGTGTAAAAATGTCATAAATTAGAAACTTGTTAAATAGAACATGACACATGACATAATTTAACGGATATGGAAATTCATGTCAATAAAATTAAGGTAAACGATTAAGTAAACATGTAATATGAATTCCAAAATAATTAAAAAATTCTGTTTGTTGATGAAAAAATAAAATTTGATATTAGAGAAGAATGAAACTAGATTATGCTTTTGAAAGTTATTATAATTTAATTTATTACCGTTTAAAATGATAAAAAACATAAATATTCTCTTTCAATCACCATCAACATTAAAAACAAATATACAGGTATTCACAATTAAATGAAACTACGTGATGTAGTATTATTTCTACTTTCTTTAATTTCTTTACCACGACCTAGGTTTCGTTGTATTACAACATCTTCAGGTGGGATATTAGCAAAGAACTTTGCTAATATCCTCCCTTTGCTAATTGCATCCAATATGAATGTTGTAATACAACGAAACCTAGGTCGTGGTAAAGAAATTAAAGAAAGTAGAAATAATACTACATCACGTAGTTTCATTTAATTGTGAATAATGAATTTCTACAAAATTAACGCCAAATATATTCAATACAGGTATTCCGTAAGTCTTGAACCAATCGAATAAGGACGATAGATCAAGCTATTGATTAGGTTAATGGCAAAATTTAACCACAATAAAAATCTTTTAATTTTCGAAATGTAAACACTTTTTTAAAAGGGTGTAACCAGATAAGTACGACGAGTCGGCTCCCAAATAAGAACTTATATCGCAACTTATGTCCATAGCAATAGTACTGGTAAGAGGAAATATATATATATATATATACATATATGTATATATATATATATATGTATATATATATATATATATATATACATATATGTATATATATATATATATATATATATATATATAATTCGTCAATGTCTTTATTTTTCGAATTTTGTAATTTTTCGAATAAAATTGACCGGATTTTCTAAAATTCTTTTTTTAATTTATAAGGCGTTAAGTCAAAATTCTGTTATAAAAATTCAGTCATGAAATTGTTTTATGGCTTTGCGCCAAAGATTCATAAACCATATTACAATTTTTGCCGCAATTTTTAGCTAATTAACAACTTAATAACAATTTAAGATATTTAAAATCGTTTCTACCCTTAAATTACTTTTAACCTTAATTATTTGAATTGATCGCAGGCAACTTGAAAATTTGTGAACAGAAAATTAAACATTTACTTTTTAAATAAAATTTCTAATTTCTTTCAAAATTATTTAGTTTTATTATTTTTAAGGAGTATTTATTAGTTTAAAAAAAAATTTATTAATGAAAAATACTTTTGCATGAAAATTCAAATATAGGGTCTTTAGATAATACTTCATAATGGGTGTCTCCTGTGGTTAAGTGCAAATATTTTTTTGTATTGGCACCATATCTTTATTGTTATAATTCTTATATTAAATTTTATACTGTTTGCCTATGTAATTGCCTCTCTAAATCCTGAAAGGTATATTTTAAATTTTTTTGAGGGTACCGTTTTAGTTGTAAAATATTACAATTAATTAAAAAGGCTTAACACTTATTTATATTTAGCTATAAATAATTAACAATAGACTTATATTCGTGGCTCCCCATAGATCTATCCAGTGTAGTGATTTTCACAAATTTTCAAAAGGTACTGAGGATTGAGCAAAGAGATTTTTATTAGGGTCAAGTTTTGTCAGTAACTTAGCTATAGTTTGAGATTTCGCCCCATTTCGGTTGATCCATAACTTATGGGCATCCTTTTATAAACTGCTTCGTCACGGCTTATTTTCAAAAGTAGTCTGAAATTACATTACCTATAATAATCGGCAAATTGAAATCCCTTATATGCCCCAACTTATCCTCCCTCTATCCCTAAGTTGTCAATGCTTTGTTTAATTTTATATTCGTACCGTATTTTTCATATTTATATCTAGGTAAATATTCCTAATTTCTTTAGTGTCATTAATTATCCTGTGACGTCATATACAGTCTATCACTATATTTATTTTCTCACTTGGTTCATTGAGATTTTTTCTAAGAGATTACATATTGACACATATTTGTAGTAATAAGCCTACAGGTATTTATTTAGTTTTGTAAGCAGAATTTTTTTTATTTAATTGAAAGCCCCAGGAGCAGGTGAAAATAAGCCGGTCAAAATGAATTTCGCCGGCAACGGTTGTTAATCTTAATCTACGGAATATTCCTAACAAAAATTTCCATAGGCATATTAGAATAAATAAAATCCATCTTGCAAGGATGGAAATATTTATACATAATTTCGGCAACACGTATTATTAAACTGAAGGTAAACCTAGCAATAGCTGTCATAAAATTAAATGTAGAGTTAAGCAAAGGATGTGTAAACAATGAAATTATTCACATATCGAGCGACTCAATGTCTTATGCAAATATATAAAATATTTCAGTGTTTATAAAAAGCAGATGACAATAATCACGAAGATATTATTTGTTAAATATAACCACTTCTATTACGTGCAAAAATTATGTCCCATTTGTCAAAATGAAATTAAAATTGAATTATATATCGCAAGAGAAAACGAGAAAAAAACGACCATTTTAATGTGAAAGCCATCTATTAACTAATAACGTTGCCATATTTTTACGCACCAGACGTAATGGAGGCACCGCGTCTTTTGATTTCAATACACCTCGCTGGCCTCTCAACAAACGTACTGAGATGGCTTTCAAAAATATTGTATTGGCTAATTAATTGTTAGCTCTTTGTTTGAAATTCTTCGAGAAAGGTTGTCGAAAGCTCCATAATATTTTATTTTAAATTATAAATATACCGAAGTTTGTTTAGTTAATGAGGGTAGCGGCCAGCTTTCAAGTTTATTACATCAAACGAAATGAATTTAAATCTAAATCAAGTATCAACTTTTCGACTTCACAAATTTTGACTGGGTCATGTTGCGAAGACTGCTACATATATTATATACAGTGAAGTGAACCAATCAGCGATGTCCTATGGAATGAGGCACATTTGGTTCAGTTAATCCAGTTCCGGACGCCCCAATAAATTGTATATTCAACGATTACAATATTTAATTGAAGATGATTCTCCACTGATTACTCGTCAAGTGGTTGAGGTCACGGCACACTAGAGTGTTCCATGATTTCATATTAGCATAAAATAAATTTTTCAAATTCGGTCCTTATATTCCTCCTAAATACAAATGGGAGTTAGAAATTATTGATCATATGACATTTTATTAAAATATTTACCTATGCTATAACGAGCTACTTACTATTTACATTTCTACAGTACTCACCACTTTTTATTTATTTATTTTTTCGTTGCAAAGCTTAAATATATATAAGTCTTTAGTTTATAGGTCAAGTGACAGCTATATATGTAGAAAGAAACAAGATCATTACTTGTGTGCACCAAAATTAATCAAATGGCTTAACTGTTAATAATTTATGTTTATGAATGAAAATTACATACCGAAACACCCGTTGTTTTGTTTGATTAATATTTTGTATGACTTTAATTTAATTCTATTGAATTAGAAAAGCTTTGCAGTTTGATATTAATATTTCAAGCCTTACCATCCTCGACCATATATTCTTTAATAGTTTTTATAAATTTGTTTTAGAAATTTGTATGTAGCATTTTTATGTTTTATATGAAATTTGTTTTAGTAGCGTCACACATCAAATTAGCTGCAGATATAGTTAAATACATGGTTATAATCATAATACATGGTAAGATTATAACCATACTACTCTACTTCTTAATTGACTTATTTATATTTTTGTTTGTAAAATCAATCGATGATTTTGATTAATATTCTTACTAATGCTCTCTCGTCTGCATGTATATATTCATTGGCGAAAAACTTGCAAAATCTCTATATACGGTTTAAGGCTAATCAAATTATAATATACAGCTTACGAAATGCACAAATAAAGACACTCACTGAATTATAAATTGGATCATGAGCCGTGACAAGCGTTTGCTTATGTTCCGCAGATCAGAAAAGAATAACCGCTCGATTGTTTATTAATCGATTCTCGATCGATTATTCGGTATTCGTGTGCAGTAAAATAAACATTATGGATAGTACATTCTCATTTTTAATAAAAATTAAGGACATACATAATATAACCCTCAGGAACTAAGTTCAGAACGTTTGTTATACAATTTAAAATTCAGATCAAAGCACAAATAAACCGTTGGCGGCTTTTTTACACTTGAAATTTGCAGTATTCAGAGTAAATGATACAGTTATTAATAAAATTGAAGTTAATTAATTAATGCAGATTTCAGTACAGAAGATGGAAAATTGCTGTTATCACCTTGACAAGTATCTCTGTGTCTAGAATAATGTTTATAATAATACATATTTAAATCCACTTCCAAGAATATCCGTGTAAACGATTTATGTTCTTTCCGACCCTTTTCAATTGCTCGATCAATTAAAAAATGAGCTCTTTTCCCGTTTATAAATACATGTTTATCTTAGGTTAAAGGTTTTTAAATATAAAACAGTCCTAAAAATTTGAAAAATTGTCAATATGTGATAATTTTAAATAAAAAGTGAAAACTTTACATCGATTAAGATTCTGCTAAAAATATTATTTAATGAAAATATTATTTAATTAAAGTTACATTGTATAAAGACACAAAAGGTAAATATTTGTGTCTTTATACAATGTAACTTTTTTTCGGACCTTCACTTCTAGCGAGAAGGAAGCGAATCTCGTTACAGAGAATGGTGTTTGGAGAAAAGTTAAATTTTATAAAAGTGTTTGCACAATCAGTTAAATCAATCCGGTTTTCAAACAATTTAAATAACTCTACTTTATATCCGTTAAGAAGCACTGAAATAGTGTCGCAATCAATTGTTATATTTAAAAATGAAATATGAGCTTTACATTTTAGATACGAGATAAAGATTTATGGTGAATATTTTTCTGTTGCTATTTGGTATTTTCTTGATTTTGAAAAATAAATGATTATATAAGTAGGTTCATACAGAAAGATAATCAAGAAAAATACAAAATCATTTCGGTATTTACAGCGACTTGTCTTTTATTCAACTATCTTTTACGACAACAAAACCTTTTCCTTGGAGGCTGGGTAAGTGCGAAAGTTGCAACCAATATAAAATAGCTATATGGTATTTGTGTCTTTTAAAATAGTTAAAGCCATAACTTCTACTAAAAGTTAAACAAAAGTGCAAAAGACATATTCATTTACGAAATGCATCATCTTTTCCGGCAAACGCTATTTTTACTGCCGAATTTTATCGTTATTCCTAACCTCTCGCAATGCGATTTCGTTATACATACTAGTTCCATTAAATATATTAGAGGGCGCTAGTAATATCAGAGGTTACTGAATCTACTTAGTTATGGAATAAATCATAGAAATATTAAAAAAATATATAAACAGAAATATTGAGCCAAAAACTGGAGTTCATTAATTTTGAATAAGGTAGAATAGAAACTACAGTCAATAATGTAAATAAATTTAAAGAAATAAAACAAAAATACAAAGCTTTGAATAACTGAGCGGAGGAGAAATTGAAGCGGATTGACCAAATTTAAAGACAAATAAGGACGAATATAGTACTATTCGGCATGGAAGAAAAAGAGAAGAAATACGATGAATTAAGACAAAGTAATGCAAGGTTTTTACAAGTAATACTAAATCAAAGAGAAATAGAATCTCTCAATTTATTTTATTAAAGGGAACGCAAGACCCCATACTTAAATACAATAAAATTATCATATCAAACGACAGAGTGGAACAGAATGACAACAAAAGATCTCCTTCAGCAGCATTAAGAGATAAAACGAACTCTTTGAAAGACTTAAAGACAAAACCTCCTTATAAGAAAGTCTCCTAACAAACATCAACAAAAACAACAATAACCAGACAGCTTACTTTTAAAGCACAGAGAACAGGAAAAACCCTACCTACAAAAACTAAAAAATGCAAATATTAGCAACCAAAAACCGCTCCCAGTACAGGTAGTTAAATACATAATAAATGTGAAGTGAAATGTTATTTTATAATAAACCTACATAAAAGTCGTAAAAATGGTATTATTAGAATAAACGACCTAATATTGTTATTATTGTCTTTTGTTAAGATTGTTGAATAATGTATATAAAATATAGGACCAGAACCAATCAGGTAATCACGATTTTTAGATAATTCTTAGACGTAAATTTTTCATGAAAAAGTGACGTTGTTTTATATACGAGTTTATAACGTCTTTCGTTATTAGCGGGTGCTAAAAAAGCTTAGTGAGTGCGGAAAGAATGTTTTTTTATAAACTAAATATACACGACCTAATACTAACATACATTTTCGAATTTCAATAAGTCTTTATTACCCCAAAATAACATGAATAATACTTCAACTTTACTTCGATTATCCTTATAACGGAAAATAACAAAATAATTAGCTGCCCTTCCGTTTCGTATTTACATTAACTTTGTTAATAAGTCCCGGTTTCTCCTTTACGATTCATTTCCCTCAGCATCAGCCGTTTACAGAACAATTCTTCCTGAAGTTAAATGCTATTTATAAATAACTTCCTTTTTGCTTTGTGCCCCGCACACAGTTACTTCATTCAGATAATGATACTATAATATTTAATAAATGGCCGGACGTTATTCAATTTATCATTTAAGCAGGCTTTAATGAATTAAGTTCGATTGTTTCTGCATTAGAAGTTATTAGTTTTTCTATAGATATGTGTTCGTAAATGAATATATAACATGAAAATATAATAATCCGGTTGTATTTCATGGCTTAAGAGAAGGGATTAAAACGGAAATTTGTTTGCATCAACTATTTTTGTTTTGCAATCAATGCATGACTGTCAAACATGTGATTAACAAATAGTAAGTAACTTTTAATGGCGTAAATTTGTCAAGTGTGTTTGTAAAATCTAGTATTTTAACCTATTCCATTGAATTATTTGTTTCTCTTTTTTCTAAATACATATAATTTAATAGTTACATAAATTTGTCCAGATCCTACTAAGTTCATTCTTGGAACTAAACAATAAGGTTTAGGTCAGAATCCATGTTCATGGATGTGAATAATAAATAAACACTAACAACGCGAAGATGAAAAACAAAATTAAACCTTCTTCATCATTAGGTTGTCATTTGAAGAATTGGCTGCATTTTTTTCGAGCTACTCTGCATGAGTGAGTTAAATAAAGTCTTACTATAATAAAAATTCTAATTTTACTATACCTTATAAGCTTTAAACAAAATATTGACATTTTGATACTTCGTTGACAGTGGTAAATTTTTCATAACTTAAAAACCGAAACTAGATATAAGTTCACTCATGTGCTCTTCCGTTTATCTTTAATTACCGTTTTTTTTTTAAAAATATTTCACTTAGTCCACGAATATATCCTTATTGATCCATCTGTTTTTTGAGCATTATTTAACAGCTCCACGGGCATCATCTTCTTCTTATGCAGGTAAATGTCTCTAACGTGGATAAATTGGCACTGCGGAGACGGAAACCCTAGTAGCACTTATAGCACACCCAACTGTGACGGTCTATTCTCTTTCTCCGTTAGGTATAAAACCCATATATTTCTGTTCTTTCTCAGTCATAACTATTCCAGAGTCTTGAACTGAAAATATCCTAGTCTGGTCTACATTACACTTCTGTTTTGCCATTAGCGCTATAAGAAATTTGAAAAATAGAGAAACTTCGTTCTTATTAAATGCAATTGTTCTTTTTAGGCTCGTACAATTCATTTCATGAATTCTTAATCAAGAGTTTCATTAAAATTATTCTTAATGTTATTTTTTAGAGCACGTTTTTTTGCCATTTTCCTAACCTGATGTGAAGTGCAGTCATAAAATATTTTGGCTTGGAACTTAACCTAGAAATCCAATTAATTCTCTCGTTCCCCTTGTGAAGACCGGATTTCTTCCCAAATATAGCCTACATTTGGTTTACAGTTCTTGTTCTTCAGTCCTTCTTGAAGCGTTGAAAATGGCACATCAGTAGATCGAGCTGCTTCTCTAATCGGTTTCTCTTCATCCACAAAGTATAAAAGTTTTATGTAGCAGATCTTGGTTCCACGATGCCTTTGAACGTGGTCTGCTTCGTATTTTAGACATTCTGAAATAATAATAATAAAAACTGAAGTAAGCATAAAAATTTACTGGGTAATAATTTTACTTGAGGGTAATGCCGGTCACCTTGACCTGTATTTCCCGTCCAGACACATTTCCGTAAAAATATTTTTAGGTTCATATCAAATGTGTGTTGGTAACTGAGCGGCGGTCGGTGCCGCGGTGCGGGCTAAAATCACGTCACCCGCGAGGTATGTGTGCATACATGAGAACGCAGTAAGACGTGTGATATTTTATTGACCGATATTAACTGCTGACCGGCCTTATCCGTTTTTATCCTATAGTTTGCTGAGGGTTTGTATTTTTATATACGTACATATGTAAGCAAATGAACTGTTCATTGAAATATATGCCAACAAAATTTCCTAACACATAAACATTGATAGGAAAATCAATAGTATCGGTATCTCTTAAGGGATGGAGAAGGAATTAGAATGGATGCTTCTATATATTATCACATATTACCCTGCAGAGAGCATGATGGTGGGTTGGAAAATAAACACCCATGCCACTTCCGGACTTGAGTATAATTTATAAACACAATCTATATAAGTTACATAGCTAAACCATCCATCGAACTTGTTAAGAAATTGCTAGACATGAAGTCTAATAATCTCTACAAAGAAGACATTTTTCTAATTTAGGCTTGACACATCAACTATGTAGGCTCATGGTAATGGAATAGACAACAAAAATTGTTGTCAATTCCATTACAGTTAGGTCTGACTGTATTCTAATTGGAACAATTAATGTCCTAAAAAAGTGCGGCCGCGGACTTAAAATGATTGATTTTGAGGTGATGTTGCAAAAGAACTATTATGGTGATGTTGTAAAAGGTAGTGATATTGGTTTAAGCAAGTGCAGAGTGTTAGTGCGATCAACTGACATTATTGACGTGTCCAAGAAATTTACTCATACACTTTTAGTTCATACAGAACTATATTCATTTAATTTTTAAGTATAAGTTGAGAAAAACAAAGATTTCTTACATAAATATTTATTACCTCTAATAACGCCATTTTTTTTTATACTGGTCCAAATAAATTGCATAAGAAATATGAATTATTTCTTATTTTCTTTTTGTTTACAGTTCCAAAAACTTTAATTGGAATGACCATTCTTATTTCTTGGTATTATTATTGTGTATGAAGTAATAAGTGTAAAGAAGTTGATTGGAAATGGCTAAAACATCGGTTAAGCAGTTAAAAGATATATACTCAAATTTATCAGGAGACATTGCATAAAACATCATAAAATTTAACAACCTGTAACATTTAATGTCTTGGCTATTACATATAAGAACGGGGTCGTAGTTGATATCACCTACCTAGAAAGCGCACGATAATTCTTTGTCATTCACATATTGTAGTTGCATTCACATTATTCAGTACGATATTGTGAGAAATTTTGTTTATAGAGTTGCTTGATGATTCACGATTGATCACTAGAGTAATATTTATTTGAATTGCTATTATTTTCAATATTATTCGTTATTATTTGTTTTACCATTTATTACAATTTGTTTTTAAGGTCACAAGTGAATGAATAAATATTAATTCACTAGCTACCTTTACACTTTAGTATATGTAAGAGATTAATTAATATTTTGAAAGATAGAAACTTTTACTTGTTACTAGATTGTATAATTTGGTTCAATGGTTTTTTACATAGCATTTAAGAAGTAAATATTGACCAATATAAGTAGATTTAAGAGACTCACAGAAGAACTGGACACGTATAAAATAAAAAAGGACATTATCGCAGTTCAAATTTATTCAATTAGATCTATGCGATCCCTTGCTGCATTTCAGCAATTGGTAAAACATACACACTTACACACACATGTGTATATGTGCGTGCTTGCGACCGAGCGTGAGTGCAAGCATGCGTGTGTGCGTGCGTGCCTGCATGTGTGCGTGCGAGTGAGGGAGCATGTTTTCATGCGCGCATGCGTGCGTACGTGTTTGCGAGCGTACGTACATTTGTACGTGTGTGCGTACGTGCTTGCGTCCGTGCGTGCGTACAAGTAAATTTCTTTGAATCTTCTATAATGTCAGTTGATCGCAATCATACTCTGTCCTTGCTTAAACAAATTCTTGTACAATGGGAGCAGTAATCAATAAAGTTTTTACTAACTCATTGGAGAAAGTAATCATTTCAAGCGCACAACTGTATTTTTTAACACTTTTATTGTTCCAACTGAAATGCAGTGAGATGTTATTGTAATGTTGTCGATAGTAAAAACATTATGAACTTACAGTTGGTTTGTCAAGCTTAAATCAGAGAAATATCTTCTTTGTAGAGCTTATCATATTTCATATCTTGGAAAATAAAAGTATTTTTTTAAAAAGTCTGACACTTTGATGCATGGCTTAGCTGTATAACGTACAAACATTTTATTTACAAAATTATGTAGTAATAAATGAAATACAAATTCTCATTTCTTTTTAAAGTCATCAATCAAACCGCCTGTTTTATCGTAGGGCTAAAGGCATATTCATTGTCATTCAGTAGATTGTATCATCAATATTTGGGACGAATTTTTTTCCTTTTGAACTATTTTAAAATTTAAACGCACATTTCACTCCGGTGACCTCAAATAAAGTTAGCACCCGTAAAGTTAGCGTTTCAGTTAATATTACAAATTGAAATATGTGCCAAAGTATAAATCGAAGCGGCGGATCCGAACACACAGAAGTAGGGTTTCGTAATTGTTTACATTTGTTGAAATTGTCTATATAAGTTAATCGAAGTTTTAGTGAAATTTTCACATATAGAATTTTTTTCAGATTTTTCCGATGGTTGGCTGAGTAATTAAAAAAATGGAGAAGAATAAATGTCGCTTTAAAACTTAAAAATTCGCATACGAGGTTAAAAATAAAATTGTAAAAGGAAACTTAATTTAATTTTGAGAGACCTTCCCAACCTGTACTACTCGATGATATATAGGAAAAAATTGCCTTCAAATTATACTTTCAGAGCATTAAAGAAATTAATGATTAAAAGCGTATTAAGTATATATAAAACATCTAGTCGTAAAATTTTATGATCACAGGCTTAAAATTTTAGAAACTGAAAAGCTGTAACAAACTGATGTAAGTACAAATCTAACAAAATTATAGGAGCTTCGTGTTTCTCTGGGAACTTTAAGGAAAAAAGTCTAACCAGCGAAGACTCCTTATAACCATTTTATTTAAAATCAACCAAACTTGTGCGGTAAAAAACACTTACAATGACGAATGTCCATTTCAGATTTTAAGTGTCGGCCTACGTGCGGCGGAATAACTTGAAATGCTGGCATTTGGTTAACGAGAAATTCGTGTTCGCTAAAGAAAAATAAACGAGGCATTTTCATCCTTGCAAAGCGTTAGAATCACATGTGCCCTTTTTCTGTTTGACTTCAGTTGGCGAGAAAACAGCGAAGTGTAATACAATATTATATTGTATATAACACAATATTGATATATTCTAAAGACAAGAATACAAGAAACTACGTTATTATAGTTATTTTAAATTCAATTTAACATGTATTCAATAAGAATGTACTTAAACGATTCGAAATAATGAAAATTGCCTTCGTGAAATTCTATTTAAATGATTATATTCATAAACTAGGATTTTAATGCGGGGTCGCTCATTTTCAAACCTAGCCAGGTCGGCAGTTTTTTGCTATTTTTTATTATTTCTTAATTATTTTAGCATTGAATCTAATATTTTTTGGGGAATTCATATGTACCTGTCCTAAATACCAAAAATCTATTTGATCTACTTTAGAAATAACTTTGAAATTTACAAACCAACTAAGAAATGAGATTGGCTTTGGGAAAATTTATAAATTGTTTATTACGTAGTTCAAAATTTATTTCTGGGTTACGAATTCAAAATCTGAAATTTTCCAGAAATATAATTCCTACTTTAATTTTAAGGGGTTACTCGGCTGGTTTTAATATTTTAATTCTTGACACTATTTACCGCTAATTATAGTTAATTACTACCTGCATTATATAGTAACAAAATTTTTTGAAAATTTTCTAAACGAAAATTTTTTTTAAACAATACTAAATAAGACAACTACAGAGTTGCTTAAAAGACGAAAACTCAAAAAAAAATTAACAAGAAATTTATTTTGAAAAAAATATATTTCCCTATAATTTTTAAAGTTAGAAAAAAACTATAATTTTTAACCTTTTAAAAGTTATAACGAACATTCAGATGCCTCCAGTGGAACTATTTGGAGAGTTTGTCTTAAAAATATGGAAATCATTTTTTTCATTTAAATAATTGCATTTTTATGTATTTTTTTACCAAGACGGTTTAAAAATTATTATGAGCTATTCGTTTATGAAATCTATGTATAAAATTATATAAACTGTCGCACTTTATTTAATGAACAGAGAAGCATGTGGAAGAAAGGCACCGCTGTGAAATAAAAAAAAAAGTGAACAAAATATATTTTAATAAAATTACTATTTAAAATTAAGGTACAATTAATTTTAATAAATGATTATCATTTTTAATTACTTGATTAATACTAGTTTAATTCAATGTCTCTTAATTAAATTACATATTATCGTTCATAATTGTCTTCATAAAAATAATCTTTTATTAAGGGTTGAGCGTGATACGTACTAAAACGTTTGAAGTATGAATAAATGTATTATGTTTCAGAATATTTAAAATTTCAATTTAATCTAATTTTGTTACGCTGTATTTTGTAGCAAGCAGTATCTCAAAATCTGTATTCAATGACACACGACTTCAGACACGCAAGGTTACTGGTGAAGTGTCTTTGGTGACGGATATAATATTACGCTCACGTAAATCCTGCGAATGTAAGTGGATAAGGTGAGGATTTGAGAAGTTCACGTCACGAAACATTAGTTCCCGCAATTAATAACTGGGATGATCGTGTCTATTTAGTTTAAGATATAGAGGTACGATCGACCTTCATCCCTACATAGTACTCCATAATCTCGATTTTGGAATAAAAATTACTTTAGAAAATACTTCACTATCAAGAAAATTTATCGTATATTTACTACAATATTAGTAATGTTTTCTGTACTTTCCAAGGTATTCTAAATTATTTAAATGGTTTACATCATCTTTCAATATCTATTTATTTAGCATTGCATCGAACTTTAATATTTAGAATCTAATTACTTTTGAACAGAAATAGATTGAAGACAAACAATCCTCGCAAATGAAAAAAAATATGATATTGAAGTGGTTGAAGAATTGCAAGCAAGTGGTTAATAAGCATAAAAAATAAACAATATTTTTTAAATTTATGAGATAATGTGCTCAATGGATAGTTTGGTTTTTCCCTATAGAAATTCAATCTGCTTTCTTAACTATTTCTTGTTAAAAACACAATTGCCGTTATGGAGTACAAGTAGGTCAACCAAGGCACATAAGAAGAAAAAAACACGTTTAAAAATATGAAATTTTAATTATGTCGCATTTTTGATGGTAAATGAATTTAAAATTTTGACGGTTTATTTTCCTATGATGTAGAAATTATACACTAATGAACATATTATGTCTGCGGAGAACATTCACTACGAACAGGTTCACAGAGAACGTTCAAAGCGTTCGATGTTGATATATCAACAACTACTACTAGTAATGGGTATTGATTACACTCGTCGCGTGACGTCACTGCAAACAATTTCTAAGAAAAACGACTTTAATATACAGACGGAATGATACGTGAGTAATTTTACAAGGCTTTCAAATTTTCTCCTTTATAGCAAAAAACTATAAGAATACGAATAGGAAATTTGTTTATTTACAAAATTACGGCTACCGAAGAATATAATTCAACAGAGTGGTAAAATATTTGGTCAGATAATATATTATACAATTTAATTCTAATAATAGTTTCTTCTTAATTGAAAGAATTTAGAGTATACTTTTAAGAAAAAAGGGAAACTTAAAGAGTCTAAAATAGTTCTTCATTAATAAATAACCTTCAGAAACGACGACACTGCTTCATATTAATTCAGGAGTAACACTTTCGCGTGTATTAAGCGACAGCTGTGTTAAAAATACTTATATGTAACCCCTTAATACTAGATCTTTCTTCCGATTCTCTTTTTGGACAACCGTTGTTAGTGTCCCATCTCGATGTTTTAAGTAATAATAGTTTGTAAACTCAATGTCACGTCAAAATAAAGTACGCGAGTGAGTGGCGCGGTAATAGACGAGGGGGAGGGGGAAGCGGCGGCAAGCACGTCTAGGAGAAAATTTAAATACATTATCGATGCCTCAGTCTTTTCCTATATTCCTCAATATTTGAGTTGATATAAGTAATTTAAAGTGCTTGAGTATTATGGTGCAAAAACAAAAATAACCAATATATATATATATATATATATATATATATATATATATATAATTATGAAAATGAAAAACTTTCAGGATACAGATAGCGACTAGCATTGAATTAAGAGTACCTACGTTTACAACTTACGTAACGTCTCTATATATCAGGTAAGAAGGTGAAATGAAACGATTATTAAATAAATAAAGTGAAAATATAATATAGATCGTAAACTTTTTAATAAATCAAATCAAATTTGGCATTAAAACAATCTTAATATACTTGTTCTTACAAAGAAATAACGAAAAACTATAAAACTTGGAAAAACTTAAATAAAAATGGCACTTTAATGAGTTCCGCCATTCATTACATTGTGCTCCGAATCTTGGGCGCTATGTAATATGGTATGGGGCATTTTGAAATACCGCATAACAATATAGGAATTTTTAACATTTTATGTCGTAATCAAAATAAATATTAAATAGTCAATTACTCCTATGTCTCTATGAATTTATTTTTCTTCTTAATAATAAAATAATTGTAAAAGTAATTATTAAAAATCGATCCCCTTTTATTCCCAGTCTTTGAATTCCCAGTCGTTGGAAATGGAACTGTTGTAGGAAATTTTGCGTAATCATTTTATAATTAAACATTTAGGGCAAATCAAAAAATGTCTTAACATATATGTGAATATTGCCAAAGATATTATGTCACTACTTTGAGTCAAAAAAATATATTGATCCGTTATTATGTAAGTTTAATATGACAGATACAGATTCGATTAGCTTATGCGGATGATACCCTGCTCTTCATAAAAGGAGCAAGTCGAAGAGAGATTAGGAAGCAGTCGGCGGTCTCCCCCACCGGGATTTGTAACTCGGGCAACAGAAACAAGTTTAGCTTCACCCCCAAAAGTTCAAAGCTATCTTCTTCAAGGACAGACTGGAGAGGGAGTCATCACTGGACGTACGGACCAGGTGACGTGCCTCGGCCTGATCCTCGATTCACGGCGGAGCTTTATACTATATGTGCAGTATGTCGGGAAGACGGTTCTAGAGTAGGGATAGTACATAACCGTAAAGGTGAAAATATTGTGATTGTAGCTACGGGACACAATTGGGTCCCTTCTTTTGCATGAGGGGGAATGTTATGAGTCCCAGGAGAAAACTCGGGTGGAATGGTGGTAATAGTTTCTGTAGCGAGTTCCTGTGGTTTTGAAACGCAAGACTAGAATCACGTTTTGTTCTATTGTAGTGAACACGACGATGCGCGTAGAGTTTTGATAGAGAGCATGTATCAATATATCAGTGGAGTAAAGTCACGTGATTTTTTGGAACGTGGTATCTTTAGTCACCCGTGATTTGATTGAGAATGGACCAATCTTTGTGGTATTTACGACTTTCGTAAAATGCGTCCTTGCTAAATATTTCACTGATTAGGGATATTCCCTAACCTTGTTTGGTGGAAACGCTTAATGCTAGTAACTAGACACCCTTAGTAGATCTTTGAAAGCCCCATTTTTGTATGAGAGGGGATGTTACGGGTCCATGTAGGGGCCCTAAGAAAACCCGAGTAAAAAAGAAGGGAATAGTGTCAGTAGCAAATATTGTGGGCACACGCGGCAGCTGAGCAAATAAAGATGCTTTTTGTGTCTGCTTAAGCAACTTTTTGGTGAGTAGCACAAGGTTGTCTAATAACGTACTCGTCAAGGTATTCTTTGCTGAAGATGAGCAGATTGTGAATAGGGACTGGTAGTCGATTCAGTCTCAAAAGGCATTGCGTCTTGTCGATGATTAGGTCAATACTGAGGCCTCCCAACTTACACAGAAGGTAGCTAAACCGCTGGTTCCTCAGTAAGTTATCAAACATTAATTTTTGGAACTGCCTTGTTTCACCTTTTTCATAAATTGAAATAAAGCGGTGCTTGATCAATGCATTTTTTTATTCTTTCTGAGTATGCAGTTGATTTGTTCAAGGTTTTGCTTTTTTAATTGCGTGGGGATGATTTGAGCCATTCTCAGCAAACTTTTGACATAATTGATGTGTATAATAAAAAAATGTAGCTGTCGTTTAGTTCATGCTGATTTCGTCTTTATCTACATTACTTTGTGTAATTTCTCTGGTTTTTACATTGAATAGCACATTATCGTCAGTGTTCCAATAAAAGGCCAAAAAGTGTTAAATTATATGGTGTTAGCTCTGTATTACAAATCAGAAATTTTTTTAATTTTTACTGAAAGTTAGGCTATTTTTCTTGATATGATTTTAATATGTTCATTGATCTGTATACTCTTTTTATATTCAAAATGAGATTTATCCTATGAGCATAGAGGATATTATTAAAATAGTTGCAAATCGTTGAGTCCACGAAGCACGCCGGTGTGATCGCAAAAAGTCACGTAAAACTCGATAAGGTGTTGCGAACACACAATAATATAATTTCACTGTCAGTTAAAAGTTTATTATTGTTTACAATTGCATATGTGTATTTAGAAAGCGACTGATAATAATTATATTTTATATTTTTTTGTTTATTAGCTTTTATTTGGTTTTCATCGGAATTTTTATTCCTCAGCAATAAAGCTGACTACGCCTAAATTCGCAATTTTCTTATAATATTATGATGTAGGTAAATAATATCATTATGCTCAAAATATAAAACCATATTTTGAGGAAGCGAGTTACAAGCTTCTTTTGGTGGTGGGGACCAGTTAACGATAACTTCTCTTCCCATTACTCGTATTTCGCCCAAAATACAACGAGTAGTACCATGAATGACGTCAAAACTCATCATTGCTTTCTTTATCTGAAGGTTAAGTTTAAACATTTATAACTCGGTAAGTTTTTACAATTTACCAAAGCGTTTATTTTTCGTCAGCTTTTACCCGAAAGCATGCTAATTGATTTTACTTCATTCTATAATGCGGGGCCCACTTTTGCCTATGTTTTTAATCCAATACAATTTCTACAAAAGAACGGTGATACGTTACCTTCGGAATACCGTTTGACGTCATTCAATCTATTCAAATCATTTATGTCCTCTACTAAAGAAGGAAAAAAATAAAAACCCGAACTAAGAAAATATAAAATTTTCAGTTACACTAGAAAAATGTTTTAGATAAACGATTTACATAGTAATAAGTTTTAGATTTAAAATACTTTTTTGTATTTTTAATCCAACTCCAACTTTTTGAATCAATGTTGTGTATGCAGGTTGTTTTGTGATGCAACATTTTGGAAATGGGGGAAAACCAAATTTTGCAATGGTTTGTTATAAAAAAGCGAATTATATTTTGAATTAACTCATTTTTAATAAGCTGTCATCATTAAGGCCAACTTGACTTAATAATAAACTACATTTTTCAACAGAAATATTATGGATCTCTAAAACTAATTGAAAATGAAAGTAATTAAAGCTACTTTTAACACAGAAATTATTTAAACATATTTATTCGAATCTGGGCTCAAAATTTGCTTACACGGATAACATTAACTTCAAAACAAACCTATTATAATTTAAATACATTAATATCCTGTGGAAATGGAGAGCCACTTTTGTCAGCCCAACACGTGAATCCAGAGAGAAGTAAACTTCTTTGCTTTTGGGTTCACACCGAATTCAGTTTACAATATCCGTCTATCTTAAAAGATCACTAAATGGTTTTTATAAGATCACTTTATGCTCGTTCGTCTACCCGTCGGTTGCAGGCTTTCTTCTGAGAAACAAACAACTTAGCGGATATATATCAATTATTAAAACAAATATTTTACCAGTAAGTGAAATAACCAAAAAAATAAATACACAAAATAAGAAGTTTTTTTATTTCATGTATCATGTGCCGTTTTGATAAAGATTGAAAGTAATGTGATATCTAAAATTTTTTTTTAGAATTTTATGGTAGATATTTCGAAATATGTTGTTAAAAATTTCCTCTAAAAATATGCTTGCCTCTCTAAATAGACACTGATGGACTGAATCAAATTTAAAAAGACTAAACTTTAGGAACCTCGATATTGTTTTTGTATGTGTAAATTTACTATTGCGGTGTAGTTGTGTATTAAAATATACTTAAACCTTTGTATTTATTTACCAATCTTCTTCGTCGTCTTATAAATTGGACAATATGACTAAACAAACACATTTTCAATTGGAGAAATTTCCATGATGAGTTATAATGATTTATTCCTGATTTCAATGTTTGATTCAAAAAAGACAGGAGCGGGAACGCTATAATATTGACTCTAACTTAGAATATTAAATTACATTTTTAATTAAATTTTGAAAGATGTATTCATCTCAAAAATCTGCCTCTATTTCCGCCAAATAGGAGAGTACTTCAAAAAAGTGATCTTACCTTGAACTAACTAAATGCAAAATGTTGTCTCAAAATATTTAAAAACAACATGGTTACAACGCTTTAATGACAAGGATGAGGAAATTTAACAACGAGGAAATTGTAATGTTTTTGGTTGTCTACGGAACACTTAAATGAGCATCGCCAAATTTCTGTGGGTATAAAATTTCATTCATTCATTCAGCAATGTTAAGCCTAATTAATTTCATCCACAAAATTAACTAAAATATGATTTAGTACTAGAGTAAATATCAAATAGGTATTATTACACAATAACTCGATAAATTCAGTGCGGATTTATGAAAACAAATACAAAAAGTTCGGTATTAATTCATCAAACTTTATCTTATTTTGAGGAGCAGTGTAATACTATTTATTCGTAGAGTAATCGACGTGTAGTATAATCTTACTTATGTATAGAGTAATCTGATTTCGACGAGTAGTGAATCATATTTATGTATAGAGTAGTCGATGTATAGTATAATCTTACTTATGTATAAAATAATGTTATTTCAATGTCTATTTGCACATTCAAGAACAGAAAAAGTAGACATTTTCATAAAAAAAACACTTATTTTAATAAGATAAAAACTAAAGAATTGAAAATCGCAGTAGACAAATGATAATGATCCGCTACGTAACGATAAGTAATGATTGCGTTGCAAAAAATGTTTTAACGGTTTTTATTGCCTATTCCTTTCTAATATATACCATCGCTATTATACATTCTTATTTATTGCGCATCTCTTACCTTTGTTCTATTTAGTGTATTAAATATATGAGTGACTCCGAGCGCGTGGAGCGAGCGAGCGCTCATGCATGTACATTTTTTAATATATGCGTATGTGCGTGGGCGCAGACTTGCTTCGTGGGTGTGTGTGTGTATGTACACGTCAAAATTTGTCCTTTTTTGGTAAGGAGGGTTTTAATTCCAAGGATTCAATTATTTGCACCAAAGTTTCATTTTTTGCCAACAATTATATTAAATAAATTATGATTCCAATTATTTTGCGATAGTCAATTAATAAGTTTACATCGTTCCTTAAACTTGCTCTTTTTAAAAATTTCATTAATCTAAATATCGTATATTGGCATGCGCTCCAAAAGAAAAACCCACTCTTTGCTAAAGATTGGAGTATACCGCATGCGTTGCGTGCACAGAAATGCATGTATGCAATGCGTTATGTTACCTCAAATGTAACATCGGCTTAGTAACGCACTATGCTATGATGCAAGCACTGCGCTGCGTACAAAATGCCATGCATGGCATCCGTTTACAAACATATCTGTCGGACATGACTCTAGCATTTCTGATGAAAGATGGTTGTAAAGCAGCTCAACTGATGAAGAATTGCTGCTTCTAACTGCCGGAGGATAATCACAAAGGAAACAGAAATGTACACGACATAAATAAAAGGAGTAATGATATCAAACTTTGCCGAGAGCTGGAGTAATTTGAAGAGCCATTTATTTAGTATTTTCATAAACCTCGGTTCTTTTTACACTAATTAGTTAAATCTCAAATATAAAATTTTATGATATATAATTTTCATATAATGGCAATTGTATTTTCAATACCAGTAATAAGCTAGTTCGTAAATTTTTACGTATTTACGAAATACTTCTGTTCATTTCTAGGTCTATATTTGAAATAACTACATGTGTCAAAGAAAGTTTTGTAAATAAACATAACTGTCAGTTTTTATGATACACTGATGTTGCACAACCAATGCATGCGCCAGTTCACTGTGACATCGAATAAAGAGAGCCATACGATATAACATCATCATTGCGCTGACGTTTGCGAAGTTGCCATTTTACTGCCGCGCTCGCTTGCCCTGTTTATTATTCGAGACCTGGCGTGCATGTGCTGCGAGTCTGATGCTACGCGCTGCACAGGCAGTACATTTGGTCTCACATTTCACATATTGTTTCTAACATCAGAAAGGCTCTTGTAATGCAGACGTGCTGCACAAGCATTCAATTTGACAACCATTAATCGAGATCGCAAGAGGTCTGATGGAATATTTTGTTTTAATATTAATGCCCTGAAAAAGAAACAAAAAATGTATTATCACATTCAATACTTGTTGTAACATCAATTGTTTCGTTATGCATCCCTAATAAATAATTTCTATACCACTTAATTTTGTTTCGTAAATGTAGATTTTAGTTATTTAATATCCAGCTATTTGACATTTTTCTGAACATTAAATGATTTAATCTAAACAAGATTATGATTAGGAAAAAAATATTAAGTTGCTGTATGTCTCTTGAGAATATACTCTAATGCTCAGTTATGATTAATATACAGGTAACAGCAGTTTTACACCATGTTTTACTTATCCTTTATATTGAGTAGTCAGCCTGTCCCAATTATTGAGTAGTCATCGAGATGAAGAAAATCTAAAAAGCTTTTTAAATATTTGGACCAAGCGGTAACAACAGATGGCTACTGTATTTAATATCTACATGTAAATTTATGTTTGTTCTTTTATGTACTTCTTTGTGACTTACAACGTATCTTCTGCTTTGAAACATAAAAATACCCTTTCGCCGATATAATGGAAACAGTTGATCCAAAATTTCAGTAAAAAATAAAAACTTCGTTCAAAGGTACGTGTTGAAACGCATGTAAAAAGGAAAATTCAGATTTTGTCGATTTCTCTTGAAATCATGAAAAATTATTTTAATGCCATAAACATGCTCTATATAAGTATTAACAATTTTTTAACATTTTACATACTTTCGATGTATCAAAGTAAGAGTTTTAACAAAATAAAAACATCGTTATTCAAAAAGAAGAATTTTTTATTATATAATATCTATATTAACTTAATAAACTGTTGCACGAAATAATGTTATATATATGTGTTATATATATATATATATATATATATATATATATATATATATATATATATATATATATATATATATATACATATATTTGTTAATATGAATTGTGAAATTTACTGGAGAAAAAAGGACAACACTTCTTGTCGATTATACAAAACTCAGAGATATAAACATCACGTAGTTTCATTAAATTCATAAATTAAATAATACTACATCACGTAGTTTCATTTAATTGTGAATAATGAATTTCTACAAAATTAACGCCAAATATATTCAATAAAAATGTCTTATTTATAATTTTTTGGATTTAAATAATAACAAAAGTTTAAAAAAAATTAGTTATCGATAACGGCGCGAGGCAGGGGCAAAAAATTCAACAATATGGCAAAATCGCTGCCGGCGATCTGACTGTAATATACGAAGATATAGTTGCTTAAATAATAGTTAACAGTGTACTTACTTGTGAAAAGTAATTCCATTTTTCTCAAGGGATGATGTAATACTTCTGTTTTGGTAATATTTTATAGCACAAGCATAAGATTAATTTTGATTTAAAATTACGAGAAACTTTCGCTGTGACGTTCGTTTTCTAACTGAAGGCGCGTAAACTCTTCGCCCGGAGCGTTGTCACAAATTGTGCCATCGCGTGGCTAGAGATTTTGTGTTGATGCGTTATCCAGTGGTTAACTTATCCATGACTTAGCTATATATAAACATAGTTACGTATTTCTATTTAACTATTTACCTACACTAATATTATTTTTCATCATATAAATGTCACTATATTTTTCACAGGCTTAATAATATTTTGTTTTTGTAAAACTATAAGATTTGGCATCGTCGTTAGTTTTTCAGTATTGTCACCTTGTTTTTTTGTTATTGTCACCTCAGAATTTTCTGAGATGGCACGATATATATATATATATATATATATATATATATATATATATATATATATATATATATATATATATATAAGTTACTCTTTTCAATTGAAATTCCACGCGATATGTAAAATAAAAAAGAACAATTTTTGAATCCTCTATTTGTATCTTTTAAACTTCAATAAGGATATTTTGGAAACTACTGACATGTTACCTAGTATAACGTATGTAGGTTAATTTGCTTTATCAATGTATAAAATTGCAAATTTCTCTATAAAACAATTTCTGAAAAAAGTTTAGTGACTACTTTCAGCAATATCTAGAGAACCAAGTAATATAAAATTTTATAAACATGGAGCCTGAATCCATATGAGTCGTAATTATCATTAATATCCCGCACTTTTGGTGGAATTAAAGAAACACTGTTAAGTACTTTTTCACCCCTTTAAAACTCCCTTATGAATGTTTTCTCTGTTAATTGAAATATACAGGGATTCAAATTATTTATCACTTATCAAATTGTATGTATCTACGTCAAGAAATTTCTGAGATAAATTGCTTTTATTGACGAAGGGAAACATAAGGTATGTATGTATTAAAATGGTTCTTTTTCTTGTTTGATATATGGAAATTTAAAAATTTCTGAGAATTTTTACTCTTTCTTATTATTCATATAAACATTTATGTATAAAAAGTTGTGCATGGGATTTCATTAAAAGTTTCCATTTTCCACAAAATGACCACCCTTATTTATTATATCGTTAATGCCAAAAAGAATTATAATTATGTCTACTTATGTTAATATTATTTTATTATCGTTGTTTGCAATATATACTTCTTAATAAAAATACTAGATACCCGCTAATAAAATTGAAGTCAAGTAATTTTGCTAATTGTAAAAATTTTTAAATTACTGTATTTAAAAATACAAGATATTTTTTTTAAACCACTCTTCCGAAATTGGGTTTAAATTTCCAAACTTGCTATTATACAAATAGGCTTAATTCGGTTTTATCATTTCCACATAGTGAGTGAAGACCGTCAAAAACTGTCGATAAAATCGATTAAAGACGTTACATTTTTATCTTCGGAAACCATTTAATACATCCATTTGGTAAATATTTTGCTGTATTCGCGCTCATGTCAGATACAGTAATTTTCTGAAAGTAGTGATAGAATAGATATCAAAGTAAATTTCTACAATCCTCAACAAATACGCTTAACGATTCGTGTACTTCGTTCGAAGCCATAATATATCAAATACAAAAATAAAGGGAATCGATATTTTGACGTTACTGTCACGAACGTGAGCGCTATCGTAATGGAGCTCTGGCTAATTCAACCTAGTTCAAAAATACTTCCAGCATACAAAATGGTCTATTTTGGTATTACTGTGAAGACATCTAGAGAAATGCTCTTTTAAAGCGGGTCATACCTGTTTAGGTAATATTAAATAATAATGGGATATTTGCG